>CM026390.1:61445103-61722603 GCA_014843695.1 Archivesica marissinica
GCCTAGCGGTTCCCTATGTTCTCTTAAACCAATCAGAACGTAAGCTACGTGTAGTTGAGAGGCCAGGTGATACAGTCTCCATGAGCAGCCCAGCGGTTCCCTGTGTTCTCTGAATCCAATCAGAACGTAAGCTATGTGTAATTGAGAGGCCAGGTGATACAGTCTCCATGAGCAGCTAGCGGTTCCCTATGTTCTCTTAAACCAATCAGAACTTAAGCTACGTGTAGTTGGTAGGCCAGGTGATACAGTCTCCATGAGCAGCCTAGCGGTTCCCTATGTTCTCTTAAACCAATCAGAATGTAAGCTACGTGTAGTTGGTAGGCCAGGTGATACAGTCTCCATGAGCAGCCTAGCGGTTCCCTATGTTCTCTTAAACCAATCAGAACTTAAGCTACGTGTAGTTGGTAGGCCAGGTGATACAGTCTCCATGAGCAGCCTAGCGGTTCCCTATGTTCTCTTAAACCAATCAGAACTTAAGCTATGTGTAGTTGAGAGACCAGGTGATACAGTCTCCATGAGCAGCCTAGCGGTTCCCTATGTTCTCTTAAACCAATCAGAACTTAAGCTACGTGTAGTTGGTAGGCCAGGTGATACAGTCTCCATGAGCAGCCTAGCGGTTCCCTATGTTCTCTTAAACCAATCAGAACTTAAGCTATGTGTAGTAGTTGAGAGACCAGGTGATACAGTCTCCATGAGCAGCCTAGCGGTTCCCTATGTTCTCTTAAACCAATCAGAACTTAAGTTACGTGTAGTTGGTAGGCCAGGTGATACAGTCTCCATGAGCAGCCTAGCGGTTCCCTATGTTCTCTTAAACCAATCAGAACTTAAGCTACGTGTAGTTGAGAGGCCAGGTGATACAGTCTCCATGAGCAGCCTAGCGGTTCCCTATGTTCTCTTAAACCAATCAGAACTTAAGCTACGTGTAGTTGGTAGGCCAGGTGATACAGTCTCCATGAGCAGCCTAGCGGTTCCCTGTGTTCTCTTAAACCAATCAGAATGTAAGCTACGTGTAGTTGAGAGGCCAGGTGATACAGTCTCCATGAGCAGCCTAGCGGTTCCCTGTGTTCTCTGAATCCAATCAGAACGTAAGCTACGTGTAGTTGGTAGGCCAGGTGATACAGTCTCCATGAGCAGCCTAGCGGTTCCCTGTGTTCTCTGAATCCAATCAGAACGTAAGCTACGTGTAGTTGGTAGGCCAGGTGATACAGTCTCCATGAGCAGCCTAGCGGTTCCCTATGTTCTCTGAATCCAATCAGAACGTAAGCTACGTGTAGTTGGTAGGCCAGGTGATACAGTCTCCATGAGCAGCCTAGCGGTTCCCTGTGTTCTCTGAATCCAATCAGAACGTAAGCTACGTGTAGTTGGTAGGCCAGGTGATACAGTCTCCATGAGCAGCCTAGCGGTTCCCTATGTTCTCTTAAACCAATCAGAACTTAAGCTACGTGTAGTTGGTAGGCCAGGTGATACAGTCTCCATGAGCAGCCTAGCGGTTCCCTATGTTCTCTTAAACCAATCAGAACTTAAGCTATGTGTAGTTGAGAGACCAGGTGATACAGTCTCCTTGAGCAGCCTAGCGGTTCCCTATGTTCTCTTAAACCAATCAGAACTTAAGCTACGTGTAGTTGGTAGGCCAGGTGATACAGTCTCCATGAGCAGCCTAGCGGTTCCCTATGTTCTCTTAAACCAATCAGAACTTAAGCTATGTGTAGTAGTTGAGAGACCAGGTGATACAGTCTCCATGAGCAGCCTAGCGGTTCCCTATGTTCTCTTAAACCAATCAGAACTTAAGTTACGTGTAGTTGGTAGGCCAGGTGATACAGTCTCCATGAGCAGCCTAGCGGTTCCCTATGTTCTCTTAAACCAATCAGAACTTAAGCTACGTGTAGTTGAGAGGCCAGGTGATACAGTCTCCATGAGCAGCCTAGCGGTTCCCTATGTTCTCTTAAACCAATCAGAATGTAAGCTACGTGTAGTTGGTAGGCCAGGTGATACAGTCTCCATGAGCAGCCTAGCGGTTCCCTATGTTCTCTTAAACCAATCAGAACGTAAGCTACGTGTAGTTGGTAGGCCAGGTGATACAGTCTCCATGAGCAGCCTAGCGGTTACCTATGTTCTCTTAAACCAATCAGAACTTAAGCTACGTGTAGTTGGTAGGCCAGGTGATACAGTCTCCATGAGCAGCCTAGCGGTTCCCTGTGTTCTCTTAAACCAATCAGAATGTAAGCTACGTGTAGTTGAGAGGCCAGGTGATACAGTCTCCATGAGCAGCCTAGCGGTTCCCTATGTTCTCTGAATCCAATCAGAATGTAAGCTACGTGTAGTTGAGAGGCCAGGTGATACAGTCTCCATGAGCAGCCTAGCGGTTCCCTGTGTTCTCTGAATCCAATCAGAACGTAAGCTACGTGTAGTTGAGAGGCCAGGTGATACAGTCTCCATGAGCAGCCTAGCGGTTCCCTATGTTCTCTTAAACCAATCAGAACTTAAGCTACGTGTAGTTGGTAGGCCAGGTGATACAGTCTCCATGAGCAGCCTAGCGGTTCCCTATGTTCTCTTAAACCAATCAGAACTTAAGCTATGTGTAGTTGAGAGACCAGGTGATACAGTCTCCATGAGCAGCCTAGCGGTTCCCTATGTTCTCTTAAACCAATCAGAACTTAAGCTACGTGTAGTTGGTAGGCCAGGTGATACAGTCTCCATGAGCAGCCTAGCGGTTCCCTATGTTCTCTTAAACCAATCAGAACGTAAGCTATGTGTAGTAGTTGAGAGACCAGGTGATACAGTCTCCATGAGCAGCCTAGCGGTTCCCTATGTTCTCTTAAACCAATCAGAACTTAAGCTATGTGTAGTTGAGAGACCAGGTGATACAGTCTCAATGAGCAGCCTAGCGGTTCCCTATGTTCTCTTAAACCAATCAGAACTTAAGCTACGTGTAGTTGGTAGGCCAGGTGATACAGTCTCAATGAGCAGCCTAGCGGTTCCCTATGTTCTCTTAAACCAATCAGAACTTAAGCTACGTGTAGTTGGTAGGCCAGGTGATACAGTCTCCATGAGCAGCCTAGCGGTTCCCTATGTTCTCTGAATCCAATCAGAATGTAAGCTACGTGTAGTTGGTAGGCCAGGTGATACAGTTTCCATGAGCAGCCTAGCGGTTCCCTATGTTCTCTTAAACCAATCAGAACGTAAGCTACGTGTAGTTGAGAGGCCATGTGATACAGTCTCCATGAGCAGCCTAGCGGTTCCCTATGTTCTCTGAATCCAATCAGAACGTAAGCTACGTGTAGTTGGTAGGCCAGGTGATACAGTCTCCATGAGCAGCCTAGCGGTTCCCTATGTTCTCTTAAACCAATCAGAACGTAAGCTACGTGTAGTTGAGAGGCCAGGTGATACAGTCTCCATGAGCAGCCTAGCGGTTCCCTGTGTTCTCTGAATCCAATCAGAACGTAAGCTACGTGTAGTTGGTAGGCCAGGTGATACAGTTTCCATGAGCAGCCTAGCGGTTCCCTGTGTTCTCTGAATCCAATCAGAACGTAGCTTAAGCTACGTGTAGTTGAGAGGCTCATACAGTCTCATGGTACCAAGCCTCACGTTTCCTCGTGCTCTATATCTCATGGTACCATGTCTCATGTTTCCCCGTGCTCTATATCTCATGGTACCAAGCCTCATGTTTCCCCGTGCTCTATATCTCATGGTACCCAGCCTCACGTTTCCCCGTGCTCTATATCTCATGGTACCAAGCCTCACGTTTCCCCGTGCTCTATATCTCATGGTACCATGTCTCATGTTTCCCTGTGCTCTATATCTCATGGTACCAAGCCTCATGTTTCCCGTGCTCTATATCTCATGGTACCAAGCCTCACGTTTCCCCGTGCTCTATATCTCATGGTACCAAGCCTCATGTTTCCTCGTGCTCTATATCTCATGGTACCAAGCCTCATGTTTCCCCGTGCTCTATATCTCATGGTACCAAGCCTCATGTTTTCCCGTGCTCTATATCTCATGGTACCAAGCCTCATGTTTCCCCGTGCTCTATATCTCATGGTACCATGCCTCATGTTTCCCCGTGCTCTATATCTCATGGTACCAAGCCTCATGTTTCCCTGTGCTCTATATCTCATGGTACCATGCCTCATGTTTCCCCGTGCTCTATATCTCATGGTACCAAGCCTCACGTTTCCCCGTGCTCTATATCTCATGGTACCATGCCTCACGTTTCCCTGAGCTCTATATCTCATGGTAACATGCCTTACATTTCCATGAGCTCTACATATCATGGTACCATGCCTCATGTTTCCCCGTGCTCTACATCTTATGGTACCATGCCTCACGTTTCCCCATGCTCTACATCTCATGTACCATGCCTCACGTTTCCCCATGCTCTACATCTCATGTACCATGCCTCACATTTATCCATGCTCTACATCTCATGGTACCATGCCTCACAGTTCCCTGTTCTCTATATCTCATGGTACCCTACCTTACGTTTCCCCGTGCTCTCATGTCATGGTACCATGCCTCACGTTTCCCTGTGCTCTACATCTCATATTACCATGCCTCATGTTTCCCTGTGCTCTACATATCATGGTACCATGCCTCACATTTCCGTGTGCTCTACATCTCATATTACCATGCCTCATGTTTCCCTGAGCTCTACATCTCATGGTACCATGCCTCATGTTTCCCTGTGCTGTACATCTCAGGGTACCATGCCTCACGTTTCTGTGTGCTCTACATTTCATGGTACCATGCCTCACGTTTCCCCGTTCGCTACCCACTGACCCATTATTATTAATAGTGAGGAATGTTAAATTTGATCCCACAATCGCAATGGGGTCAAAACAAAACACGGTCAACTTAAGACATTTTTTTCATGAACAACTCACAGTTTGACCTGTGCAATATAGAGGTAGCACCATAATTGCAATAACATCTACCCCATGCTTGTCTAAATGAGAAACCCAGTTCATTTGAAAGCAATCACTTCTCCCTCCAGCTGATATAGGGAGATTTGTACAGTACATTTTATTTATTGCCTGAAATGTGCATTGAGACTACTTATGGAAAAAAATGACAAAATATCAATCACATGGCTCATCATAAGTTGTAATGTTTGGGAGAAGTGAGATACATATGACTATCATCACCGTAACATTTTCCTTCATACAGATTTCGCTTAATATACTATTATATCTCCATACAAACGACAGTCATTTACATTTAGCTATCATGCAGTGGATAAGTAGATATTAATGGAACTACATGAGATTCTGGCCTTAATTATGAACATTGGTTTGACTACTACATTGTCAACATTGGTAATGGCATCAAGAGGAGCTTCTATGAGGGAAAGGGTTAAATTGTTTTATTTTTTTTAAAATATCAACAAAACGGGGTTAATATATACAATATGACCATTAAATACTACATTTGAGTAGTGGTGCTCTATAACGACCAGTGTAGCTTACAGGATAAGATTGTGTATGAAAAGTGTAAAAAAATATACAACGTCAAAGTCGGTTATATCGAATTCTCCGGTTATCTCGAAATCGGACCAAACTCCCGGTTCAGACACTATCATTTTACATATAACTTGATCTGTTTATATCGAATTCCGTTAAGTCAAACTTCGGCTATATCGAAGTATTTTATTCGGTCCGATGGAATTCGACATAACGAATGTAGATTCATTTTTAGGGAGAAGTGGGGTTCCCAGGGGCTGTAAGCCAGTGTCTCCAGGGTTACTAGTTCACCCATGTTGCCCCCCCAGGATGAGCCGTGATTCATTTTGATGGCAGTATGATACAAAGTTCTGGCAGAAACAGAGAATTTTCACCCTGATCACACACAAGGTAAAGCCCTGAAATGGCATTTAAAAGGTGATCTCAAGCTAAAAGCTTCAAAATGTCTGCCTCCATGGTCGCGTGGTTAAGGTTGCTGATTTGTATACCACTGTAACCTATCATCACTGATGTCACGGGTTCGAGCCCCACTCAGACCGTGTCTCTTTAGATGAAAAAGTTGACAGTTTCTTACGGAGGTTGGTGCACCACCAAGTACTGGTTGAACGCTGGAGGAAAGATGTTGTTACATAAACAGCCCAAAGCTTGTATGGGCAACCAGTAGTGACGATAAATAAACGTAAAATTGCTTCAAATGAAATGACTTTGTTTGTGATTGTGATAAGTGCTCAACTTTGTCAGGTGAGTGACACATTGCCACATTGCTCTCTTGATTGACATGTGAAGAAAATGTCGCAGTTGAGTTGATTTTCAAAATATTTTGATCTTTTTAAAGACATTCAATGTGCATAATTGATTCCTTTTTTGGTTCCATAAAAAGTGGACAAGAACCGAGTAAAAGAAAGTATGAGCTCACCATTAATCCTGAATGTGCAAACAACATAGACCCTGATCAGCCGCAGTGTAATGCCGTGTTTGATAAGGATCAATGTTGTTTGCTATTCAGACAAGTGTTTTAGTTCCACTATCTGAATAGCAAACATTATGTCCCGTCTGATGTTCACTAGACTTTGAAAGCCAAGAGTCAATGACCCTTGAGGTCAAAATCTCAAGAGTCAAACTGGATTTTTCAAGAGTCAAACTGGATTTTTCAACAGTCAATATGCATGTTGGTACTTTCCGTACAAATAACTTTTTCCTGACCATATAATAACCTCTGGACCAAGGTGTGTCTTAGTAATAGTAACTAGTAATTTTGTTATCATAATTAGAGAAAACATTGACTAGTTTGCTGAGCTTTGCATCTGGGCTTAGAACCATACAAGTATTTAAGTTTCATGTTACGTTGTGGTACATGTAGAGCATCGGATTTGGAATAGAATGATCCGGGTTTGATACTGAGCAAGGCACCTCACAAAAAAATATAATACATCACTTCCAGCAACAAGCAGTTACGATCTATACGTATGAAGCATACCTGGTATACACGACCTGGCAAGTAAAGACGACGGACTAAAGTGGGGACCATCATAAAAAGATCGTTAAGAAATTAGATCGTTAGAAACGTTGCATAAACAAGTCTGATGTTTGTATCTCACCTCTCGCATTTTCAAGAAGAGTATTTGTTTCTGTTCGTCGGAGAGCTCAGCCAGGAGCTCCGGCTCTATGTACATGTCCTTTATGATCTGTTGTAACATACTGGCTGAATCTTGCTAAAACCTGCAACACAAAAATGTAATAGGAACAATGAGCATTTCTCTAGGACAATAAGTGAATGATGGACAACTTTCTCGAATTTGTGGCATCCGTGGTCCAGTGGTAGAGTGTTGGATTTGGAATCGATTGGTCCCGGGTTCGATACTCGGTCAGGCCACGTAGGCCCCTATGTAGCGTCATTGAGCAAGGGACTTTAGGCACCTCACACACATTGCTTAGTACTAAAGTTCGGTTAACCACTTAGGTCGGCTAAGTTTGCCCAGGAAAACATGTATACATCCCCGCAAGGGGTTTGACATTAATTTAATGGAACATACATTATTTACATATCATCCTTGAATGCAGGAGGTTTCGTCAACAAGGCAATATAGAGGGAAATTGTTAAGAGGTTTCGATTATGTGAGAGATTTCGTCAATTAGGCGATTAAGCAACAATAATTGAAGCTTGCAAGCGTACAATGTAAGCCCTTTTTTTCGAGATGCATGTCACATGCCAAAGCCAAGTAAAGATATATATTCCACTGGAATCAGCGGATCTACCGGAAGATTTCTACATTGGGACTAACACATAGATCTAGTTAAATCAATTAACAATTAATGTACACAACTAAGTCCTTGCCAATTAATAACTTACAAACATTTCACATCGTTGACAAAACCTCCAGGGTTGACGAAACCTCTAGTTGACGAAACCTCCGACACCCTCATCCTTTATAACTTGATCTGCTAGGAATTAATTCATGACATGGATGATAGATATAGAAGGCGAGTTTCCGATGACAGAGAGTGCTAATAGCAGAAAGAAAAATTAGATTTTAAACATGGAATTTGAACCAATTATATCATTTCTGTAAATAATCCGGGACACAGGAGAGGTCACCGGCACATCTCCCATACCACACCCACATGTTCAACCTGAGGAGCGTGCATATTTAATTTATACACAGCAAGTAGCAACACATTTAATCGCACTGTGCAAAACAATTAACACTTACCAAATCAGACAAAGAAACGGAACCCAAACATATATTGATTTTGAAGTTTTAAAAGTTTTTGTAAATTTTACCCGGAAGCAAAATTTAATGTTTATTGAAGCGGTGCATAATTACGATACTCCCCTTACAAATAGTCCTATCAAGCGTTTTTTGTAATTCAGATCAGTTTGTTTACAAAATGCAACGTGACACGCAAACAATTGCTATTTTTGATGTAGATGGAACTCTAACGGCTCCACGAAAGGTAAACTTGTTCATAGAATGGTATCTATTTGCTTGGATTTGGAAAACATGCCATTATTTCCATTTGTCGATAAAATAAAGTTTTTGTAACTGAAAGTGATGACGTCTCTCACTCTCTGTTCATTTCATCAGTTTCTTCGTGATCGACACTCCCTTCACATAACTGAAGATTGTGTGGCAGACGCCTAATTTCCAAGTCTTGCAGTTAACTATATTTTGTGAATGAACTTTTGATTCAGTGATTTCATGAATATGCACATATATAGAAACTAGCATATAAAGGTAGCACTTCAGTTGTACATTGAAAGCTAGCTTGAAATCAATTCTTCTTTGTTTGTTTAAGCAACACTCCTTCACTTATGAAGATTAGGTGTTGGCGCCGTAATAAAAAGTGTTAGTTAAGTGCTTGATCAGAAGGTGCTCATTAGAAAGGATACAGTGAATAGACATATTTTTAGATATATTTTTAAGTGTTTTTTATAAAACTATGCGGTACTTATTACCGAAAACTACCGAAAACTACTTTTTTTACCGAAAACTACTTTTTTTTACCGAAAACTGGTTTAAATTACCGAAAACTACCTTATATGGCCACAGTTTTGATATAAGCATTGTTTTATCGCAATTTATGCAAAGTATATTGGGGTGAGGACAGACACAGGGATCAGGGCCTTGAAGGCGTCCACTGTGTCTGCGGCATATATGGTGGGCGGTAGCATGTTCCACTGAGTGACGGCTCTAGGATAGAAAGAGTATTTGTACGAGTCTTTAGCTGCGTGAATATGTTTGTAGGTATAGGTGTTACTGTGCCTGGTTCTGGGGTCTGAAGGAATAATTAGATTACAGGGTGGTTGGATGGCAACTATGGTATGATCTTATAAAACATGATGAGTCTGGTACGGATTCTTCGAATTACCAAGGTGGGCCAGTTGAGGGTAGTGAGCATGTCAGTTACAGAACTTGTATTGTGGTAGCGGTTGGATGTATAGCGGGCTGCACGGCGTTGTACTTTTTCAATTTGACTAATCAGATTTCAATTGCATCAGATAATTTGTACATGTATGTATGTTCCATTAATGTCAAAACCTAGCGGGGACCTAAACATGTTATCCTGGGCCATCACCGACGTAAGCGGTTAACCAGTACTAACCAATGTGTGTGAGGTGCCTTGCACAATGATGCTACATACGTGGCCTGACCATGTATCGAACCCGGGACCGTTCAATTTCAAATCTGATAATGACAGTAAATACAGTAAATAATGACTGGCATGTCCCATTGACCTAATTAGGAATTTAAGTACCTTGCTTAAGAGCACAACTGGACACAAACCCTAGGTCTCTCACACCTGAAGCGAGCGCGTTACCAGTGCGCTATCATGACAATCACACGACTCTCTAACCCAATTGCCATCAGAGATGTAAAAATTAATATTCATTTTTGTTATCGTTAATACAATAATAGGGTTTATTCTAGAGCTGAATGACAGGGCGCGCCGCCCTGCCCGTATTAGCCCCACCCTCTTGCCTTTTCTAAACAAATATAGGACTCAACAGGTGCCTTCGGGCAGGCAGACATATATAACTAAGAACTTGTCTGTCAATTTCACCAATATGGACTGCCTTCCTGACCCTTTAATCAATCACCATAATTTAGTAAAGTTTTCTTGGGGCTAATCCCAAAATACCCCTTTCCACATCTCATTGCAGCTCAATATGCATCCTGCCCCTTTTCTGACCCACCCTGCCCCTTTTCTGACCCACCCTACCCTTTTTTTGGTGTCTTCCTGAAACCCCCACTTTTCAAATTTTGATAACAAAAAAAGTGGGTGTTTCAGGAATTTTGCTTTTTCCAATTAACACCTTCCTACGGCCTTAGGTCAAATTATAGCTATGGTCTGTTTCTTAGGATGATTTAATAAAACAAGACAAGTTTTTTATACATTTATATCATCTTTAAACACAGATTCATCTGCAGTACTCATCAGTCAATCAATCACTAATGATGAATCAGTCAGTCATTCACTTGAGGTGAAGAAGTTGCGATGCTGCGTCAGAGTATTCCATCGCCGTCATGTCTCCGTTTTCCAAACGTGTTTTCAGGGCTGCTAGTCTTTGCTCGAGCTGACGATACTTTCTTTTTTTGACTGGACGAACGCCCCCTGCCTGGTATTGAAGAACCCTAATGTAGCAAGCAGCTTCAATCCGCTGTAGTATGGAAATGATACCGAAGATGTTTGGATGGGCATGTCGTACGGCCTTCTTCAATTTACTGTGCCACCCTTCACAATGGTTTGTTGTCCTGGGACCCACAGTTGTATAATGATTCCAAAGTGGCTTATCACCCTCAACCCACTGTTCTGTTACGTAGTATGTGAAGGCAGTAACGCTCGCAGGAAGATCCTCCTCCCCTATGGCCACTAACGCTTGAAACCAAATGTCCTCTACCTCAGCTATTGGAACTAATGGCAACACCGATGCTCGTCTAACCAGTCGATGGATTGTGTCATTTTCCTTGTAGGCTGTAGAGAGTCCTAAAGCTTGAACTTTTCGCCAAACGCACTGTGTGTAATGAAAAAAGCAAGCTTTCACATTGGTGTCTGGAAAAACTCTCTGTGCGCCGCTACGGGAAGCCACCTCGTGGTCTAGAAATACAGTTTCAGGTTGAAGTTCAAAACCGTACTCCTCACATTTCTGTTTTAGTTGGCTGAAAAATGTCACGTAGACGTCAGTTGATTTTCCTGGGAGAAACGCGAATACTAGCGGATACATTTCACCGTCAATAAATCCATGTAACGTAAACAACTGGTGAAATAAACTTGGGCACGTGTAAAATGTTCCGTCGGCGTAAATAGTGTTGGCTGCACACAGATGTTGTAGTCCAGTTCTAGTTGCGAAGACGAGCATTTTGTTGTTTTCGTCGATGTTGATTTGAAGGAATTCGCCGCCTGCTATTGTCTGTGTCCATTCTCCTTCTAACTGGATGTTAGCAGTTGACGTTGGAAGTACGGGACGAAGTTTACTCCGCTCTTTGTACAGTGCAGTCTTACACGTTTGGAACGTTGGTATATGTCTTGCCACTTGTTCTGTCTCTTCATCCCAATCTTTTCCGCGGATGTTGGCAATTTCTTCCTCGTAGATTGTTGGAATAGGGGTAAGTTCATCCCGACAACGTTTGCGAATATCTCCCATGATGTTTCTAATGTAATTGTCTACGTTATTGGGCGGGTGTGTGTGGTTGTCAGTATGTTTGGTTAATCTACCATCAACTGTTGGTGCCCTTGTTCCGCATCCTTGTTGACAACATGACCAATAAATACGATCAGGTTTACGTGATTTCATCTGAAGGGAAAAGTTTGTATACAGACAGAGGAAGGACACATATCATATTGTGTATAGACAGACAGATGGACGTACTGACAGACGGACAAACATCATATTGACAGACGGACAAACATCATATCGTGTTAAGACAGACAGACGGACAGACATTATATTATGTAAATACAGACAGACAGACGTACAGACATTATATTATTTAAATACAGACAGACAGTCGGACGGATGGACTCACAACACATTGTGTACAGACAGACGGACAGACATTATATTATGTAAATACAGACAGACAGATGTACATACATTATATTATTTAAATACAGACAGACAGACGGATGGATGGACTCACAACACATGTACAGACGGACGGACAAACATCATATTGTGTTAAGACAGACAGACCGACAGACAGACAGACGGATGGACTTACAGACAGACAGACAGATGGCCGAACATACATCACATTATATAGACAGACAGACGGACACACATCAGGAGAGAAAGAAAAAAGTATACTTACATTAAATCTGAATCCACCTATCAAAAGACTTTCACCACCTTTCTGATTATTAACAAATCGTATTTGTACTTGTGCATTAGCCATTATGTTACATGTATCTAGGATAATCGTGTACACAAATGAAACTAAATTATATCAGTATCAATTTATATAAAAATTAATGGTCTTGTATCTTGTTTTTAATACATTAATTATCGCCTTTAGTATACTCAAATAAATATTTCTTTGTTTAGATATTGCTCTGTTGAATTTATATGAAACATCAAAGTATTCAAAAAGATAAACAGTAAACTTAAATACCAATAAATTAACACTATTGATTGCAAACTATTAATCTTATTTCTTTAATAACATCATCATCGTGTATCAATTATCAGTTTTAATTAAGAAAACTGCTTGCAAACTGTTAATCTTGTCTTTTTCAATGTATCAATTATCAGTTTTAAACTATAACTAATATATTTTTAAAAAAGATCAAAGAAACCTAATTAATCTTAATTAATTGATATAAACTGTTATACTTTGATATAATAATAATAATAATAATTAATTGGCAATTCTGATTATTTAATATCAATATTAATTTATGGTCCTAATAATATTAATGTATTTAGACATAATTTATCAAATCTTAAATTATAAATATTTTACATTTATATCTCCTTATGCAGCAAATATTACACCAATAGGTAAAACAGACTATAGTCCGTAACCATGGGTTACATAAATTAAAAGTGGGTGTTTCAGGAATTTGAAAATTAAAATGTGGGGGTTTCAGGAATATGAAAATTAGAAAGTGGGTGTTTCAGGAATAAACCCTTTTTTCCACTCTAGAATAAACCTTAGTTAAGTAATTATTCACTGTAATGACATGCATTTACTGGCTACTGTAATGGTTGAATATATATATATGTATACATACTGTAACCGATATATATCAATATATATAACCGATATATATATGTCAATCAGATCTTATTTATTTATGCATAGTCGGTGTTCATACATACATGTACAGTAATAACATTGGCTAAAGGATGGACAGGAATAGGAAACTTTACATGTTTGATGTAGATTCAACTTTAACACCACACAGGAAGGTAAATGGCAGTATCAGTTGACAAGTTGTTTGATCTTTAAGTTAAATTTATAGTTAAATTAAACGACCAATTACCTTGCTCAATTTACACAGTTTGTTTTCATGTTTGTAATTTAAATGCTACATAGTTATGAATTTTGTTTCTATGTCATACATTTATTTATCGTCGTCGCTACATAGTTATGAATTTTGTTTCTATATCATACATTTATTTATCGTCGTCGCTACATAGTTATGAATTTTGTTTCTATGTCATACATTTATTTATCGTCGTCGCTACATAGTTATGAATTTTGTTTCTATGTCATACATTTATTTATCGGCGTCCCCCTGGTTTATCAGGGCTGGGCCTCAAGAAATATATTATTTTTTGGATGATGTGTCACCGACTCAAATTCCCGGGATTTGAACTTGTGTGCTGGCTAGCTCTAAATGGGGAATTAGCATGGTAGAGCAGAGTAGCTTATGGCACAGTCATGGCACACAAAGGGATCAGTCCATGGTCTGTGGACTTCGAGGTGTATGGTCAATTAAACCAACGACGATTCCAGTTTCTAATTTAATATATATACAATTGTCCAGCAATAACAATAATTATGTAGATTGTTTTAACGTTGTCCATATATAGTTGATAGTTTCAAATTAACATAAAGTCCTGTAGCAGATTAAGACATTTTAAGTTCTGTGCGTTACGTTAGTATAGCAAAATTGTATGTGCGAATTATTGGTGCATATAAAGATGATCAACATGACTGTGAGTGCGTGCTTGGTCATGTGATATGGTTCGATTGATCGTCAGTTCTATGTTAGGCTTAGATCGTTAGATCGCAAGCAATTTCGCTATTCAATTTCGAATTGTTTCAGGAATGAGATCTATGAATGGGTTTCCATATTCATTTAAATTTTAAAATTGAATTCAGATTCGTTATCGTTATGAGCAGGGCTCGACAAATCCACTCGTCCGCTCGTATTTACGAGTGACTTTTCGATCTGGACGAGTAGAAATTCCAAGTCGCTTGCCCAGTCGGACGAGTGAAAATTTCAGCTAAATATCCAATATAAATCGAAGGAACAAAATAAAATAATATCCGTTTTACTTTCTTCGGAATGATTACCAGGCGTGATAATGGGAAATCACTGAGGATATTTTAATGTGTTTATGCTGCCACATAATTGCATTTATTAATAAATTATAGTGCAATTCTGACCATTTTTAATTTTCCTAAAATACATGGGACGAGTGATAGTCCAATCTGGACGAGTGGAACAGTGGCATCACTCGCCCAGTAGGACGAGTAAGAAATTAAAAAATGGTCGAGGCCTGATGAGTATCATGCAGTATATCGTAAATATATACCGAGTACGAATATGTTATCACTTGGAAAATATTATTTTAATCTACAAACAATCAAAGATATGTTGTCAGTAAAATATATGCAATTTCCCTGAGGTACAATGAATACAGTTTTCCATTGTTAGTATAATATATGAAACATCCCTGAGGTACATTGGATACAGTTTTCCATTGTTAGTATAATATATGAAACATCCCTGAGGTACATTGCATACAGTTTTTTTAATGATTAAAGATTTTTTCTTCTGGTTTTTACCCTGGTCCCGTGTACCCCATCTGCGCCAAGGCTATGTTTCATGTATTCGACTATATGTACGTAGTACAGTCAAAGAGATTTGAAAACATTTGTTTTGTACTTGTAATTAACCTCGTCATTACAGTGAATAAACGATCGCAAGTCTTGCCCATTGCAAACAGAGTTTTAGTTAAGACCTAATGTGGCTAGCATTATACAACTAAATGATACATTGTATTAACAATAGCTGCTTTATGCTGCTAAATAAATGTAAGTATCCAGTTCAGGAGCTCAAACGTAACAGACTTTCTACAAATTCTAGTAGTCTCCAAGTTTTTCATTCTGTTTGTTATCCAATCAAAACTGTTCAAAATACCAACCAATAATATTATATTAGACATTGACCAATCATAGAAGAATTTTTATAGATCAGGCTTGTTTAAATGTCAAAATAACTTGATAAAACATAGCATATGTGGCTTCGAGCAATTTCCTGCCAGTATGATAAACCTATCAGTTACTGGTTAAGATTATAATCAAATCTCTGATTATACAAAAGGCATTTAATATATTAACCCTTTCAACATCACATGCCTCTCAATAGGCTTACAAAAAGTGTAGATCCAGATGAGCCGGCTCGTCTCATCAGGATCTGCAATTTTTGCCAGTAATATTACTATTTTTAGACAAAAATTACCCATTCTGATAAATGAACTGGTCCAAATGTAATTTTCTTATTAATTTATTGGTCTGAAAATATCATGCACCAGTCCATGTCAGTTACTTGGTGTTGAATGGGTTAAGAAAACCATCAATTTTAAATAATGTCAACTATGACAGCTCTTCTGAGACATGTTATAGTTAATAATATCGGATAACATCTGCTTAAGAAAATGCAAAAGTGATCTTATTTTATAAAATATAATGTAAAAGTCACCATTATACAAAGAATCTAACTGATTGAAATTATAGGAATGAACTAAAACAATGACTATGTAACAAAAGAATTGATAGAAATTCTGACTGTTACAGATGTCCCAATTCCAGAAGCATCCCTGGTTCTTTTACATACCAAGGTTCATTCTAGGAGGGCAACTCGGGCAAAATAGTCGCCCTAGGTACCTTGAATTCGCCCCCTGGGGAACCCAGTTCTCCCCCAAATTTTGTTTAATTTTCATACAAAATATTGTCGAGTAAGATAGATACACTGGCCTGTTATAATGCACTCATTCTATTCAAAATGATGAAATTGTGACTTTTAGCCCTGTTTTGTTGAACTTTATTAAATAACATAACTTAAGGGTGTAATCTCGCGCTGTCTCACTTCTCCCAAAAATGATGACCTAGAATGAGCCCGGTAAACCCGGTGTCTAGCACCGATACAGGAGACCTTGATCGATAGTTTCATCTGAAACACTGTTCATTTTATTAGGGTCAGATGCCGACAGTTTTGATTTTGTTTGGTTTTTAAGTTATATTTAAAGTTAAATTTCACAGGTTGTTTTCATGGTTGTACTATCAATAAATATGAAGTGTAAATAGCGTAGTGGTAGCGCGTTCACTTCAGGTGCGAACGGCCCGGAGCTCGCTCCCGCTAGAGCAGTTACGATTGTGCCCTTAGGCAAGGCATTTAAATTACACATGCCTCTTCCTTTGTGGCGATGAATTCCATCAGGAATGAGGTCTTGAGAGTGATTAATATAAGTTGTAAGAACTTGTTTCGCAATCAAGCTAAATTAAATTTGTATAAACTAAAGTCTTTAAAATGTTACCTGTTTTACAGAGAGTTGGGTCGGATATGGAAGAGTTCCTGCAGAAGTTGAGGAAAAAGGTGAAGGTTGCATTGGTTGGTGGATCTGATCTAGTGAAAATAGCAGAACAGATGGGTGGCGATGGTAAGTAACAAACGTGAACTCAGAGCTGTATCCTGGTGGGTCTTCAGGGTCTCAAGCACCACCCTTAATTTGCAGAATGATGATTTTTCATGTCATTAATTTCCTAGCGTTGTACCAGCACCTATCGCCAGATTGGACAGGTGGGTTTTCTCCGGTTTCCTCCCACACGAATGACCACATATATGCTTTCATCCGCTCCAACGAGATTGATTAATATAAGTTGTTAAAACTTGCTTTGCAATCGTTGTAAAATAAATAAAGTTTAAAAGCACCTATCTTCATCTTACACCACAGGGATTGGTATTCACTTTTTCAATATTGTTCAGGGGAGCATCCCCCTCGGACCCACCTACGATGGACCAACTGCAGTGGTCAGACCAGCTGTGCTGCTCGGGGCTGGTGTTAACTAACTTAGCACCCCCTTTAATTCTTTCATGGATACACCTCTGGAACTTAATGCTAATTTTTGATGTTGCATCCTATCTTGCAAAAATACATTGTTGCAGAATTAAAAAAATGTTACGCTCTTTCCTGTAATCAATAGCCAGAAATTAAAATAAGTGTGCTGCGTGAGCACCAGTTGGTTTAACCCTTTCCCTCATAGAAGCACCTGTTGATGCCATTACCAATACCACATACATTGACAATGTAGTAGCCAAACCAATGTTCATAAACCCTTTCCCTCATAGAAGCACCTGTTGATGCCATTACCAATACCACATACATTGACAATGTAGTAGCCAAACCAATGTTCATAAACCCTTTCCCTCATAGAAGCGCCTCTTGACGCCATTACCAATACCACATACATTGACAATGTAGTAGCCAAACCAATGTTCATAAACCCTTTTCCTCATAGAAGCACCTCTTGACGCCATTACCAATACCACATTCATTGACAATGTAGTAGCCAACCAATGTTCATAAACCCTTTCCCTCATAGAAGCACCTCTTGACGCCATTACCAATACCACATACATTGACAATGTAGTAGCCAACCAATGTTCATAAACCCTTTCCCTCATAGAAGCACCTCTTGACGCCATTACCAATACCACATACACTGACAATGTAGTAGCCAAACCAATGTTCATAATAAAAGCCAGAATCTCATGTAGTCCCAGTAATATCTATGGAGGTGGGATAGATATGGCGACTACTTTTCCACTGCATGATAGCTAATTGGCTGTCGTTTGTATGGAGATATAATAGTATATTAACCTAAATCTCTATGTAGTCCCAGTAATATCTATGGAGGTGGGATAGATATGGCGACTACTTTTCCACTGTATGATAGTTAAATGGCTGTCGTTTGTATAGAGATATAATAGTATATTAACCTAAATCTCTATGAAGGAAACGGTTAAAACATTTTATTTGTCATGATTATACACACAAGATATTTGGATTGAAATGGAAGCTTGTAACTTACTGAGAGCACCAGCAACTGTTGGATGTTCTACCAAAACCGCTAAAATGAACTGGATCCATGCGGAACTATGGTTGCCATGCCAAACACGAGGTGAAGCTTCCGTGGTGTAACGGATATTGCGTCTCCCCTGTGGCCCGGCTGTGAGTTTGATCCTTGCCAGCACCACAGTGGTTCTTAGCGAGAACTCATCAATCCACAATGCCTTAACTCTTTCCCATATGGTGATGGATGCTATGGGAATATGATATCAAGAGTGATTAAATGGTGGAAGAACTTGTTTCGCAATCAAGCTAAAATAAATTTGTAAAAACTGAAAATGAGGTACCTAGCAGGATCAGGCATTTCTCCTATATAATCAATGCAATTTATAAAGTTTTAAAACGGATCTGTAGTCCAGTAGTCAACATGTTGGACTGGTAATCCAGGGAACGCAGGTTCGATCCCCCGTCTGACCCTAATAAAATTAACAGTCTTTCAGATGGGACTTTAAACCGAGTTTTCATGTCTCTGGAATGGGTCTCTGTCTGTATCATTGCACTATCCTCCAAAATAACTAATCTCTTCAGGAGGCGTCGCTCATATGGGCAACCGGTAGCGACGATAAATAAACGTAAAACACACACACACAATTTTAAAATCTTCGACTCTGACAACTTTTGTCAGAATTCCAAACAAATTGGCACACAATTACTGATCAACATGTAGTGATCCTGTACTAAAGTTGCCCCAAACAAGGGCCCAAGGAGGCTTTGTTATTTCCCATAACCTCAGTTAAGTGACTGAGACTCACATAGGCCATTTCATATTATTTTACTGGTATGACAGTTAACTTTGGAAGCGATAGCCTAATACATAGGAGCAGATTTGCTGGCATGTGTAAATACAGCATAATCAATTAATCAGTTATTGACTACAGTCATTCCTGATTTAAGCAGCCAGCCAATGGAATAACATAAAGTGGCTGCTTAGCATAGGTGGCTGTTTAATAGAGGTCAAATGTATAATAAAGTCAAGTATTGGGAATCTGAAAATTGGCTGCTTAATGCAGGATGACTGCTTAATAGTAGTGACCACTAACACAGGTTCGACTGTATTAGTATCAACGCAAAACTAGAATTCAAAGCAACATGAAACAACCAAATTTCTGACAAAACTGCTTCAAAGCGGAAGTCCTAGCACACTCTCGAAATCCTACAAAGAAATGACATTACATGCTACTGAGAAGCAAATATGTCTGTGAGAAATGGTCATATATGTTGTCAGGGCTCAAGCTAGACTCCAAATTTTGGGAGAAGTCACTTCTCCCTCCAGATGATTTAGGGAGGAGTGAGAACATTTAGGGAGAAGTGGGGAGACCTTTGAACGACTGTAAATAGTGAAACCGTATTTAGTCGAGGTTTGCAGGATATACATTGTAGGAACTATTGTATGTAGAAAAGCTGCAGGGCATTCACTAGAATTCGAAAGTGAAAGAGTCAATTACCCATGAGGTCAAATCTCTCAACTTGTGTATTCACTATTGTTGTTGATATTGTAGTGGTGCAGAAGTTTGACTATGTGTTTGCCGAGAATGGCTTGGTGGCTTATAAAGATGGTGTTCTGATAGGACAACAGGTTTGTTTCTTATTATTGTGTTAACCCATTTGATTCTGGATACCGTTCAAACAGTATTTGCAAAGAACATAGAGCCAGATCAACTGCCACGGAATGTGTCGTCTGATCAGGCTCTATGCTGTTTGCTATTCAGATGATCTTGCTAAGACACTTGGCTATGTAGCAAGCAACATAGATCCTGATCAGCATGCAGCATCATGCTGCGGCTGATCTGGATCTATGTTGCTTGCAAAAACCTTTAAATGTATCCAGAATGAAATGGGTTAATAGTCGTTCACCAGGGCCGGCCTGTCCTGGCTTTTATTTTTTTGTAGCCAATTTTCTTTAGCCAAGCACGACGCTTTATTTCTTCATAACCTTTTCATTCATTAACCCATTTCATTCTGGATACATTTAAAGGCATTTGCAAACAACATAGATCCAGTGTGACACTGCATGCTGATCAGGATCTATGTTGTTTGCTACATAGCCAAGTGTCTTAGCAAGATCATCTGAATAACAAACAGCATGATCAGACGGCACGTTCTGTGGTGGCTGTTCTGGCTCTATGTTCTTTGCAAATACTGTTTGAACAGTATCCAGAATCAAATTGGTTAAGATAACATACTCAATGTTGAAACATTTATAGAGTTATCCATGCTCATTCTAATGATGTGGTTTGCAGATGAAATAGACACATTTATTACAAAATAAAACAGTACATGTACATACATGTAAAACTGTTCGAAATATTTCGATGAAATAGTAATTGCAGTTATTTGCATATAGCTTGTGTTATTCTCACTTGTTCAAATTTGGACCTTTTCTTCCCGGAACAATACAGTCAGTGATTACATTTCTTCTCAGGAAACTGCATTTTCACAGTCGTCGAATATATACCTTAAATAATAATAAAACAGAAACTTCACATTTCTCATCTGGTCAATTTTGTGAATCACTGTCAAACATCATTTGCGCACTGCTCTCTAGTGGTTACGGTCACTGACTTGTATAGTACTGTATCCTTTCATCACTGATGGTCATGTGTTCGAGCCCCGCTCAGACCGTGTCTTGTTATATGAAAAAGTTGGCAGTTTGTTACGGAGGTTGGTGCACCAAGTACTGGTTAACTGCTGGAGCCTGCCCAGGAAAGGTGTTGTTAGGTAAACTGCCCGTGGCTCAAATGGGCAACCGGTAGCGACGTTAAATAAACTTAACTAAAATACAAACTTTAAAAAAAAAATTCATGCACAGACAACAATTCATTAATGTGTTTGTCTTGTTTGTAACTGAAGTCTGTATAAATATGTCATGGAATTTGATGACATACTTGACTGTTATTTTCACCACAAGTGTGCAAAGGGTTAATGGCTATTATGTATAATATATACATGTATATTATTATATATATAATACAACATAAACTCGCTGAAGACATACCACGAGCTGCATACATATCCTTGTTTCATGGTAGGATAGATTGATGAGGCCATTACGAGTGAATTGCTACATGTTCACCCCCACCGTCCCCAACTGTTTCCGACACAGCCCCTTAACCTGCCAATCATGAATAAAGTCACTTTTGCAAACAGCATAAAGCCAGATCAGACTCTATGCTGTTTGCTATTTGGATAGTGGAGCTAAATCACTTTTCTGAATAGCAAACAACATAGATCCTGATCAGATGTGGCGTTATGCCGTTGCTTATCTCGATCTATGTTGTTTGCACATTCCATCCAATTCATTCGGCACGTTATGGGTTAATCTCAAATAAAGACATGTTATCTACCGTAATTCATGTATTTAAAGATTTTAATTTCCCTCCGTCCACACCCAAGTTTTGATGATTTTTGGACAAAATTCTAACAATTAGTCGATACATGTAAATAATTGCCTTGATTTGGAAATTATTGCGCAATTTCAGAATTTGATCAAGCGTATGGGAGAAGAGATTTTACAAAAAGTCATCAATTTTTGTCTACAGTACATGTCCCAGTTAACGCTTCCTGTAAAAAGGTAACTTATTTAATGTAGTTTATGTTCGGATACAGCAGGTTTTATGAATAATTATTTAGAGGATGCGTGTTTGTTTCAGTGTATGATCAAATTATTTTTCACTCATTTACGTAGAAAGCTATTAATTATTATTATATGACGTGATAATATTGTCTTCAATGGTCACCCGGTGAAATATATGTCCGTCTTTCACTTAATCAACAAATGTGCTTTTTATTTAGACTGGAAGTGGTTTTATGATAGAAAACGATGGAAACGTGTGCTAAAAGGCGCTAGAACGTAGTGTCATAAATGGAAATGTGTGCTAAAAGGCACTAGAACGTAGTGTCATAAATGGAAACGTGTGCTAAAAGGCGCTAGAACGTAGTGTTTAGACGACCATAAATGCCATCATTAAAAACGTCATAAATGACGTCACTGACAGCTCAAGTCCAAAAACGTTGAGGGTAAATTATCAACATGAAATATAGACATGCATATCATCTGTATGTTCTTAGTTGATATTTTATGGAGTTATGGTCCTTTAAATGTTTCAGCCTGGACGAGATTTTAGAAAATTCATCAAAATAATCAGTATGTCATAATTTCTGTACCAACCCTGAGACATGTGCTCTTATTAAAAGACATAGGCTGTCTGATTAGTGCAGTGGTTAGCGTGCTCGCTTCTCACCAATGCAACCCGGGTTCGATTCTTGGACCGAGAAGTATGTGAGATGGTATGGTAGTCGTCAGATTGGACAGGTGGGTTTTCTATAGGTACTCCGGTTTCCTCCCATGCGAATGACCACATATACGCTTTCATCCGCGCCAACGAGAGTGATTAATATAAGTTGTAAGAACTTGCTTCGCAATCGTTGTAAAATAAATAAAGTTTAAACTTAAAAGACATCTTGTTCCTATATGTATTACTACATGTCTGTGACACATATATGTACTTGTAAATTGTAGGGGTACCTTTGTAGAGTTCCGTAGCAGTATGTTGAATATATGTCCTGTAGGACGGAGCTGTTCACAAGCAGAGAGGGATCAATTCTCAGCATATGATCAGGTAATTGTCAATTTCTACTTCTTATGGGGGACCATGGCCAACAGGTGATCCACTTGTAGGGGGGGACCATGGCCAATCGGTGTTACACTTGTAGGGGGGACCATGGCCAACAGGTGATCCACTTGTAGGATGGGGGACCATGGCCAACCGGTGGTACACTTGTAGGGGGGGACCATGGCCAACCGGTGTTACACTTGTAGGGGGAACCATGGCCAACCGGTGATCCACTTGTAGGGGGCCATGGCCACTGGTGATCCACTTGTAGGGGGGGACCATGGCCAACCGGTGATCCACTTGTAGGGGGGACCATGGTCAACAGGTGATCCACTTGTAGGGGGGGACCATGGCCAACAGGTGATCCACTTGTAAGGGGGGACCATGGCCAACAGGTGATCCACTTGTAGGGGGAACCATGGTCAACCGGTGATCCACTTGTAGGGGGGAACCATGGCCAATCGGTGATCCACTTGTAGGGGGGAACCATGGCCAACCGGTGGCCCACTTGTAGACTTTGTTCACATTTTATTCATATACATGTTCTAACGGAACTGAAATTGAAACATGTAATAAAATGATGTCATCATTTTGATGTATAGATGTGGAGTATGACCAGACTCTGAGGTTATAAAACTTTTCTCAGATCTCAAACGATGGTCGCCAGATCGGACAGGTGGGTTTTCTCCGGGTACTCCGGTTTCCTTCCACACGAATGACCACATTTACGCTTTCATCTGCACCATTGTGAGTGATTAATATAAGTTGTTAAAACTTGCTTCGCAATTGTTGTAAAATAAATAAAGTTTAAAAAAACAACAAACTTGAGCTCAAGTGATTTGATTCGTTGATTCTGCAATCTATTCTTGGGTGAACCAATCAGAGGCTTGAGATTTGAGAAGTTTATAACTGGCCTTGCACAGTTATAATGATTGAACTAGACAGCATCAGTATAGTCAGGGGTATTTTGTAGGGGTATTAATCAGTTTCAGTGAGTGGTCTAGTTTATCATGTTGGACACATACTTCACGCAATATATATATTTGAAAGACCATTTTATCTGTTGACACCACAGAGCAGGGATATAGACATGGTCTCTGCAACTTTACAGGAATATTTGTCAGCATACAATGTTCGCATCAGGGTTTTCATTCATTTTTCTGGTCATTGCAAGCAGGGTTATTGCCCTTTACATTCTATAATTGGCTGTTCTCAAAACCCTAGTTCAGCGGTTGCTGATTCCTTCATGTTAGAGTAGTTTTTATATACATATATCGCATATTTCAGTCAACAACAATAAGACGAAAGACAAAACCAGCAAGTGTTAGATAGGCAATCTTTTACATACTTCAAGATAAGCCAGGGAAGGAAAGGGATTCGAATAAGTTACTATGTAACTTTCCCCCCCAATCCTAACTGTGCTAATGCAACTATTCCTATGTTATATACCATTCTTGAATAGAATATTGTTTAAACTAAGATAAGCAAAAAGTAAATTGTGTTAGTATGTTTACTGTAGAAAATATGTTCAAACTAAATGCTTTACTTTCAGGAACATAAAATCCTAGAGAAGTTTAAGGCTGCCCTCGAGAAGGAGTTTGAGGGTGCAGATCTACAGTTTGCTATAGGAGGGCAGATTAGTTTAGATATATTTCCCGTAGGCTGGAACAAAACATTCTGTCTACAGTTTGTCGAGAACGATGGATATGATACCATGCATTTCTTTGGTGATAAAACAGCGCCGGTAATTGATTTTAATTAAGTAACTTGATTGAAATATTCATAAATTTGATATGTACTTTTTAACACATTTCATTCTGGATACATTTATAGGCTTTTGCAAACAACATAGATCCAGATCAATCGCAGCCAAGTGTCTTAGCAAGATCATCTGAATAGCAAACAGCATAGACCCTGATCAGATGGCACGTTCCATGGCGGTTGATCTGGCTCTATGTTTTTTGCAAATACTGTTTAAACGGTATCCAGAATGAAATGGGTTAAACAAAAATAAAACTTGACTAGGGGGCCTCCATGGCAGAGTGGTTATGGTCATTGACTTCAAATGACTTGCCATGATAGTGAGTTCACTTCAGGTGCGAAAGGCCCAGAGTTTGAGTCCCGCTGGAGCCGTTATGATTGTGCCCTGAGGCAAGGCATTTAAAATCCACATGCCTCCTCTGTCTCCCTCGTGGCGATGGATTCCATCAGGAATGAGGTCTCAAGAGTGATTAATATAAGTTGTAAGAACTTGTTTTGCAATTGAGCTAAAATAAATTTGGATAAACTAAATGTATGCAGTCAAACCTGTCATACGCAGCCAGCCACAGGAATCACAGTAAGTGGCTGCTTAATAGAGGGCAAAGGTATAATAAAACAACATATAGTGAATCTGCAAACTGGCTGCTTAATACAGGTTGGCTGCTTATTAGAGGTGACCACTAAAACACAGGTTTGACTATCATTATATTATTAGGAACCTCTCAAATAGCTTATATTAACGAGCACTTATTGTTACTCTGTATTTTGTTATGTTACAGGGTGGTAATGACCATGAAATATTTGCCGATGATCGTACTATTGGACACACGGTGACGAGTCCAGCTGACACAATGCAACAAGTTACAGAAACTGTTCTAAATGGACTATGACACTAACTTCTTATAGCTATATTAATTTAATTATTTATCTACCATATACAAATATAGACCCAAGCTTGTTTGTGGTCGGTGGGATCTAACATTGGGTATTTTGTACAAATTATAGGAATTCCAACATTGGGTTGATCACCGCTACACTTCATAATTTCCTAATCATCGAATGCACATAATGCAGTGGACTTGTTTGATTCAGGTGCGAAAGGCCTGGAGAGTTTGAGCCCCGCTGGAGCCATTAAGATTGTGCCCTTAGGCAAATTCCACATGCCTCTTCTCTTTCACTCAGGGCGGTGGATTCCATCAGGAATGAGATCTCAAGAGTGATTAATATAAGTTGTAAGAACTTGTTTCGCAATCAAGCACAAAAGTTTGATTGGCTAAGATGAGTACAAAAGATTGTTCGGCTCATTGGCTAAGATGAGTACAAAAGTTTGATCGGCTCATTGGCGAAGATGAGTACAAAAGATTGATCGGCTCATTGGCTAAGATGAGTACAAAAGTTTGATCGGCTCATTGGCGAAGATGAGTACAAAAGATTGATCGGCTCATTGGCGAAGATGAGCACAAAAGTTTGATCGGCTCATTGGCTAAGATGAGTAGAACAGATTGATCGGCTCATTGGCTAAGATGAGTACAAAAGTTTGATCAGCTCATTGGCTAAGATGAGTACAAAAGATTGATCGGCTCATTGGCTAAGATGAGTACAAAAGTTTGATCGCCTCATTGGCTAAGATGAGTACAAAAGTTTGACCGACTCATTGGCTAAGATGAGTACAAAAGTTTGATTGGCTCATTGGCTAAGTTGAGTACAAAAGTTTAATTATCACTTATTCATCGATGTATTACTCACTACCTACAACAGCTGACGTCACCTAACACAGCTCGTATATAATACAATGCGCTTACCAGGGTATGGCTGTTAAATGTATCTTTTGGTCTCCAAGACTAGAGGTCAATATTACAATAAACGGGTCATAATAATTAACATTTACAGTCAAACCTGTCTTAAGCAGCCAGCCAATGGAATCACAGAAAGTGGCTGCTTAGCACAGGTGGCTGTTTAATAGAGCTCAAATGTATAATAAATTGGGATGGCAACGAATATTCGTTCGAACGTCCGAATGTTAAAATCGTATTCGAATATTAAAAAAATAAAATTCTAATTTTTTTGTAATAATTTGCAGTTAAATCATATAATTGTTTGTTTAAATTTCAATCAATTAAGATTCAAACACAAAAGAATGACCCAATGCAGGCCCGAAAAGTTATCGCGAGTTGGTTCCAAATAACAAAGGCAGGTGATGACAAGTTGCTCATACTTACAGGTGCAACTAATTGATTAATGCAGTCTATTTGACGGACACAAACTGAGAAGCATTTGTTTTACAGGTACTAATTATAGCCCGTGAAAACATACAAAGTTTAATGATTCACACTAAAACATGACGGTCCCTTGTCGGAATGTTTGATGTCAACACATGTGCATGTAATTAATGTTTATTAAACCTATTACTGTAGGCAAGCTGCAAAAGACGTTACACGACATCAATTGCAGTTTGTAAACACGTAGGTATATAAGTCTAATATAAAGAGATTGTGTTCACTAATTAAAATTGTTGAAATTTTAAATTAGTTTATTTCTTCAAACTGTCCCATTCTGAGAAATATTATTTTCTCGGACCCACCCAAGCCAACTAGCTACTGTACACTGATTCAGGGGAGTTGTTGAAACATCAACCCAAACCAACTAGCTACTGTACACTGATTCAGGGGAGTTGTTGAAACATCAACCCAAACCAACTAGCTACTGTACATTGATTCAGGGGAGTTGTTGAAACATCAACCCAAGCCAACTAGCTACTGTACACTGATTCAGGGGAGTTGTTGAAACATCAACCCAAGCCAACTAGCTACTGTACACTGATTCAGGGGAGTTGTTGAAACATCAACACAAGCCAACTAGCTACTGTACATTGATTCAGGGGAGTTGTTGAAACATCAACCCAAGCCAACTAGCTACTGTACACTGATTCAGGGAAGTTGTTGAAACATCAACACAAGCTCACTAGCTACTGTACACCGATTCAGGGGAGTTGTTGAAACATCAACACAAGCTCACTAGCTACTGTACACCGATTCAGGGGAGTTGTTGAAACATCAACACAAGCCCACTAGCTACTGTACACTGATTCAGTGGAGTTGTTGAAACATCAACCCAAACCAACTAGCTACTGTACACTGATTCAGTGGAGTTGTTGAAACATCAACCCAAACCAACTAGCTACTGTACACTGATTCAGGGGAGTTGTTGAAACATCAACACAAGCTCACTAGCTACTGTACACTGATTCAGGGGAGTTGTTGAAACATCAACACAAGCCCACTAGCTACTGTACACTGATTCAGTGGAGTTGTTGAAACATCAACCCAAACCAACTAGCTACTGTACACTGATTCAGGGGAGTTGTTGAAACATCAACCCAAACCAACTAGCTACTGTACACTGATTCAGGGGAGTTGTTGAAACATCAACCCAAACAAACTAGCTACTGTACACTGATTCAGGGGAGTTGTTGAAACATCAACCCAAGCCAACTAGCTACTGTACACTGATTCAGGGGAGTTGTTGAAACATCAACCCAAGCCAACTAGCTACTGTACACTGATTCAGGGGAGTTATTGAAACATCAACACAAACCAACTAGCTACTGTACACCGATTCAGGGGAGTTGTTGAAACATCAACACAAACCAACTAGCTACTGTACATTGATTCAGGGGAGTTGTTGAAACATCAACCCAAGCCAACTAGCTACTGTACACTGATTCAGGGGAGTTGTTGAAAAATCAACACAAGCCGTATTTATTTGTTTATGACTCCTGCTGTTTGCGCCCACAATGGTTGGCAACGCTGAAAGCTGTCACACACAGGAATTCTACCATGCCACCGTGAAACGGTGTTACCTCGCAGCGACGAAAGTAAAGTGGAAATCGAAAGTTCAAGAAATTAGCGAATATTCGTTCGGAAGATCATCCGAATATTCGAATACCAAAATCACCATTCGTTGCCATCCCTAATAATAAAACAAGATATTGGGAATCTGGAAAGTAGCTGCTTAATACAGGTTGGTTACTTAATAGAGGTGACCACTAACACAGGTTTGACTGTAATGGGCAATATTTATGTCTGGTATGTCTGTGTATTGGGTTAGGGTTCTCAATGGGTAACAAACACTTCAAGGCAATAACTTCTATTTTGCAATGCTATATTTTCGACATATTCTCATTCGTTATTTTAATATCCATAAAATTATTTACAAACAATTAACAATGATAATCTTACACAAATAAATACAACATATTTTCTGTACATTAACAATTAACATGTTTACAGTATCGTAGTGTAATAAATAGTAGCAACATACTCGTCGCAGTTTGCCTGGAGTACCTACAGTCAAACCTGTCTTAAGCAGCCAGCCAAGGGAGTCAGAGAAAGTGGCTGCTTAGCACAGGTGGCTGCTTAATAGAGGTCAAATATATAATAAAACGACAGATTGGGAAACTGGCTGTTTAATACAGGTTGGCTGCTTAATGGAGGTGACCACTAACACGGGTTTGACTGTATATACGTTTATTTAAAATGTGCTGCACACCAACATACTCATTAGAAATAACCGCATTTATGTTATATTTCTCAATGCATTATTTAGATTTTACGTAAAAGTTTGAAAATCTGCCAATAATTCAAGTAGTTTTTTCTGAAATTAATATTTGTAAATTACCTACAACTTATTTACAGACCCCCCCCCCCCCCAGGGTGTCTCGCCATGAGTGTTTGACTGTTTAAGTGCTGGTTTACCACAATAAACAATGTTTTATGCTTTCAAACAAATGACCAAATATCAAGTCAGTAGTTGGGTGGGGACTGAATGTTGGTGTTCAGAATTAGAAATCAGAGGTGTCTACAAAGTTTCAAAGCAATTCCTTTTGATGTATTTTTGAGAAATAATAATGCTCCAGACCTTTTTGACACAAATAATTTATGAAATTGCACTATATTTGGTCATATTTCAAGGTCATTGGTATACTGTGGGTACAGAGAGTTAATCCAGGTGTGCACCTACTGTGGGTGTAGAGTTAATCCGGGTGTGCACCTACTGTGGGTGTAGATAATTAATCTGGGTGTTACTGTGAGTGTAGAGAATTAGTCCTATGATGTGTACACGAGGTTTCAAAGCAATACCTTTGACAGTTCTTGAGAAATAATAATGTTTTGATAAATTTTTGACGCATAATTCTGAAATTGTTCACTCTTTGGGGTGGGTAATTACTGTGTAGATAATTAATTCACAAATATGTATGCACAGGTTCAAAGCAATAACAGTTTTTGAGAATGACAATGTTTCAGTTATTTTGACGCATAAATAAAACTATTTTGGGCCAAACAGAACGTTCAAGGTCACTCGTAGGGTAGGGAGGGACAATCGCTAGGAACAGTATGCCAGTTATCAAAGCATTATATTTGTATGCAAATATGTAATTGTTGTGGACGGCGCCATTGCCGGAAAGGTTACTGCTCAGTATAAATTTCCACTAAAGTGGGAGAGACAAAAATCACATGATTGTAACCTTATATATAAAATGCGATTTATTAAAGTGAACACTTTCATAAAATTTAATTTGCAAATGAATTAGTTTTAACAATTCCATTTGAAGAAAAGCACCACATAGAATATAAGAGAGACAGTTCTAAGTACAGTATCATATTCTGATAACACGCCGTTCTCCGAATAGAACAACGATCGCCCATATGGTTCGCCGGCAGATATTCATTTTTGTTGTTGAATATTTTTAGAAAATGTCATTATTATATCAAAAGAAATGATGGCAGATATGCGCTGTATTCGTCGCCATCTTGGATTTTGAATGTGTCGTGACATATGTTTGCTATACGGTAATATAAATACCGGGTACATGTATAATATAATTATTTGATGAGAAGTATTTTGTCAAAAACCTATCAATCATTGTAGTAGTCTGTCTACAGGATAAAATTCCATATTTGCCAACAAAACCAAATACATACCACCATTAATATACCTGTAATCATTGCTTACCTCCTTCATTATTTTTAAGAAGATTTTACATATAGAATATACCGAGGACATTTAGCCAAGTGAACAACCTTCTGCCTATTTTGAAGGAGAAACTGATTCCCCCCCACCCACAGCTCCCTGTACTTTCACCACTGTATCAGAAGGCAAGCTAGCCCCTAGCCCCACTCTGTGGCTCTAGTTGCCTCCCCTGACGTTCGTCCACATAAGGAATGTTAATGACGTGTATAACAACGTTCACGTGTTGGACTAAAGCCAAGCCAGCCCCCCCCCCAAGACTTTCACACAGCCAGATAAAACAAGTGTGTCATGGAAAAACCAAAATGTTTGGTCACAAACAAAATTTGTGAGCCACTAATGCTACTACGCAGACCTTTGTTGGAAATTCCAGGATACAATCGAGCATGCTGCAATGTCTCAAATAACAAGCACCTGTATCGCACCTGTGTCGCACCTTGTATCGCACCTGTGCCGATTGACTCCAAGATTAATATTATATCATTTCTACTTCACAAGTTTTCCTGGTCATTAACCCTTTCAACACCACAGACCTCTTAATAGGCATACAAAAAGTGTAGATCCAGATGAGCTGGCTCTCATCAGGATCTGCACTTTTTGCCAGTAATATTACTATTTTTAGACACAATTACCCATTTTGATAAATGAACTGGTTCAAATGTAATTTTCTTATTAATATATTGGTCTATAAATATCATGCACCGGTCCATGTCAGTTACTTGGTGTAGAATGGGTTAACTCTAAAGTTAAAATATATTTCAATGCTCCAACAGATACCAAACTTGCAACCTACAGAAGTTTTATAACCCAGTAGTAGATTCTGCTAAATTTAATAACAAACATACAAAATCTTACAAAAACAATTACATGTGAACATACACTGCAATATACATGTGAACATACACTGCAATATACATGTGAACATACACTGCAATATACATGTGAACATACACTGCAATATACATGTGAACATACACTGCAATATACATGTGAACATACACTGCAATATACATGTGAACATGCAGTGCAATATACATGTGAACATACACTGCAATATACATGTGAACATACACTGCAATATACATGTGAACATACACTGCAATATACATGTGAACATACACTGCAATATACATGTGAACATACACTGCAATATACATGTGAACATACACTGCAATATACATGTGAACATGCATGCAATATACATGTGAACATACACTGCAATATACATGTGAACATACACTGCAATATACATGTGAACATACACTGCAATATACATGTGAACATACACTGCAATATACATGTGAACATACACTGCAATATACATGTGAACATGCAGTGCAATATACATGTGAACATACACTGCAATATACATGTGAACATACACTGCAATATACATGTGAACATACACTGCAATATACATGTGAACATACACTGCAACATACATATGAACATGCACTGCAATATACATGTGAACATACACTGCAATATACATGTGAACATACACTGCAATATACATGTATTCTTAGATCTATTGCACAACTAAATTAAAATGACAACAACAAATATCACAAAATATAATATTAGAGTGGTGGAACCTATGCTCGGCGTATTCCTGTGCTCGGTGTATTTGTCCATTTACATCATATTTAAATATTTATATAGTTGTAGGCTAATTTCGCTGACAGAGATGAAGCATGGTTTAATAGTATTCTGTTACGTGTATCGGTAGCCTGATGCAACTGTCATGTGACTGGTCCAACAGACGAATATAAATAAACAAATCATTGGAAGAAATTTTCCACCGAAACTGATACGTTGTATGAGTAATTCAGTTAGCTATCCGAATTTAAAAAATCTATACTTAACCCGAAAAATAGTTTCTATATCATTTCTGATTAAAACAAATCAGTGTTTTATTCAATGATGTACTATATCAAAATAAGATATTCAACAAGTTATGGTGGACAAATAAAAAAAACAAGTATGTCGTGCATAGGTGCCCTGAAGTCTCAGTTACCCCATATAAACGGGTGCCGACCGACACCGTTACAATAGCTGTATTGAGCAGCAAGGTCATGTGATGAAGCTAATACTGTCGACAAGAGTTTTTTGAAAGTTGTTTTCACGACTTACGAAAATAATAATATACGGCAAGTGCAATTAACATTTTATACTGGTCATAATATGTGGGACTTACGCCGAGCATAGGTTCCACCAGTCTAACACTTTATATATAACACCTCTACAACAAGGTTGAAGTAACAACTGTCCATGTAAACACAATGTATGCATTGACAATGATTTATTTATCGTCGCTACCGGTTACCCATATGAGCGACGCCTCCTGAAGAGATTAGTCATTTTAGATTTTTGGAGGATAGTGCAATGATACAGACAGAGACCCATTCCAGAGTCTCCTCTGGTTCTTTTACGTGCACGATGTACAGCACCGACACACAATGCAACAATCACTCGAGGGAATGACATAGTGTGGTCATCAACAGGTGACGCTCATATCACGTTAAATACACTTATAACGTTAAATACACTTATAATGTTAAATACACTTATAACGTTAAATACACTTATAATGTTAAATACACTTATAACGTTAAATACACTTATAACGTTAAATACACTTATAACGGTTTAATGTTAATACACATAGATAACGACTTAAAGACATTAGGCCGACCTAGATAACGGACAAGTCTGGCAGGTGAACTTAGAGCAATGCATGGGTTTTACTGTTATATTACCCGTCAATACTATAATAAATTGAGGCCCAGGCAGAGTTATCCATAATCAATTAATTGTTATTGATCAATATGGTATATATTAACCCCCATAAAGTTATAACATTAATCTGTCGGGCCCTCAAAATCTACACTGCAATGTGCAAATATTGTAGCCAGTTAGAACAGTTACATGTGAGTTTATCATGTAACATGAGGAAAGCAATCAGTACTGTTCCTTTCATCCGCGTACATCGGAGGATTAAATGGTGGTATATATTGAGAGGTGGTATTTTGAGTTCACATTGGACTGTACTGGTAGTATTACAATGACGAGGAAATAAACACAAAATCTGAAAAACATGTGCAAACTAGATGTGCAAACTAGAATACAACAGATACATGGAGTGAAAATGCACTAGGCTGTATGTACGTATCTGGACATTGAGAACTGATGACATAGATGCTAGCACGTATACTATACCGGCATAGATGCTAGCATGTATACTATACCGACATAGATGCTAGCATGTATACTATACCGACATAGATGCTAGCACATATACTATACCGGCATAGATGCTAGCACATATACTATACCGACATAGATGCTAGCACATATACTATACCGACATAGATGCTAGCACGTATACTATACCGACATAGATGCTAGCATGTATACTATACCGACATAGATGCTAGCATGTATACTATACCAACATAGATGCTAGCATGTATACTATACCGACATAGATGCTAGCATGTATACTATACCGACATAGATGCTAGCATAACAACAAACACAGTATACTATACCGACATAGATGCTAGCACGTATACTATACCGACATAGATGCTAGCATGTATACTATACCGACATAGATGCTAGCATGTATACTATACCGACATAGATGCTAGCATGTATACTATACCGGCATAGATGCTAGCATGTATACTATACCGACATAGATGCTAGCACATATACTATACCGGCATAGATGCTAGCACGTATACTATACCGGCATAGATGCTAGCACGTATACTATACCGACATAGATGCTAGCACGTATACTATACCGACATAGATGCTAGCACGTATACTATACCGACATAGATGCTAGCACGTATACTATACCGACATAGATGCTAGCATGTATACTATACCGACATAGATGCTAGCACGTATACTATACCGACATAGATGCTAGCATGTATACTATACCAACATAGATGCTAGCATGTATACTATACCGACATAGATGCTAGCACGTATACTATACCGACATAGATGCTAGCACGTATACTATACCGGCATAGATGCTAGCATGTATACTATACCGGCATAGATGCTAGCATGTATACTATACCGGCATAGATGCTAGCACGTATACTATACCGGCATAGATGCTAGCACGTATACTATACCGACATAGATGCTAGCACGTATACTATACCGGCATAGATGCTAGCACGTATACTATACCGGCATAGATGCTAGCACGTATACTATACCGGCATAGATGCTAGCATGTATACTATACCGACATAGATGCTAGCATGTATACTATACCGACATAGATGCTAGCATGTATACTATACCGGCATAGATGCTAGCATGTATACTATACCGGCATAGATGCTAGCATGTATACTATACCGGCATAGATGCTAGCACATATACTATACCGACATAGATGCTAGCACATATACTATACCGGCATAGATGCTAGCACATATACTATACCGACATAGATGCTAGCACATATACTATACCGGCATAGATGCTAGCACGTATACTATACCGACATAGATGCTAGCATGTATACTATACCGACATAGATGCTAGCATGTATACTATACCGACATAGATGCTAGCATGTATACTATACCAACATAGATGCTAGCACGTATACTATACCGACATAGATGCTAGCATGTATACTATACCGACAAAGATGCTAGCATGTATACTATACCGACATAGATGCTAGCATGTATACTATACCGACATAGATGCTAGCACGTATACTATACCGACATAGATGCTAGCATGTATACTATACCGGCATAGATGCTAGCATGTATACTATACCGACATAGATGCTAGCACATATACTATACCGGCATAGATGCTAGCACGTATACTATACCGGCATAGATGCTAGCACGTATACTATACCGGCATAGATGCTAGCATGTATACTATACCGACATAGATGCTAGCATGTATACTATACCGACATAGATGCTAGCACGTATACTATACCGGCATAGATGCTAGCACGTATACTATACCGGCATAGATGCTAGCACGTATACTATACCGACATAGATGCTAGCACGTATACTATACCGGCATAGATGCTAGCACGTATACTATACCGGCATAGATGCTAGCACGTATACTATACCGACATAGATGCTAGCACGTATACTATACCGGCATAGATGCTAGCACGTATACTATACCGGCATAGATGCTAGCACGTATACTATACCGACATAGATGCTAGCACGTATACTATACCGGCATAGATGCTAGCACGTATACTATACCGGCATAGATGCTAGCACGTATACTATACCGACATAGATGCTAGCACGTATACTATACCGGCATAGATGCTAGCACGTATACTATACCGGCATAGATGCTAGCACGTATACTATACCGACATAGATGCTAGCACGTATACTATACCGACATAGATGCTAGCACGTATACTATACCGGCATAGATGCTAGCACGTATACTATACCGGCATAGATGCTAGCATGTATACTATACCGGCATAGATGCTAGCATGTATACTATACCGACATAGATGCTAGCATGTATACTATACCGACATAGATGCTAGCATGTATACTATACCGGCATAGATGCTAGTATGTATACTATACCGGCATAGATGCTAGCACATATACTATACCGACATAGATGCTAGCACATATACTATACCGGCATAGATGCTAGCACATATACTATACCGACATAGATGCTAGCACATATACTATACCGGCATAGATGCTAGCACGTATACTATACCGGCATAGATGCTAGCATGTATACTATACCGACATAGATGCTAGCACATATACTATACCGACATAGATGCTAGCATGTATACTATACCGACATAGATGCTAGCACATATACTATACCGACATAGATGCTAGCATGTATACTATACCGACATAGATGCTAGCATGTATACTATACCGACATAGATGCTAGCATGTATACTATACCGACATAGATGCTAGCAGGTATACTATACCGACATAGATGCTAGCACATATACTATACCGGCATAGATGCTAGCATGTATACTATACCGGCATAGATGCTAGCACATATACTATACTGACATAGATGCTAGCACATATACTATACCGACATAGATGCTAGCACATATACTATACCGACATAGATGCTAGCACATATACTATACTGACATAGATGCTAGCACATATACTATACCGGCATAGATGCTAGCACGTATACTATACCGACATAGATGCTAGCACGTATACTATACCGACATAGATGCTAGCACATATACTATACCGACATAGATGCTAGCACATATACTATACCGACATAGATGCTAGCACATATACTATACTGACATAGATGCTAGCACATATACTATACCGACATAGATGCTAGCATGTATACTATACCGACATAGATGCTAGCACATATACTATACCGACATAGATGCTAGCATGTATACTATACCGACATAGATGCTAGCATGTATACTATACCGACATAGATGCTAGCACATATACTATACCGGCATAGATGCTAGCATGTATACTATAACGGCATAGATGCTAGCACATATACTATACTGACATAGATGCTAGCACATATACTATACCGACATAGATGCTAGCACATATACTATACCGACATAGATGCTAGCACATATACTATACTGACATAGATGCTAGCACATATACTATACCGACATAGATGCTAGCATGTATACTATACCGACATAGATGCTAGCATGTATACTATACCGACATAGATGCTAGCATGTATACTATACCGACATAGATGCTAGCATGTATACTATACCGGCATAGATGCTAGCATGTATACTATACCGGCATAGATGCTAGCACATATACTATACCGACATAGATGCTAGCATGTATCCTATACCGACATAGATGCTAGCATGTATACTATACCGACATAGATGCTAGCATGTATACTATACCGATATAGATGCTAGCACGTATACTATACCGACATAGATGCTAGCACATATACTATACCAACATAGATGCTAGCATGTATACTATACCGACATAGATGCTAGCATGTATACTATACCGACATAGATGCTAGCACATATACTATACTGACATAGATGCTAGCATGTATACTATACCGACATAGATGCTAGCACGTATACTATACCGACATAGATGCTAGCACGTATACTATACCGGCATAGATGCTAGCATGTATACTATACCGGCATAGATGCTAGCATGTATACTATACCGGCATAGATGCTAGCACATATACTATATCGACATAGATGCTAGCATGTATACTATACCGGCATAGATGCTAGCATGTATACTATACCGACATAGATGCTAGCATGTATACTATACCGGCATAGATGCTAGCATGTATACTATACCGGCATAGATGCTAGCACGTATACTATACCGACATAGATGCTAGCATGTATACTATACCGACATAGATGCTAGCACATATACTATACTGACATAGATGCTAGCATGTATACTATACCGACATAGATGCTAGCATGTATACTATACCGACATAGATGCTAGCATGTATACTATACCGACATAGATGCTAGCATGTATACTATACCGGCATAGATGCTAGCACATATACTATACCGACATAGATGCTAGCAAATATACTATACCGACATAGATGCTAGCATGTATACTATACCGGCATAGATGCTAGCACGTATACTATACCGGCATAGATGCTAGCATGTATACTATACCGGCATAGATGCTAACTGGCATAGATGCTTAACGTAAAATAATTAAAAACTGACAGAAGGGCGTGGCTAAAGGGCAATCAGGTGGGGCCCTGTCATTCCACGCTAGAAAAAACCCTAAGGTATGACGATTGTTTTGGGGTGTAAAAGTCACAATGGCAAATTAGGTTATAAGGGGACCTTCCAGTGATGGATGAAGAACCCAGGTACCCATCCTGACAGTACTTCATACACAGACTGGCACCCACATAGAACTACAACCTTACACATGCCAGCGGGATAGCTTTCTTACTTGGAATATTTTCAACACACATTGTGATATTCGAACTTTCAGCAGAGACTGGCAAATGATTCGAGGTAAATGAACGTAACACCACTACCGGTACCCTGTTTGCTCGACTAGTTGTGTGCTATAAGACTTCTTTATAATGCTCAATCAGTGAATGCTGCATAAAGACATGAGTTAATTCATGTACAACCAGTGAATGCTGTATAAAGACTGGGTTAATTCATGTACAACCAGTGAATGCTGCATAAAGACTGGGTTAATTCATGTACAACCAGTGACTACTGCATACAGACTTGAGTTAATTCATGTACAACCAGTGAATGCTGCATAAAGACTGGGTTAATTCATGTACAATCAGTGAATGCTGCATAAAGACTGGGTTAATTCATGTACAACCAGTAAATGCTGCATAAAGACTGGGTTAATTCATGTACAACCAGTGAATGCTGCATAAAGACTTGAGTTAATTCATGTACAACCAGTGAATGCTGCATAAAGACTTTAGTTAATTCATGTACAACCTGTGAATGCTGCATAAAGACTGGGTTAATTCATGTACAACCAGTGAATGCTGCATAAAGACTTGAGTTAATTCATGTACAACCAGTGAATGCTGCATAAAGACAGGGTTAATTCATGTACAATCAGTGAATGCTGCATACAGACTGGGTTAATTCATGTACAACCAGTGAATGCTGCATAAAGACTGGGTTAATTCATGTACAACCAGTGAATGCTGCATAAAGACTTGAGTTAATTCATGTACAACCTGTGAATGCTGCATAAAGACTGGGTTAATTCATGTACAACCAGTGAATGCTGCATAAAGACTGGGTTAATTCATGTACAACCAGTGAATGCTGCATAAAGACTGGGTTAATTCATGTACAACCAGTGAATGCTGCATAAAGACTTGAGTTAATTCATGTACAAACAGTGAATGCTGCATAAAGACTAGTTAATTCATGTACAACCTGTGAATGCTGCATAAAGACTGGGTTAATTCATGTACAACCAGTGAATGCTGCATAAAGACTTGAGTTAATTCATGTACAACCAGTGAATGCTGCATAAAGACTGGGTTAATTCATGTACAATCAGTGAATGCTGCATACAGACTGGGTTAATTCATGTACAACCAGTGAATGCTGCATAAAGACTGGGTTAATTCATGTACAACCAGTGAATGCTGCATAAAGACTGGGTTAATTCATGTACAACAGTGAATGCTGCATACAGACTGGGTTAATTCATGTACAACCAGTGAATGCTGCATACAGATTGGGTTAATTCATGTACAACCAGTGAATGCTGCATAAAGACTGGGTTAATTCATGTACAATCAGTGAATGCTGCATAAAGACTGGGTTAATTCATGTACAATCAGTGAATGCTGCATACAGACTGGGTTAATTCATGTACAACCAGTGAATGCTGCATAAAGACTGGGTTAATTCATGTACAACCAGTGAATGCTGCATAAAGACTGGGTTAATTCATGTACAATCAGTGAATGCTGCATACAGACTGGGTTAATTCATGTACAACCAGTGAATGCTGCATACAGATTGGGTTAATTCATGTACAACCAGTGAATGCTGCATAAAGACTGGGTTAATTCATGTACAATCAGTGAATGCTGCATAAAGACTGGGTTAATTCATGTACAATCAGTGAATGCTGCATACAGACTGGGTTAATTCATGTACAAGCAGTGAATGCTGCATAAAGACTGGGTTAATTCATGTACAACAAGTGAATGCTGCATAAAGACTTGAGTTAATTCATGTACAACCAGTGAATGCTGCATAAAGACTGGGTTAATTCATGTACAACCAGTGAATGCTGCATAAAGATTTGAGTTAATTCATGTACAAGTTACAACTTGAAATCTGACTACACATCATACTAAACGTGTTCATCAGTGGAATTCTTAACATTTGTTTAGCCTCATTATGACTAAAACGCACATACTGTGACTGAGTATACATGATATACATAGAATCAGAAAATATAAACATGTAAAACAAGGAGCTAACTGTATACTGATTGGCGACCCTTTGAACGAGGTGACCCATTTTCCTGTCCACCCTCACACATGCTTGATAGTGCAGTTGCACGTGTGATTTTTGTTCTCGATTATTCCAGAGCATGTTTCCAACTGATACACGCAAAGATTTTCAATACAGACGAGTTAAATATATTAAATTTGATTGGTTACTTGAGTTTTAAAATTCTCTGTGGACTTCTATATAAGGGTCGCCAACCAGTAATGATGGAAAGCATTTTACCATGAAATACAATTGTTTGTTGATACAAATTTTAGCTCAATTGCGAAACAAGGTTTTACACCATTAGATTAATCGCTCTCCGAGACCTCATTCCTGATGGAATCCATGAGGGAGAGAGAAGAGGCATTGTGGAATTTAAGTGGTTTGCCTAAGGGCACAATTGTTAATCCATGACTAAAGCCCCTATTAGCCAGTTGTTCTGTAAAAACCTCACATTTTTAAACTTCCACTGTGACATTTTGGTAAAGTTTAAACTTTATTTCTTTTACAACGATTGCGAAGCAAGTTTTAACAACTTATATTAATCACTCTCATTGGCGCGGTTGAAAGCGTAAATGTGGTAATTCGTGTGGAGGAAACCGGAGTACCCGAAGAAAACCCACCTGTCCGATCTGGTGATCACCGTACCATCTCACATACTTCCCTGTCCAAGAATCGAACCCAGCGAGCTAACCACTGCGCTAATCGGACAGCCAACATTTTGGTAACCTTTCTGGAAACAATATTTGTTTATGCTATCGACCTTATGTTTCTGTAACAGACTGTTTGATGACATCATGTTTCTGTAACAGACTGTTTGATGACATCATCTGACGGAGGCTGGGTCTGGCTAAACACTCATAAATTCAGTTTAAAATGTGTATTGTCATCATTGCCTTCTAAGGTTACCTTATATCAACATTCCTAAATATTTTCTTTTTCCAACAGACAGATATGTAGTCCAGTGGTAACACGCTGGACTGGTAATCCAGGGATCACAGGTTCGATCCCCCGTCTGACCATAATAAAACTAACAGTCTTTCAGATGGGACATTAAACCGAGGTCTCGTGTCGGTGCACATAAAAGAACCAGAGGAGACTCTGGAATGGGTCTCTCTCTGTATCATTGCACTATCCTTTAAAAAAAAAATGCTATTTCCAAATGTATGATTTGAATGTACCGGTATGAAACCATTCAAAAATGTTTTGTCTTTCTTTTGATACCACAATAATGTCAACAGCAATCTAACAATATAGTACTATGATTCTTGAAGATCAACACTGGCAAGGAGAGCTTGGAATAATTCTAATAAATATTGCCCAGTAAAGTACTAAGCAAACTTTAGCACCAATCTGCAAGATATAATGATCTCATGAATTACTAATATTTTAAATCTCACTGTAAAGATTTGTATTGGACAGTAGATAAACCATCCATACAGTCACCGCCAGCCATTATCTGGAAGAACTCCAAATAGAGCATATAGTCACCACCAGCCATTATCTTGAAGAACTCCAAATAGAGCATATAGTCACCACCAGCCATTATCTTGAAGAACTCCAAATAGAGCATACAGTCACCGCCAGCCATTATCTTGAAGAACTCCAAATAGAGACACTGTTCATATATTATGAATTCTGTTCATTGGGTGATTTACAAGTGCTTGGTCTTTAGTAGGAACTGGGCTGCCTCGACTGCTGGTGTGTGCTGGGCTGGTGTGTGCTGGGCTTGATGAGTGAGCTGGACTACCAGTATTATTCAGTAAGACGGCCCCTCGGCTATCAGGCTGGGAGCCGGGCTGTCCTGCAAGGATTGCGGCCCCATCTGAAACAAAATTATTGTTACACATCAATAATTAAACAACACAAATGCTTTCTCTGTGTTATGTCATGTTATACTGCAATTCCATCTGACAATGTTAACAATACTATTCGGAGTTCGAGCCCCCGCTGGAGCCGTTACGATTGTGCCCTTAGGCAAGGCATTTAAATTCCACGTTGCCTCTTCTCTCTCCCTCGTGGCGATGTATTCTATCAGGAATGAGGTCTTGAGAGCAAGTTGTAAGAACTTGTTTCGCAATCGTACTAAAATAAATTTGTATAAACTAACAGTACTATTGTATATTAACAATGACTGGTTGTTTCGGTGTACAGTGAAACCTGTGTTAGTGGTTACCTCCATTAAGTACAGTGAAACCTGTGTTAGTGGTACCTCCATTAAGTACAGTGAAACATGTGTTAGTGGTACCTCCATTAAGTACAGTGAAACATGTGTTAGTGGTACCTCCATTAAGTACAGTGAAACCTGTGTTAGTGGTACCTCCATTAAGTACAGTGAAACATGTGTTAGTGGTACCTCCATTAAGCAGCCAACCTGTATTAAGCAGCCAGTTTCCAGATTCCCAAATGTTGTTTTATTATACATTTGGCCTCTATTAAACAGCCACCTGTGCTAAGCAGCCACTTTCTGTTATTCCCTTGGCTGACTTATTTAGACAGGTCTGACTGTAATCAATATCTCACTATCGTCCATCTCTGCAGATAAAATTTGGTTTACACTACCGTCTCCGTGGCCTAGTGATTAAGGCGTCCGTCTACAGAGTGGGAGGTCGAAGGTTCGAACCTTGTCAGGTGTTCATTCTGATATGGCCGGTTGGTCAGCCGCCAACTAGTTAGATAATGGTTATCAATTGCCTATGAGCCAGGCGCCTGGCACACAAGCATAGGATTCGGGAAGTACTGATGTCCATAAGATGTGTCTCATAAGTCAGAAATGACTGGCCCTTTCAGTAGGGGTGACACTATAATAAACAAACACGTTACCCTACTTTTATTACACTAGTTGGGTTTTCAATAATCTGACGAAATTTATAGAAAGGATAACAAATGGCTTCTGGATAAAAACATATAAAAACCTTCACCTAAGTTTGAAACATATCCAAAAAAACAAGAGGGCCCTGGATCGCTCACCCAAGTTGAAAAGCTGAAAGGGCTATGAAAACATATGTTGCTTCATAGAGGTAATCGCTAAACACAGGTTTGACTGTACATTGCAAAATATCAAAGCTCTGAACATTGTGAGAGGAAGACTTTTTAAAGAGTTGTACTAATTAAGTCAATGTAAACTATGTGACCTCTACCATCAGGATCACCATTTAACTAAATTTAGTAGTCAACCAAAGCTCTGCACATTGTGGTTTCTCAGAAAATGAATTTTAATGACATTTACCGGGTACTGTTTAAACCAGTCAAAATTATGTTACACAACAAATATGGCCCCAGGATCACAATTTGAGCAAACTTAATAGAGGTCCACTAGGTAATGCTTACATGCCAAATATCATCATAGATCTGGGCATTGTGGTTTATGAGAAGACTTTTAAAGATTTACTACATAGGTAATTAGGTATATAGGAAACATAGTAAAAAATTATCGAACTTGCAACCATTTTTTTTATGAATCGAAATATTAAAGATTACCATCTAATAATGCATCACACAAAATGTCATTACATTCATGCCAGTAATTACGGAAAAGCAAATTGTTGATGAAAGACAAAATCACAAAAGCTGACATTGAGCACAAAGTTGACAAGGAATGCTAGGAAGCTGAAGCATTAGATCTAGGATGCAGAAACCTAGGGCTAGGACAGAGTGGCTTAGGACATGTAGGGCTAGGATGGTGTGGCTTAGGACATGGAGGGCTAGGATGGTGTGGCTTTTGACATGGAGGGCTAGGACAGTGTAGTTTAGGACATGTAAGGCTAGGATAGTGTGGCTTAGGACATGAAATGCTAGGACAGAGTGGCTTAGGACATGAAGGGCTAGGATAGTGTGGCTTAGGACATGGAATGCTAGGACAGTAGTTTAGGATATGGATGGCTAGGACAGTGTAGTTTAGGACATGGAGGGCTAGGACAGTAGTTTAGGATATGGATGGCTAGGACAGTGTAGTTTAGGACATGGAGGGCTAGGACAGAGTGGCTTTGGACATGGATGGCTAGGACAGTGTAGTTTAGGACATGGAGGGCTAGGACAGTGTAGTTTAGGACATGAAGGGCTAGGACAGTGTAGTTTATGACATGGAGGGCTAGGACAGTGTAGTTTAGAACATGGATGGTTAGGACAGTGTAGTTTAGGACATGGAGGGCTAGGACAGAGTGGCTTAGGACATGGAGGTCTAGGACATTGTAGTTTAGGACATGGAGGGCTAGGACAGTGTAGTTTAGGACATTGAGGGCTAGGACAGTGTAGTTTAGGACATGGAGGGCTAGGACAGTGTAGTTTAGGACATGGAGGGCTAGGACAGTGTAGTTTAGGACATGGAGGGCTAGGACAGAGTAGTTTAGGACATGGAGGGCTAGGAGTGTAGTTTAGGACATGGAGGGCTAGGACAGTGTAGTTTAGGACACGGAGGGCTAGGACAGTGTAGTTTAGGACATGGAGGGCTAGGACAGAGTAGCTTAGACAAGGAGGGCTAGGACAGAGTGGCTTAGGACATGGAGGTCTAGGACATTGTAGTTTAGGACATGGAGGGCTAGGACAGTGTAGTTTAGGACATGGAGGGCTAGGACAGTGTAGTTTAGACATGGAGGGCTAGGACAGTGTAGTTTAGGACATGGAGGGCTAGGACAGTGTAGTTTAGGACATGGAGGGCTAGGACAGAGTAGTTTAGGACATGGAGGGCTAGGAGTGTAGTTTAGGACATGGAGGGCTAGGACAGTGTAGTTTAGGACACGGAGGGCTAGGACAGTGTAGTTTAGGACATGGAGGGCTAGGACAGAGTAGCTTAGGACAAGGAGGGCTAGGACAGAGTGGCTTAGGACATGGAGGGCTAGGACAGTGTAGTTTAGGACATGGAGGGCTAGGACAGTGTAGTTTAGGACATGGAGGGCTAGGACAGTGTAGTTTATGACATGGAGGGCTAGGACAGTGTAGTTTATGACATGGAGGGCTAGGACAGTGTAGTTTAGGACATGGAGGGCTAGGACAGTGTAGTTTATGACATGGAGGGCTAGGACAGTGTAGTTTAGGACATGGATACTAGGATATAAGTGACGGAGACGATACAAGAGAGTATTAGTTTCAAATCATTTAAATTATATGTTGCTACTGGCAGTGGCACAGAGACGTTGGTGCAGTAAGACAGTTTAGCAGTGACTATAAGCTTCCATGTTAGAAAGTATATTGTTTGAGTATGCAGTTTTATGACTAAAACCAATCCTACAAGGTAAATCCCAGCAAACAAAACAAATGACAAAATACCTGATAATAACAATAACCCAAGTAACTATATATACTATTGTTGTACAACATTATCTTGGACAGAAAATTGTTGTTTATGTTAACCCTTTCCCTCATAGAAGCACCTCTTGATGCCATTACCAATAAAACATACATTGACAAGGTAGTAGCCAAACCAATGTTCATAATAAAGGCAAGAATGTCATGTAGTCCCAGTAATATCTATGGAGGTGGAATAGATATAGCAACTACTTATCCACTGCATGATAGCTAAATGGCTGTCGTTTGTATGGAGATATAATAGTATATTAACCTAAATCTCATGTAGTTCCAGTAATATCTATGGAGGTGGGATAGATATAGCAACTACTTATCCACTGCATGATAGCTAAATGGCTGTCGTTTGCATGGAGATATAATAGTATATTAACCTAAATCTCATGTAGTCCCAGTAATATCTATGGAGGTGGGATAGATATAGCAACTACTTATCCACTGCATGATAGCTAAATGGCTGTCGTTTGTATGGAGATATAATAGTATATTAACCTAAATCTCATGTAGTCCTAGTAATATCTATGGAGGTGGGATAGATATAACAACTACTTATCCACTGCATGATAGCTAAATGGCTGTCGTTTGTATGGAGATATAATAGTATATTAACCGAAATCTCTATGAAGGAAAGGGTTAAAAAAACATTCACATTGCAAAAATTATTCACATTGAGTTTTCTAAACGAAAGAAGTAAGTACACAATGTGGGGGGTAACTAGAATCTAATCCGATATCATTCTCATAAATATTATATCAAAATGGATAAAAGTAACTTCCCCAGACAATTTTAAAAGCAGTTATATATGAGATAACTTTTTATGGAAAACATAGGGGATGGGATGTCAACATCCCACATGAAAATCATTCATTTATAAACTGCATGGATATATTTGTCGATTGCTTCCCTTTCAAAACCACTTAATGTAGTTGTAACGAAATCTGCATGTCTAACTTCCACAGCACTTCGTCCCAGTATAAAACTATCATCGTATCATTGATAAAATGTGTTCATTTAATCACTTATAATACTGTACAAACAATAATTGTTGTTTTAAAAATGTTTCAAGAATATATATGTATATTAATTAAACCGACAACCGTTGCCGAAAATATTCTGAAACCCAGTAACAGCTTTCTAACATATATGTTGAAAACTGTCTCCAAATTTATGTAACCTCCATGTTGTTATATACACATGAACAAGAGGCCCACCTAAATGTATAACTCTGTAAACTATATGCAACAATGTGCAGGTTACCCAACCTCCATGTTGTTATATACACATGAACCCAACCTCCATGTTGTTATATACACATGAACCCAACCTCCATGTTGTTATATACACATGAACCCAACCTCCATGTTGTTATATACACATGAACCCAACCTCCATGTTGTTATATACACATGACCAAGAGGCCCACCTAAATGTATAACTCTGTAAACTATATGCAACAATGTGCAGGTTACCCAACCTCCATGTTGTTATATACACATGAACCCAACCTCCATGTTGTTATATACACATGAACCCAACCTCCATGTTGTTATATACACATGAACCCAACCTCCATGTTGTTATATACACATGAACCCAACCTCCATGTTGTTATATACACATGAACCCAACCTTCATGTTGTTATATACACATGAACCCAACCTCCATGTTGCATGACCACATGAACAAGAGGCCCACCAGAATACCCTAGTCAAATGTTGGGAGAAGATTGTTCTGTTTGTTTGTTTTGGGGTTTAACGTCACACCAACAGCGTAGGTCATATGGCGACTCTCCAGTTAATATTGGCGGAGGAAGACTCTCTCTTCAAGCAGTATCTCAGGAATGGACAGCAACAGGTAGAACCACCAATCTTCTGCAAGTCAGCTGAATAGCTTCCTCACATGAAATAATTCAACACCCAAGTGGGATTTGAACCTACAGCTGTGAGGGCGAGTGATTTGAAGTCATCAAACTTAATCACTTGGCCCCATGGAGAAGATTGTAGAAGTAAGGATGTACAGAAACATATTGCAGACAAAATTGGCAAATCCCTTTTGTGAGAAAGTTGCAGACAAACTTGGGTAAAATGTCTACCATTGATTCATGAGAAAGTTCCTACTGTTAAAGAAGTTCCTTAACACTTTGCCTGATGAGTAAATAAAAATCATATTTTCAAACAACATAGATCCAGATCAGCCGCGGTGTAATGCCGAGTCTGATCAGGATCTATGTTGTTTGCTATTAAGCCAAGTGTTTTAACTCCACTATCCGAATAGCAAACAGCATAGAGCCTGATCTGACTATGCTGTTTGCAAAAGTGATTTTAACTGCCGCTAGCGTGCATAGGGTTAAAGCTATTCATTTCAGGTTGCTATAGTTACCCTGTTTCTTTACTCCATTAACAAGTTTTACCGGTACACAAACATGAAAGTACCACCCATACTCGCATATCTGGCGATCTCGCCTGTAAAACAACCCACTACTTTGGTCCTGAAATCTGTGGGTTTTGGCAGGCAAGATAGGTTGATAAAATGGACACCAGACCATGTATAAATTGCATGTTTGATCAGTGCAAGTTGAAGACATTTCAGTGCCAAGATTGCTTTCTTTTCTAAGCTACAATTATGGATACTATTTCTTAAAAATATTTTTTTTAAAAATTGGTATTTTTATTTATTTTTTGTTTATGTTTTTCAGTAATATAACTGTTGCACATTTCTACACATTATTATGCATGAGAAGAATTGTGGTTGTCAACACAATTGTTCATATGGTAACTCCTAAAATGTGTCTCAGAAAGATGGTATAAGATTGTAAGTACTCCACAGTTTTACCACAGGCATCATGCAAGCAGGCAGGTGTCATCATACCCAAACAAATATCACGAATATGTGGGAGATTTCAAGCGTAATACTTACAGGAACCTGCGGGGACACTATATGTATGCCAGTACCTTTCATGAGGTCGGGATTCAACAGGAGAGGTACCGCTGGAGACAAGGCTGGCTCGCTTGTTCCCCTTGAATGCCCCAGAGCTTTCTGCTCCGAGACCACCGCTGCTGGACTAGATGACATTGAGTTTGTCGTGGAACTTGGTACTGTGGGTAATGGTGTGTGCAGGAAATAGGAGGCAGCAGTCGGCATATGTTCTTCTGTTGCTAAGCAACTACTACTGTCAGTGCCACCTGGTGAGACAGGCTTGATGTTCTCTCCATCAACTACAGCTTTATTTGATTAATGAATACACAGCAAAATGTTAATGATATGTATCATGGTTGAATGCCTCTAACTATACAGGTTAATATTCTGCCACACCAATTCATTTCCATGTTTCTTGTCCATATACTACTTTCCAATAGTAGAAACGAAAAATGCTCGTAAAACTTGTACACGTACATGAATTATTCATTAAACTAAACTTTTTTCGTTTTCTACTTCAACAACGATTCTTGAGGCTGGTAGATTCTTACGTGTAAGACTTTAACACAGGCATAAATTGGTGTCGCCTTATATACATACAGAGTTAAAATTTTGTTTTCAAAGTGTATACGTTGTATCACAAAATTAGCCACATACACCAATATTAATCATTATAAAATATACCATACATACCACGAGTAGGAGTAGATAGTATTTATATTAACTTTAACACAACTATACAATAATGTGTTGTTTAACCTACCTTTTCCATCAGCTACAGAAGAGGGCACAGGATCAGATGATGTCCCTGACAACATGGGAGACGACTCTGACTCAGGCGTTGGTGTTTCTTCACGATCCATTGCTAATTTACTAGGTTCTACAAAACAACACATGAGTTCATGGTATCAAACATTTACACGCTAATATGTACAGCAATAGAAATATGTTCATTTGCAAATGGATTGTCAAATACTGACATTTGACGTTCGCGAATATAGATATTCCGAATGCTAGCCTGAACATTATCGAAGCTTATGAAGACGCTGTACAGACAATGATTTCAAGCTGGAATTCTGTGACTTCCTTGGCTGGCTGCTTAAGACAGGCCCCAAAAAGGGGCAGGGCGGGGCGCCCTCCTATTCCTGCTTAGGGGAACACTAGAGACTGCTCCGTGAGAGATTTTCCTGGAAGAGAACAGACTAGAGACTGCTCTGTGAGAGATATTCCTGGAAGAGAACAGACTAGGAGACTGCTCCGTGAGAGATGTTTCTGGAAGAGAACAGACTAGAGACTGCTCCGTGAGAGATATTCCTGGAAGTGAACAGACTAGAGACTGCTCCGTGAGAGATATTTCTGGAAGAGAACAGACTAGAGACTGCTCCGTGAGAGGTATTCCTGGAAGAGAACAGACTAGAGACTGCTCCGTGAGAGATATTCCTGGAAGTGAACAGACTAGAGACTGCTCCATGAGAGATATTTCTGGAAGAGAACAGACTAGAGACTGCTCCGTGAGAGGTATTCCTGGAAGAGAACAGACTAGAGACTGCTCCGTGAGAGATATTTCTGGAAGAGAACAGACTAGAGACTGCTCTGTGAGAGGTATTCCTGGAAGAGAACAGACTAGAGACTGCTCCATGAGAGGTATTTCTGGAAGAGAACAGACTAGAGACTGCTCCGTGAGAGATATTTCTGGAAGAGAACAGACTAGAGACTGCTCCGTGAGAGATATTTCTGGCCAGGCATGTCAGCAGACGTAGAGCAGTACATATCTAAAAGAGAACGATGTCCGAGAAGAAAGTGTAGCATTAACTGCAAACCTCCATGGGAGTCAGTCTGAGAACGTAGGTCATGACACAATTATAGAGTTGGCAGTATTCAGGAGAGTTTACCTAGGAAATGCACAACAGACTGACCTGCCAGTAACATACGGTAGATAGGTTGGCAGTATTCAGAGATAGATTAGCGCCTGAAATACTGAGGGACACTTGGCCTCTTCCTCCACCAATAATAGCTGGAGAGTCACCATGTGACCTAAGCTGTCAGTGCGACTTTAAACCCTTACTCCACCAATAATAGCTGGAGAGTCACCATGTGAGCTAAGCTGTCAGTGCAACTTTAAACCCTTACTCCACCAATAATAGCTGGAGAGTCACCATATGACCTAAGCTGTCGGTGTGACTTTAAACCCTTACTCCACCAATAATAGCTGAAGAGTCACCATATGACCTAAGCTGTCAGTGCAACTTTAAACCCTTACTCCACCAATAATAGCTGAAGAATCACCATATGACCTAAGCTGTCAGTACGACTTTAAACCCTTACTCCACCAATAATAGCTGGAGAATCACCATATGACCTAAGCTGTCAGTGCAACTTTAAACCCTTACTCCACCAATAATAGCTGGAGAGTCACCATATGACCTAAGCTGTCGGTGTGACTTTAAACCCTTACTCCACCAATAATAGCTGGAGAGTTCACCATATGACCTAAGCTGTCGGTGTGACTTTAAACCCTTACTCCACCAATAATAGCTGGAGAGTCACCATATGACCTAAGCTGTCAGTGCGACTTTAAACCCTTACTCCACCAATAATAGCTGAAGAGTCACCACATGACCTAAGCTGTCAGTGTAACTTTAAACCACCAAAACAAACACACAAACAGAATTTACTAACCATTGTCAGCTGCCTTGAAGAGTTCCTCTTTCAGATGAGGTAGGAAGGTTCCAATACGGTCCCACGTGAGCCGCCACAGTTGCGAGTCCAAGTCATCACATGTCTGGAAGATCCCTGCCGTGTCCATTACCAGCAACATATTTTTAAGGGACTCGGGAATTGCTTCAGCCTAAATATAAGATAACACACCCTGTACAGACAACTTGCTTAGTATAGCAGTCACCTGTATTAATCAGTCAGCAGCCAGATTCCAAATGTAACAATTACTTAATGTTTTATCGCTCTTTAGGAATATTAACCCATAACCTGCTCAATAAATTGGCCGGTTCTGATCAGGATCTATGTTGTTTGCTATTCAGAAAAGTGTTTTAGCTCCACTATCCGAAAAGCTAACAGCATAGAGCCTCATCAGACCACAGGGACGTTTGGGAGTACTAGTATATATATTTAAGTACAGGGATTCTACTCTGTGGGATGTCAGATTTCGCATCGATCAGTAAAATGGCCCTATCTGAAACAATGTTGTACAAATCTGTCCAAATACAACGCCTATCCCGAGTCTTTATATTGTTCTTCAAATAAAACACAACTTTAAGCTGCATGCATGTATACTTTGCAAACAATTGCCACATACATTGGCCATAGCAGGTCACATTTCCATACTAGGACACGGGTTCTGTCAGCAACAAAAAAAAATCTTCGACGGTAGAGTTTTAACTGTGAATAACATTATCAATAAAATGTGTTTACACTAACGTGTAGGTTTATTCGGCAATAATGTACGTCAAAAGGAGATTTCGTAGCATTTTCAATTTGTTTTGAAAATTTCTATAGCGGCGCAATTCGCGTTGAAACGAGCGTTCTGATTGGATTATTAGAATGTAACAAGATGTTGTTTTTATATAGGAAGAATAATCATAATCCAATCAGAACGCTCGTTTCAACGCTCGTTTCAACGCGAATTGCGCCGCTATAGACGGCACGTTAGTATTAACCATCAGATTCAATTTACGTCTCATCTCTCAACAAAGCTATAAACAATTCTTATGTTGATCTCCATGCTTGAATCTGTGTATTCAGCCCAGCCAATCAGAAAGTGAGGTTGATTTTGATATGGAAGAACAATATTGAACCTCTGTTAACGAGGCTGGTTTCATCATCAACCGAGGTTATTCTTATGTTATCAGGACTCGTCCTAGGCCACAATGTTTGGGAGAAGTGAGAAAGCATTGCATTTTTTAGTGTGTTTTACGTTTATTTATCGTCGCTAACGGTTGCCCATATGAGCGACGCCTCCTGAAGAGATTAGTCATTTTAGATTTTTGGAGGATAGTGCAATGAAGACAGAGACCCATTTCAGAGTCTCCTCTGGTTCTTTTAAATGCACGGTGTAAAGTACCGACACGAGACCTCGGTTTAAAGTCTCATATGAAAGACTGGTTAATTTTATTAGGGTCAGACGGGGGATCGAAGCATTGCATCGTTAAATGGTATGATTTAATAAATTTCAACACAATAGGGTTAAAATACACATAATCCAAATTTAATAAACCTTTGAATAGAATGAGTTCTTTACATTGGCCAGTGTATCTCTTACTGGACAAAGTTTTGTATGAAAATTGTAATAATTTTTTTTTTTAAGGAGTAGTGGTGGAAAGTTAGGGCATTAACAATACTGATGCCTTACCCAGAGGGAGGGTGGAGAGGAGGAGAGAGCGACTATTCTGACATATTACTGTTTCAAGTTGCTATTAACAAAAAGAAGTTTGTTTTAGGGAGAAGTGGGATCCCTAAGATGACTATTTCTCCCATGTCGCCCTCTAGAATAAGCCCTGGTAATTGTACAGGTTACAAGATCACAATTGCCCAAGTGTTTCAGTAAAGAAATTCATTTGAATGTACAGTCTACATCCGTTATGTCAAAGTTGGTTATGTTCCGGTTATCTTGTATCAAAGTCCCGTTTCAGACAGTGACACTATCATTTACATATAACTGGCTCCATTATGTCGAATTCTCCGGTTATCTCGGATCAAAGTCCCGTTTCAGACACTATCATTTACATAAAACTGGCTCCGTTATGTCGAATTCTCCGGTTATCTCGGATCAAAGTCCCGTTTCAGACACTATCATTTACATATAACTGGCTCCGTTCGACCTAACAGATGTAGACTGTATTTAAATACACATAATCTCATTTTAACTAGGATAGCCATTCCTCAGTAGCTCTTATGCGTCGTTTCTTCATCTTAAGTGACAAAATATATAAGCGGCACAAACACCTGCCAATTTGTTGACCAGTGTGTCAAACCGTTTATTGAAAGAATACCCGCAAACAAGGATTATTTGCACACTTGCGGTTCATTGTGTGGAATATTGGTCCCTCGGATATAGTCCTGGATTAAGATAATTACTGAAAATTGAAATGAACAATTGGCATTCGTGATAGCGCAGTGGATAGGCGTTCGCTCCAGGTGCGAAAGGTCCAGAGTTCGAGCCCCACTGGAGCCGTTACGATTGTGCCCTTAGGCAAGGCATTTAAATTCCACATTGCCTCTTCTCTCTCCTTCGTGGCGATGGATTCCATCAGGAATGAGGTCTCGAGAGTGATTTATATAAGTTGAAATAACTTGTTTCGCAATCGAGCTAAAATAAATTTGTATAAACTAATTGGCATTGATGACACATAGAGACCGTTACTTTTTATCAGCCAATTTGTTTCCCGAATACTGAATTATAATATTGCTATTCGATACTTTGACGTTCTTCTGAGTAAGTGAATACTCATTGCCATTCTTAAAATACAAACACTATCACATGCATGTAAACTATTTACCAGTAAATCACTTCTGTCGGCATGCATGTATTTATCCATGAAGTCCAATATAGTCAACCAAAGAGCAGTAAATGTACTCAAAGATAATAATGGACTCAAATGCTGCAGAAATACCTGAAATATAGATCAGCAGATGTAAGTAATGAAGACTAATGGACAGAAATGCATCAATGCAACAACACCCGCACAATTTGCATGTAAGGTTCGTGTCCGATTGTTGATTGTGTAATTTCTCAAATTTCACGTGCTTTTGTTGGCCTTTCAGCACGTCATGCTAATTTCATGCAATGCATTGAGGACTATAATAGTAGATGTTCATGTTTTGTTGCTGGTGTATAATTCATGGAGCACATCTTTAGCAATTTTCACAGGAGCACATTTAGCAGATCTTTAGCAATTTTCACAGGAGCACATTTAGCAGATCTTTAGCAATTTTCACAGGAGCACATTTAGCAGATCTTTAGCAATTTTCACAGGAGCACATTTAGCAGATCTTTAGCAATTTTCACAATCACATTATACATCAGAACTCAATTTTTCACTCAGTATTTGTGACAAAAAGTAGTTATACACGATCGCACGTTATACACCGATAAATATTGTGCTACTACTATATACAGATTAAATATTGGACTAGATAATGATGGGACTCGTAGCAGATATATTTACTTCATTACACAGACATCATAACTATACAGTAGGACTGAATCAAGAGGGACTTTAAACAGATTTCCTGGGAAACTTATTGAAATTCAACCTTGAACATTGAAAGACATAATTATTATTGATGGCAAGTACCATTTGTGATAATACGGCTTTCTATGCTCAACATGTGAAATGTATATTGATCATAAAACAGAAAGAAATGGAAACAAACAATATATGGCTTTATTATAATGTTCTATAGACCATTCTTACTTTACAGAGCAGAGTAGATGCTCTCATTCTCGTCTCTTCCATCCCCGATGGGTCGGTCATATTAATGTTCTCAAGTAACTTTGTCAGCAGTGGAAATAATATCTGCAAAGGAGATATCCATATTCCAAGTAACTTATTCTTTCCCCCCCCCCCCCATTAAATTCAAGTTTATTGACATACTCAACAAAATACAATTTGCATATGACCATTAACAAATACAATATGAAGCATAGCACATAAAACAAATGTAATTACATTCAACATCACAAATATATAATAGGAAACTATTTACAGAACAGTCAAATTTTCAATGGTATATTTACGAATTTTAAAAGCTTCATTTATAAACTTTGATATATTAAATCATTTTTCTTTCTAGTAGAAGACATCATGACATGTTTACTCTATATTTATTACGATTGTCAGAATATCTTGTACAACATAGCACAAAATGATATTCGGACTCAACGACATTTACAGTACATAACTTGCATAAATGATCAAATCTATTGTCTTAGAATAAATGGAGTCTAGAGCACGCCACTACAACCTCCGAATCCATTTACATTGTGTACAACAATTAGAGTCCTGAAATTGTATTTTTAAAACAACCATTAGCCCATTCAAAGGTATATTTAAACTTGCATAAAACTGTAACTTATTCTTAATTGAAATAATTACGTTACTTGCAGCGAAAACCTCAAACACGAGGCGAGTTAACTCTAAAATTTAATCCGTCAAATACCCGTATAAAATGAACAACCGTGACTACGTTTCTAGTAGGTTATGCTTGTTCAATCTGAAATACATTGAAGTCAATTTGAGGAGCAAGGCACAAAGCAGTTGACCCCTGGATACGAGAGGTCGAGTTTGTTTCCACTCTACTACTCATGAACCCTGTAAAAATGCAAATAGTGTTAAGAAATCTACTACCTTATTAAAGCAGGCTTCCCATTCCACAGCTGACAATGTTTGAAGATCATGGACCAGCAGCGCCCTTTGTAAGTAGGTCAATGCTTGACCTCTGACCTGTCGTCGTGCATCACAGCATAATCTAGCAATACCTGCAAATACGACATTTTCTATTATCACCAATAGTTTTCATTAAATCTTAACAGACAATTAAGGAACAGCTTACAAGTTGCAATTAATTGAAATGTGGATCTGTCCAAGACTGGGAGGGAATAATATGTGAGCTTCTAGTCTTTCTCTAGAAAGCCAAGGTCACCTGCCAATGAATGGTTGTCACAAACATCTTTAGGAAGTTTAGCAAACAACAAATTGGCGACTTTGATTATGAGAACCTCGAGAAGTGGTTGAGCTTGAGAAATATGAGTAGGTGTTGACATATTGAGAAAATTAAGTCACATATTAAATCGAGATTTACTTCCCCTTTCAGTTTTGGTATTCTCTATGTCCTAAAATCAGGTGCGCTTAATACATGAAAAAAGCTTTCCCCATGGATTTTCTGTTTATTTAACAGCGTCTTATACTCCCTAGCGACCTATATACAAAGGATTACGGTATATGGCTATAACTTGTTCAAATTATCCATTCTGGCGTGGGCAGACTAAGATACATAAACAATTAATTTGAATATGCGGAAATATTAAATGCATTAACGTAGGTACTGTAGATATATCTAAATTTCTAATATGTTTAATATATTTTACCAAATAAACTTGTATTTGGATATGCATTTTATAATTTGTATACCTTTAAATAATAATGTAGGTATTAAGATTATTAAATACAATTATCTGTTTGACAAATAATTATTGGTTTATGTAGTGCAGAGCATTTATATGAAGCACAATGTGCGCTACTCAGCTAACGTAATTATTTAATTTCTAACTAGAAATAGGAACATACTTTCTACACACCCTATACGATCATATTTTGACAACAAAATGCTTTGGCTTTCATAATAAATAATCCGCTGCTCACTAAATTATCACTCACCCTGTAACAGAGGGCACCAACATTTGATCCAGAGTGATTTCGACCCTGCATCTACTGGTACCCCTTCTATCCCTGCTTGATCTCGTCCTTCATCTGTCCACGAGCAATATATACTGTTAGCCCGGGTATGCAATGTGTGCATCAGATCTAATAACTGCAAATACAAGGATTACAGACATTTGTTGTTGCTGTATTTGGGTTTATGGCGTACAAACACACTTCAGGCTATATAGTGCTGAACAGTTACACACCCGAATAATATAAAACTGTGCTCACATCTCAAACTCTGCCTCAGGCTTTCTGATTGGTTGAGCAGAGCGTAAATTTCAATCTCTACAGAGTTTCTTAACATTGTATCATAATCATAGGAGTTCCCAACTAATATATATGCAGCCTTAGACATCTTAGAAGTATACATGCACCGGGTATTGTATTCACCCGGTCTACCCCCGACTGTCGCTGGCACAAATTCTTGTGTGAGCGACAGTCGGAGATATGAAAACCGAACACACACTGAGATTACAGCAGCCCTCATAGCCCTCTAAACATCCAGATATAATAATTGCGATAGGTAAAACCTTCACATTTAGATGATGGGTATTTAAATCTTCTTAGAAAACTCAGTCGCCCAAATGCATTTATGCGGTGGCAACATTAAATAAACTTACTAGTCAGTCAGTCCCAACTAATGTACATTAAATACAAATTATGAGATATGTATAATGTCCACGGATGAGGTTAGTTCAGCAGACGAGATATTTCAATAATAACCACTAACACACAATCCCCATCGACTTGCAAGGTTTAAACAGAATTTGAAACAGAAAGTATAATTAATATAAACTTTATTTATTATTACAACGATTGCGAGGCAAGTTTTAACAACTTATATTAATCACTCTCGTTGGTGTGGATGAAAGCATATATGTGGTAATTTGTGTGGGAGGAAATCGTAATACCCGGAGAAAACGCACCTGTCCGATCTGGCAACCACCGTACCATCTCACATACTTCCCAGTCCGAGGATCGAACCCAGATTGCATTGGTGAGAAGCGAGCGTGCTAACCACTGTGCTAATCGGACAGCCAAAGTATAATTGAAGAGCAGAAATGAGCATGAGTTACAGAAGACAATCCCGGGCAGCAGGCTCTGCTAATTAATATACAGTACCTGTATTGAGAGTGAGTGGAGTTCGGCATCCATGCCCTCGGCTTCGTTCTCCTCGTCGGAGCTTGTCGTCATGTGTAAGTGACTCGGAGATGACTGCGACTTTCTCAACTTCTTCTTCTTTTGTATATACTTATGTTTTCTATCTTTTGAATGTTTTGGTGGGACTGACACTTTTTTATGACCTGTTAAACAATAGAAATACACACCAAATTTAGCTCTTTCCTAGGCCATTATTGATTGGGGAGGCAGGAGACGGGATGGGGGTGGGGGCGTGCGCAGGTGACATGACATTTATATTTTAAATTACATATTACAAATTACATATTACACAACCGTCTCCGTGGCCCAGTGGTTAAGGCGTCCGCCTACGGAGCGGGAGGTCGAAGGTTCGAATCTCGTCAGGGGTTCGTTCTGATATGGCCGGTTGGTGAGCTGCCAGCTAGTTAAATAATGGTTACCGATGCCTACCAGCCTGGCACCTGGCATACAAGCATAGGATTCGGGAAGTACTGATGTTCATAAAAAGAGGTGTCTCATAAGTCAGAAATGACTGGCCCTTTAAATAGGGGTGACACTATAATAAACAAACACTTTACTTTACTTTACTTTACTTTTATACTATTAAGGCCATTATTGATTGGGGAGGCAGGATGGGGGCGTGCGCAGGTGACATGACATTTATATTTTAAATTACATGTACTATTAAGGCCATTATTGATTAGGGAGGCAGGAGGAGACAGGATGGGGGTGGGGGCGTGCGCAGGTGACATGACATTTATATTTTAAATTACATGTACTATTAAGGCCATTATTGATTGGGGAGGCAGGAGGCGAGATGGGGGGGGGGTGCGCAGGTGACATGACATTTATATTTTACAATACTATTAGTGTAAACAATTACTTGTAAAATATAGGGGGCAGATGGAGAATCTAGAAAATTATTCAAAATGCATTTTGTATGATTTTGTTTATACCGTCTGGCGTCACAACATGGATAGAACAAGTGAAAAATCATGAATGATCACAGCCTTTAGGAACTCCTTTATCGATCAGTGTTTGCTTTTGCATGCAGGGGCGTAGTCAGTCAAAAATGATATGTACACAAATCTGGGAGCACTGAAAGTGCGATCGGACTAGGAGGCAGAATTGATAGATTTTCTTATGTAATTTTCTGATTTTTCTAAACAGTGTGCACGCAGCTGCGTGTTTGTGTACAGATAGCTACGCACCTGCATGCCCATTGCATCTAGGTCCTAGGTTTCTAATCTCACCCGAAAGACAAGGACAGGCGGAAAATACTGAAAGTGTTTTGATATGCTCCGGCTGGGGCTTGAATCAGAAACATTCAGATTGGTAGTCCAGAGTGAGCTCGGCTACCATGCAACCATATCCTATTTACAAAGCTGTAAACCCCTATTGAAAGGGCCAGCCATTTCTGACTTATGAAACACCTCTTATGGACATCAGTACTTCCCAAATCCTATCCTTGAAGGCCAGATGCCTCGCTGATAGGCAATCGGTAACCATTATTTAGCTAGCTGGCGGCTCGCCAACCAGCCATATCAGAATGAACTCCTGATAAGGTTCGAACCCTCGACCTCCCGCTCCGTAGGCTGCATGGTAGAGGCTTATACATATTTGAACTTACCTCCATTTAAGGAAGCTTCAGCAAATGCTCTTATTGCATGAACACAGCTTTCAAAGTTGAGTGGAGTGATGTGCGCTGCATCTCGCACCAAGAACGAGAGTGTCTCCGAGGATTTCAACAATGATTTACTATCACATAATTGCAGATGCTCGGTAAGCTCAATACTGAACTGGTTCACTGGCGCAAGTTTCTTGTACGGCTCATCTTTATTCACCTGTTCAAAAATTAAATAACATGTATTTTCACATGAAAATATGAATAATAGGTCCATTTATATATAATCTACAGTCTCAATATTAAATGAATATACATTCTACATCCGCTATGTCAAAGTCGGTTATGTCGAATTCTCCGGTTAATTCTTTGGATCAAAGTCCCGTTTCAGACACTATCATTTTACATATAACTGGCTCTGTTTATATCGAATTTCGTTAAGTTAAACTACGGTTATGTCGACGTATTTTGTTGGGTCCGACGGAATTCGACATAACGGATGTAGACCGAATAACTCTTTAAAATGTTGATTGTTTTGTTTGTTTGTTTTTGGTGTTTAACGTAACACCAACAGTTTAGATTACATGGTGGCTTTTCTATCTAACTGGTGGAGGAAGACCTGTCCGAGCAGTATTTCAGGCGTCGGCAGGCACCCATGTGGAGTCACCGACATTCCGCATGCTGGATAGCTTCCTCACATGAAAGTATTTGAGACTCGCAGTGGGATTCGAACCAGCAGCAGTGATGGGCAAGTGATTTGAAGACACTTTCACCACTCGACCAGAGAGGCCACCTAGTCCACAGGCACAAGACACAATTTTTGTTTGTTTGGCCTTATGGTCATACAGTAAGTAATGTTTACTAAAACATTACTTACTATAAGACCATAGGGCCAAAAAAATATTGTGTCTTGTGCCTGTGACCTAGTCAATGTTTATTTTTTTTATTATCCATGAAATGTACATAACAACAAATTTAACGCATACACATAATTACAATAAATAAAGGGATATGCACATACAATGAGTTATCAATCAGCTCCATTACATACATCAATGATTGGATAATATAACATTTATAGTAACTCAATCTATTTGTTACAGACGGATCTGTAGTCCAGTGGTAACACGCTGGACTGGTAATCCAGGGATCGTAGGTTCGATCCCCCATCTGACCCTAATAAAATTAACCAGTCTTTCAGATGGGACTGAAACCGAGGTCTCGTGTCGGTGCTTTACACCGTGCACGTAAAAGAACCAGAGGAGACTCTGGAATGGGTATCTGTCTGTATCATTGCACTATCCTCCAAAAATCTAAAATATATGACTAATCTCTTCAGGAGGCGTCGCTCATATGGGCAAACGGTAGCGATGATAAATAAATGTAAAACACACACAATCTATTTGAACACAGTCTGTGATGACAGGAATCTTGTTCATCAATTAGGGTAACACTGACATTAAGTTGCCTGGAGTAAGTTATGTTATATTTCGGGTTTTACGCCTGCATCAGCACCATTTTGGGCTATATCGCCGGCGGGCAGTTTACTTAACAACACCTTTCCTGGGCAGGCTCCAGCGGTTAACCAGTACTTGGGTGCACCAACCTCCGTAAGAAACTGCCAACTTTTTCATATAAATGAGACACGGCCTGAGCGGGGCTCGAACCCGTGACCATCAGTGATGATAGGTTACAGTGGTATACAAGTCAGCGACCTTAACCACTCGACCACGGAGGCGGAGTTGCCTGGAGTAAGACTGGACTTGAACACGCTACATTTTGGTGTTCAAACATTGGACACAGACTGGCAAACCTATCCCAATATCCCGCCACCATCCGTAATGTTACAACAGGCCTAGAAAAATTCATTCGGAAAAATCTTGACTAATAAGACTGTTGTGTGCATCAATCACGGGAGAGTTTCAGTATCAAAATATTTTGAAGGTCTGTATAAGTTCGAAAGCAGAAATAAATGCAAAATCATGATTGGCCGTAGCTTTGATGTCAAATTATAAACATCCTCCTGGATGTAAGATAGGAAAACGAATTATTGAATAGAATATGTTAGACGTTACCTATCATAGTACATTACTACACAAGTCTACATTGGTGGATGCCTATTAACACTAGTACAGAGCCGCTTACTATCATCCAGCTGCCATTTTCTGCTGGTACCGCTCTCTGATACAGCATCTCATAATCGGAGGCTGGCGCTCGGCTCCGAGACTGGGTTTCCAACTCACTGTCCGACGTGTAACCTCGGTCGGTCCCGCCAGATCTTGCACTACTCGCACTGGTCAACTCGCCGTCACTTTGCGCGCCTGTAATATAAAATCATACTGCAATATGTACACTAGTTTCCTTACACATATGTCACAGTGCAGTTTATACATACAGTCGAACTTCGTTGCCTAATACTTGGTTAACTAGAACCCCCCCGATTGCTCGAACACATCGCCTGGGCCCGGCAATAATCTCTATATAATGCATGCATATTGTTCTACCGTTAATGATTCGAACACGGATGACTGGAACTGTCTAACCAGATCACTGATCCTACTATTTCAATTAACACCTTTGGGTCGAACACAATTGGCTGAATTCCCAGGTCCGTGTGTCTCAGAAAATGTACATAAAGTTTTCTCAGCTTTTTCTGATATGATTGACATCTCTTTTCATTGGTATTAAACATAATTGTGAGCCAAAAAAAATATTGAACTCCGGAATTGAGTCACCAAAGGAAAGTGACGTGAACAATCAATGATACTCTCCTTCCTTATACAAGTTGTTGCTCAAATCCGACTTTAATAAACATAATACGGCAAAGCAGACGACAATCTGACTTTTCAATGACAATTTCTCTTACTGATCAAGAACAAATTCTCTAATTGATCAAGAACAAATTCTGTAGTTGATAATTCTCTTAGTTAATCAAGAACAAATTCTCTAATTAATCAAGAATAAATTCTGTAGTTGATTAATGACAAATTCTCTAATTAATCAAGAACAAATTCTCTAATTGATCAAGAATAAATTCTCTAATTAATCAAGAATAAATTCTGTAGTTGATTAATGACAAATTCTCTAATTAATCAAGAACAAATTCTCTAATTGATCAAGAATAAATTCTCTAATTGATCAAGAACAAATTCTGTAGTTGATAATTCTCTTAGTTAATCAAGAACAAATTCTCTAATTAATCAAGAATAAATTCTGTAGTTGATTAATGACAAATTCTCTTAGTTGATCAATAACAAATTCTCCAACCAAGAGTCACTAACCTGCATCGATTAACCCCTCTGTGACATCCCCTCCATTATTAACTTGCAAGAGCGGCGGTGGATTGACTCCTGCCCCTACAACCTCTAACAGCACAAACAGAGTATACCAGTCATGACTGGAGTGAATATTGGCTGCATTAGTCCGTAACATATCGTGTAATCCGTACGAAATCTGTTCACACACGTGAAAGTTGTGTATCACAGTCGGTTTCATCATTAATAAGATCTGTGCTGATGAGAGCACCTGTGGGGCTATTTCTTCCCGACGTAAGAGTCTGATAGAAATACGCAATAGTCCAACAACAGCTCGCTCCACCATGAATGTGTGTTCTGTAGCACTCACAATCAAGCTATATATATGTTCGCGTACAGACTGCCATATTGGAGTCACTCTGTCTCTGAAATGAAAAGTAATCATTATAATGATTGGATCATAAATATACAGTCAAACCTGTGTTAGCGGTCACCTCCATTAAGTACAGTCAAACCTGTGTTAGTGGTCACCTCCATTAAGTACAGTCAAACCTGTGTTAGTGGTCACCTCCATTAAGTACAGTCAAACCTGTGTTAGTGGTCACCTCCATTAAGTACAGTCAAACCAGTGTTAGTGGTCACCTCCATTAAGTACAGTCAAACCTGTGTTAGTGGTCACCTCCATTAAGTACAGTCAAACCTGTGTTAGTGGTCACCTCCATTAAGTACAGTCAAACCTGTGTTAGCGGTCACCTCCATTAAGTACAGTCAAACCTGTGTTAGTGGTCACCTCCATTAAGTACAGTCAAACCTGTGTTAGTGGTCACCTCCATTAAGTACAGTCAAACCTGTGTTAGTGGTCACCTCCATTAAGTACAGTCAAACCTGTGTTAGTGGTCACCTCCATTAAGTACAGTCAAACCTGTGTTAGTGGTCACCTCCATTAAGAACAGTCAAACCTGTGTTAGTGGTCACCTCCATTAAGTACAGTCAAACCTGTGTTAGTGGTCACCTCCATTAAGTACAGTCAAACCAGTGTTAGTGGTCACCTCCATTAAGTACAGTCAAACCTGTGTTAGTGGTCACCTCCATTAAGTACAGTCAAACCTGTATTAGTGGTCACCTCCATTAAGTACAGTCAAACCTGTGTTAGTGGTCACCTCCATTAAGTACAGTCAAACCTGTGTTAGTGGTCAACTCCATTAAGTACAGTCAAACCTGTGTTAGCGGTCACCTCCATTAAGTAGTCAAACCTGTGTTAGCGGTCACCTCCATTAAGTACAGTCAAACCTGTGTTAGTGGTCGTCTCCATTAAGTACAGTCAAACCTGTGTTAGTGGTCACCTCCATTAAGTACAGTCAAACCTGTGTTAGCAGTCACCTCCATTAAGTACAGTCAAACCTGTGTTAGTGGTCACCTCCATTAAGTACAGTCAAACCTGTGTTAGCGGTCACCTCCATTAAGTACAGTCAAACCTGTGTTAGCGGTCACCTCCATTAAGTAGCCAACCTGTATTAAGCAGCCAGTTTCCAGATTCCCAATCAGTTGTTTTATTATATATTTGACCTCTATTAAATAGCCACCTGTGCTAAGAAGCCACTTTCTCTGACTCCCTTGGCTGGCTGCTTAAGACAGGTTTGACTGTAAGCAAGAAATTTAGTTACAATGAGCTGAATTTCTCAACAAGGGCTTTAAATAATGTTCCTAGAACTTGTGGCCCAACCTGTTTGCTTTTCTTGAAATTGTAATGTTTTGTATTATATATAATAAGCAATAAATTATCATTAAACTAAACTGAGAAGAAAGTTATCAGTCAGTGTTACTATTTATAGAATGTTGTCGAACAAGGCATAAAATAGTAAATATTCTTCTATAAATAATTGTTACCTACTACTGTCATTACACAAAATACATTTGTTAGTTACACCCATATTGTAATTGTACCAGGTATTAACCCATTCAACCCCAAGTAACTGACATGTACTGGTGCATGATATTTTTAGACCAATCAATTAATAAGAAAATTACCTTTAAAACATTTATCAAAATGGGTAATTTTATCTAAAAATAGTAATAATTATTACTGGCAAAAAAGTGCAGATCCTGATGAGACGGCTCGTCACGAGCCGGCTCATCTGGATCTACACTTTTCATAAGCCTATTTAGAGGCCTGTGGTGTTGAAAGGGTTAAATGATAATTTTATATTCTCTATAAAGTATAACATCAACCAATATTGTCATTAATCCAAGATGGCAGATATGTACATGGTCTTTATTTTCTTTACTTATAATACGATTTTGATAACTTTTTTTCCATTATTTTTTTTTTTTTTGCCTCCGTGGTCGAGTGGTTAAGGTCGCTGACTTGTATACCACTGTAACCTATCATCACTGATGGTCACGGGTTCGAGCCCCGCTCAGGCCGTGTCTCATTTATATGAAAAAGTTGGCAGTTTCTTACGGAGGTTGGTGCACCCAAGTACTTGATTAACTGCTGGAGCCTGCCCAGGAAAGGTGTTGTTAGGTAAACTGCCTGTCGGCGATATAGCCCAAAATGGTGCTGATGCAGGCGTAAAACACGAACTATAACATAACATAATTTTTTTGTTTTGTTTGTGTTTAGGGTTTAAACTAAAGTCGCACAAACAGTTTAGGAAATGTGTGCACTCTGCAGCTATTATTGGTGGATGAGGAACTCGGGGGCTGCTCTGACAAGTACTTCAGTCACGGTAGAACCACTGAGCATCCGTAAACAAGCTAGAGAAACGTATAAGACACTACCAACCTGTTTTGTAAAATACAAGTAATAAATTGCTCAAAGAAGAACACTGCAGCATCCTCGTCATACACTGTCCCCATAGAATTATGAGCTTCTGGCCCCTGAGACGCAAATATCAATGCCTGGAAATACATAGCAATTTGTTGTGTGATTAAATATGAATGCCTGGAAAAACATAGCATTTGGTGTGTGATCAAATATGAATGCCTGGAAAAACATAGCATTTGGTGTGTGATCAAATATGAATGCCTGGAAAAACATAGCATTTGGTGTGTGATCAAATATGAATGCCTGGAAAAACATAGCAATTGGTGTGTGATCAAATATCAATGCCTGATGACACACTTTGTGATTATTAACTCATCTGGACATTTACAATTTCAAAACAGCCATGTAATTCACTCACTACTGAATGTCCTAGGTGTACTTCCACGACTTCCTGGTTACATAGACCTTACTCATGCTCAATTGTATTTTGTTTGTTCCTGGATATAGCGTGGCACCAGCACTCTAAATGGTTACACAATATAGTGGCCATACAGCTTTATTTGGCAGATGAAGACCTCGGGTGCTCATCCCAAGCATTGTTTCAAGCACGGACGGACAATTGTTAACTATTGTAGCTATTGTTAACATTTGAAAAATCAATGTCAAATTCTAGCCTCTCCTAATCGTGACAAACCTACCTTTATAAGTTCATGAAGTGACTCCTCTCGCAGGAACTTGCTATCAACAATCAGCTGTTCTAGTTGACAATCACGTATACACTTTGTTGCATGCTTCGTCGCTTCCTCCTCCTCCGGGCTCGGTCCCTTACTGGTAGTTGGCTCGGTGAAGTAAGAGTAGATATTGCTCAATACACCCGACTCGGACCTCTGACTCGACTGACTCTCTTCCTTGAGTAAACAAATCTTACCCGCAGGATGCAAGAAATCTTCCACCTAGAGTGTAATGATATAGATATAAGTGAAGAAATCTTGCACCTAGAATGTAATGATATAGATATAAGTGAAGAAATCTTGCACCTAGAGTGTAATGATATAGATATAAGTGAAGAAATCTTCACCTAGATGTAATGATATAGATATAAGTGAAGAAATCTTCCACCTAGAGTGTAATGATATAGATATAAGTGAAGAAATCTTGCACCTAGAATGTAATGATATACCGGTAGATATAAGTGAAGAAATCTTGCACCTAGAGTGTAATGATATAGATATAAGTGAAGAAATCTTCCACCTAGAGTGTAATGATATAGATATAAGTGAAGAAATCTTGCACCTAGAGTGTAATGATATAGATATAAGTGAAGAAATCTTGCACCTAGAATGTAATGATATACCGGTAGATATAAGTGAAGAAATCTTGCACCTAGAGTGTAATGATATAGATATAAGTGAAGAAATCTTGCACCTAGAATGTAATGATATACCGGTAGATATAAGTGAAGAAATCTTGCACCTAGAGTGTAATGATATAGATATAAGTGAAGAAATCTTGCACCTAGAATGTAATGATATACCGGTAGATATAAGTGAAGAAATCTTGCACCTAGAGTGTAATGATATAGATATAAGTGAAGAAATCTTGCACCTAGAATGTAATGATATACCGGTAGATATAAGTGAAGAAATCTTGCACCTAGAGTGTAATGATATAGATATAAGTGAAGAAATCTTGCACCTAGAATGTAATGATATACCGGTAGATATAAGTGAAGAAATCTTGCACCTAGAGTGTAATGATATAGATATAAGTGAAGAAATCTTGCACCTAGAGTGTAATGATATAGATATAAGTGAAGAAATCTTCCACCTAGAATGTAATGATATACTGGTAGATATAAGTGAAGAAATCTTGCACCTAGAATGTAATGCTATAGATATAAGTGAAGAAATCTTCCACCTAGAATGCAATGATATACCGGTAGATATAAGTGAAGAAATCTTGCACCTAGAATGTAATGATATATATATAAGTGAAGAAATCTTCCACCTAGAGTGTAACGAAATAGATATAAGTGAAGAAATCTTCCACCTAGAGTGAAATGATATAGATATAAGTGAAGAAATCTTGCACCTAGAGTGTAATGATATAGATATAAGTGAAGAAATCTTGCACCTAGAGTGTAATGATATAGATATAAGTGAAGAAATCTTCCATCTAGAATGTAATGATATACCGGTAGATATAAGTGAAGAAATCTTGCACCTAGAATGTAATGCTATAGATATAAGTGAAGAAATCTTCCACCTAGAATGTAATGATATACCGGTAGATATAAGTGAAGAAATCTTCCACCTAGAGTGTAACGAAATAGATATAAGTGAAGAAATCTTCCACCTAGAGTGAAATGATATAGATATAAGTCAAGAAGTCTTGCACATGGAGTGTAATGCCATAGACATACACCAAGCAATCCTGCACCTAGAGTGCAAAGATATAGACATTCGTCATGCAATTTTCCACCTAGAGTGTAATGACAAAGACATATTCCCAGATATCTTGTAGCTATAGTAAAATGATATAGGCATAAGCAAGAAATCTTGCACCTCACATGCAATGATACAGACTACAGAGATAAATCGAGATACTTTGCACCTAGATTGTAATGATAGAGACATAAGCCAAGAAGTCTGGCACCTATACAGTAACAATACAAACATACGTCAAGAAGTCTGGCACCTATACAGTAACAATACAAACATACGTCAAGAAGTCTGGCACCTATACAGTAACAATACAAACATACGTCAAGAAGTATGGCACCTATACAGTAACAATACAAACATACGTCAAGAAGTCTGGCACCTATACAGTAACAATACAAACATACGTCAAGAAGTATGGCACCTATACAGTAACAATACAAACATACGTCAAGGAGTCTGGCACCTATACAGTAACAATACCAACATAAATCAAGAAGTCTGGCACCTATACAGTAACAATACCAACATACATCAAGAAGTCTGGCACCTATACAGTAACAATACCAACATACATCAAGAAGTCTGGCACCTATACAGTAACAATACCAACATACATCAAGAAGTCTGGCACCTATACAGTAACAATACCAACATAAGCCAAGAAGTATGGCACCTATACAGTAACAATACCAACCTATGTCAAGAGGTTTGGCACCTATACAGTAACAATACCAACATAAGCCAAGAAGTCTGGCACCTATACAGTAACAATACCAACATACGTCAAGAAGTCTGGCACCTATACAGTAACAATACAAACATACGTCATGAGGTCTGGCACCTATACAGTAACAATACCAACATAAGCCAAGAAGTCTGGCACCTATACAGTAACAATACAAACATACGTCAAGAAGTCTGGCACCTATACAGTAACAATACCAACATACGTCAAGAAGTCTGGCACCTATACAGTAACAATACCAACATACATCAAGAAGTATGGCACCTATACAGTAACAATACCAGCATACATCAAGAAGTATGGCACCTATACAGTAACAATACCAACATACATCAAGAAGTCTGGCACCTATACAGCAACAATACAAACATACATCAAGAGGTCTGGCACCTATACAGTAACAATACCAACATACGTCAAGAAGTCTGGCACCTATACAGTAACAATACAAACATACGTCATGAGGTCTGGCACCTATACAGTAACAATACCAACATAAGCCAAGAAGTCTGGCACCTATACAGTAACAATACAAACATACGTCAAGAAGTCTGGCACCTATACAGTAACAATACCAACATACGTCAAGAAGTCTGGCACCTATACAGTAACAATACCAACATACATCAAGAAGTATGGCACCTATACAGTAACAATACCAGCATACATCAAGAAGTATGGCACCTATACAGTAACAATACCAACATACATCAAGAAGTCTGGCACCTATACAGCAACAATACAAACATACATCAAGAGGTCTGGCACCTATACAGTAACAATACCAACATACCTCAAGAAGTCTGGCACCTATACAGTAACAATACCAACGTACGTCAAGAAGTCTGGCACCTATACAGCAACAATACAAACATACATCAAGAGGTCTGGCACCTATACAGTAACAATACCAACATACATCAAGAAGTCTGGCACCTATACAGTAACAATACCAACATACATCAAGAAGTCTGGCACCTATACAGTAACAATACCAACATACCTCAAGAAGTCTGGCACCTATACAGTAACAATACCAACGTACGTCAAGAAGTCTGGCACCTATACAGCAACAATACAAACATACATCAAGAGGTCTGGCACCTATACAGTAACAATACCAACATACATCAAGAAGTCTGGCACCTATACAGTAACAATACCAACATACATCAAGAAGTCTGGCACCTATACAGTAACAATACCAACATACATCAAGAAGTCTGGCACCTATACAGTAACAATACCAACATACATCAAGAAGTCTGGCACCTATACAGTAACAATACCAACATACATCAAGAAGTCTGGCACCTATACAGTAACAATACCAACATATGTCAAGAAGTCTGGCACCTATACAGTAACAATACCAACATAAGCCAAGAAGTCTGGCACCTATACAGTAACAATACCAACATACATCAAGAAGTCTGGCACCTATACAGTAACAATACCAACATACGTCAAGAAGTCTGGCACCTATACAGTAACAATACCAACATAAGCCAAGAAGTCTGGCACCTATACAGTAACAATACCAACATACGTCAAGAAGTCTGGCACCTATACAGTAACAATACCAACATACGTCAAGAAGTCTGGCACCTATACAGTAACAATACCAACATACATCAAGAAGTCTGGCACCTATACAGTAACAATACCAACATACGTCAAGAAGTCTGGCACCTATACAGTAACAATACCAACATATATGTCAAGAAGTCTGGCACCTATACAGTAACAATACCAACATACATCAAGAAGTCTGGCACCTATACAGTAACAATACCAACATACATCAAGAAGTCTGGCACCTATACAGTAACAATACCAACATACGTCAAGAAGTCTGGCACCTATACAGTAACAATACCAACATACATCAAGAAGTCTGGCACCTATACAGTAACAATACCAACATATGTCAAGAAGTCTGGCACCTATACAGTAACAATACCAACATACATCAAGAAGTCTGGCACCTATACAGTAACAATACCAACATACATCAAGAAGTCTGGCACCTATACAGTAACAATACCAACATACATCAAGAAGTCTGGCACCTATACAGTAACAATACCAACATACATCAAGAAGTCTGGCACCTATACAGTAACAATACCAACATACATCAAGAAGTCTGGCACCTATACAGTAACAATACCAACATACGTCAAGAAGTCTGGCACCTATACAGTAACAATACCAACATACATCAAGAAGTCTGGCACCTATACAGTAACAATACCAACATACGTCAAGAAGTCTGGCACCTATACAGTAACAATACAAACATACGTCAAGAAGTCTGGCACCTATACAGTAACAATACCAACATACATCAAGAAGTCTGGCACCTATACAGTAACAATACCAACATAAGTCAAGAAGTCTGGCACCTATACAGTAACAATACCAACATACGTCAAGAAGTCTGGCACCTATACAGTAACAATACCAACATACATCAAGAGGTCTGGCACCTATACAGTAACAATACCAACATACCTCAAGAAGTCTGGCACCTATACAGTAACAATACCAACATACGTCAAGAAGTCTGGCACCTATACAGTAACAATACCAACATACATCAAGAAGTCTGGCACCTATACAGTAACAATACCAACATACGTCAAGAAGTCTGGCACCTATACAGTAACAATACCAACATACATCAAGAAGTCTGGCACCTATACAGTAACAATACCAACATACTCAAGAAGTCTGGCACCTATACAGTAACAATACCAACATACATCAAGAAGTCTGGCACCTATACAGTAACAATACCAACATACGTCAAGAAGTCTGGCACCTATACAGTAACAATACCAACATACGTCAAGAAGTCTGGCACCTATACAGTAACAATACCAACATATGTCAAGAAGTCTGGCACCTATACAGTAACAATACCAACATACGTCAAGAAGTCTGGCACCTATACAGTAACAATACCAACATAAGCCAAGAAGTCTGGCACCTATACAGTAACAATACCAACATACGTCAAGAAGTCTGGCACCTATACAGTAACAATACCAACATACCTCAAGAAGTCTGGCACCTATACAGTAACAATACCAACATACGTCAAGAAGTCTGGCACCTATACAGTAACAATACCAACATACCTCAAGAAGTCTGGCACCTATACAGTAACAATACCAACATACGTCAAGAAGACTGGCACCTATACAGTAACAATACCAACATACATCAAGAAGTCTGGCACCTATACAGTAACAATACCAACATATGTCAAGAAGTCTGGCACCTATACAGTAACAATACCAACATAATATGTCAAAGAGTCTGGCACCTATACAGTAACAATACCAACATACATCAAGAAGTCTGGCACCTATACAGTAACAATACCAACATACATCAAGAAGTCTGGCACCTATACAGTAACAATACCAACATACATCAAGAAGTATGGCACCTATACAGTAACAATACCAACATACATCAAGAAGTCTGGCACCTATACAGTAACAATACCAACATACATCAAGAAGTCTGGCACCTATACAGTAACAATACCAACATACCTCAAGAAGTCTGGCACCTATACAGTAACAATACCAACATACCTCAAGAAGTCTGGCACCTATACAGTAACAATACCAACATACATCAAGAAGTCTGGCACCTATACAGTAACAATACCAACATACCTCAAGAAGTCTGGCACCTATACAGTAACAATACCAACATACATCAAGAAGTCTGGCACCTATACAGTAACAATACCAACATACCTCAAGAAGTCTGGCACCTATACAGTAACAATACCAACATATGTCAAGAAGTCTGGCACCTATACAGTAACAATACCAACATATGTCAAGAAGTCTGGCACCTATACAGTAACAATACCAACATAAGCCAAGAAGTCTGGCACCTATACAGTAACAATACCAACATAAGCCAAGAAGTCTGGCACCTATACAGTAACAATACCAACATAAGCCAAGAAGTCTGGCACCTATACAGTAACAATACCAACATACGTCAAGAAGTCTGGCACCTATACAGTAACAATACCAACATACATCAAGAAGTCTGGCACCTATACAGTAACAATACCAGCATATGTCAAGAAGTCTGGCACCTATACAGTAACAATACCAACATAATTATGTCAAAGAGTCTGGCACCTATACAGTAACAATACCAACATACATCAAGAAGTCTGGCACCTATACAGTAACAATACCAACATACATCAAGAAGTCTGGCACCTATACAGTAACAATACCAACATACGTCAAGAAGTCTGGCACCTATACAGCAACAATACAAACATACATCAAGAGGTCTGGCACCTATACAGTAACAATACCAACATATGTCAAGAAGTCTGGCACCTATACAGTAACAATACCAACACACATCAAGAAGTATGGCACCTATACAGTAACAATACCAACATACATCAAGAAGTCTGGCACCTATACAGTAACAATACCAACATACATCAAGGAGTCTGGCACCTATACAGGAACAATACCAACATACATCAAGGAGTCTGGCACCTATACAGTAACAATACCAACATACATCAAGGAGTCTGGCACCTATACAGTAACAATACCAACATACATCAAGGAGTCTGGCACCTATACAGGAACAATACCAGCATAAGCCAAGAAGTCTGGCACCTATACAGTAACAATACCAACATACGTCAAGAAGTCTGGCACCTATACAGTAACAATACCAACATACATCAAGAAGTCTGGCACCTATACAGAACAATACCAACATATGTCAAGAAGTCTGGCACCTATACAGTAACAATACAAACATATGTCAAGAAGTCTGGCACCTATACAGTAACAATACCAACATACATCAAGAAGTCTGGCACCTATACAGTAACAATACCAACATAAGCAAGAAGTCTGGCACCTATACAGTAACAATACCAACATACATCAAGAAGTCTGGCACCTATACAGTAACAATACCAACATACATCAAGAAGTCTGGCACCTATACAGTAACAATACCAACATACATCAAGAAGTCTGGCACCTATACAGAACAATACCAACATACATCAAGAAGTCTGGCACCTATACAGTAACAATACCAACATACGTCAAGAAGTCTGGCACCTATACAGTAACAATACCAACATACATCAAGAAGTCTGGCACCTATACAGTAACAATACCAACATACGTCAAGAAGTCTGGCACCTATACAGTAACAATACCAACATACGTCAAGAAGTCTGGCACCTATACAGTAACAATACCAACATACATCAAGAAGTCTGGCACTATACAGTAACAATACCAACATAACCAAGAAGTCTGGCACCTATACAGTAACAATACCAACATACGTCAAGAAGTCTGGCACCTATACAGTAACAATACCAACATACATCAAGAAGTCTGGCACCTATACAGTAACAATACCAACATACATCAAGAAGTCTGGCACCTATACAGTAACAATACCAACATACATCAAGAAGTCTGGCACCTATACAGTAACAATACCAACATACATCAAGAAGTCTGGCACCTATACAGTAACAATACCAACATACATCAAGAAGTCTGGCACCTATACAGTAACAATACCAACATATGTCAAGAGGTCTGGCACCTATACAGTAACAATACCAACATAAGCCAAGAAGTCTGGCACCTATACAGTAACAATACCAACATACATCAAGAAGTCTGGCACCTATACAGTAACAATACAAACATACGTCAAGAGGTCTGGCACCTATACAGTAACAATACCAACATAAGCCAAGAAGTCTGGCACCTATACAGTAACAATACCAACATACGTCAAGAAGTCTGGCACCTATACAGTAACAATACCAACATACGTCAAGAAGTCTGGCACCTATACAGTAACAATACCAACATACGTCAAGAAGTCTGGCACCTATACAGTAACAATACCAACATACCTCAAGAAGTCTGGCACCTATACAGTAACAATACCAACATACGTCAAGAAGTCTGGCACCTATACAGTAACAATACCAACATACATCAAGAAGTCTGGCACCTATACAGTAACAATACCAGCATATGTCAAGAAGTCTGGCACCTATACAGTAACAATACCAACATATATCAAGAAGTCTGGCACCTATACAGTAACAATACCAACATACATCAAGAAGTCTGGCACCTATACAGTAACAATACCAACATACATCAAGAAGTCTGGCACCTATACAGTAACAATACCAACATACCTCAAGAAGTCTGGCACCTATACAGTAACAATACCAACATACGTCAAGAAGTCTGGCACCTATACAGTAACAATACCAACATACATCAAGAAGTCTGGCACCTATACAGTAACAATACCAACATACATCAAGAAGTCTGGCACCTATACAGTAACAATACCAACATACATCAAGAAGTCTGGCACCTATACAGTAACAATACCAACATACATCAAGAAGTCTGGCACCTATACAGTAACAATACCAACATACCTCAAGAAGTCTGGCACCTATACAGTAACAATACCAACATACGTCAAGAAGTCTGGCACCTATACAGTAACAATACCAACATACATCAAGAAGTCTGGCACCTATACAGTAACAATACCAACATACATCAAGAAGTCTGGCACCTATACAGTAACAATACCAACATACGTCAAGAAGTCTGGCACCTATACAGTAACAATACCAACATATGTCAAGAAGTCTGGCACCTATACAGTAACAATACCAACATATGTCAAGAAGTCTGGCACCTATACAGTAACAATACCAACATACGTCAAGAAGTCTGGCACCTATACAGTAACAATACCAACATAAGCCAAGAAGTCTGGCACCTATACAGTAACAATACCAACATAAGTCAAGAAGTCTGGCACCTATACAGTAACAATACCAACATACGTCAAGAAGTCTGGCACCTATACAGTAACAATACCAACATACATCAAGAAGTCTGGCACCTATACAGTAACAATACCAACATACGTCAAGAAGTCTGGCACCTATACAGTAACAATACCAACATACGTCAAGAAGTCTGGCACCTATACAGCAACAATACCAACATACATCAAGAAGTCTGGCACCTATACAGTAACAATACCAACATATGTCAAGAAGTCTGGCACCTATACAGTAACAATACCAACATACATCAAGAAGTATGGCACCTATACAGTAACAATACCAACATACATCAAGAAGTCTGGCACCTATACAGTAACAATACCAACATACATCAAGGAGTCTGGCACCTATACAGTAACAATACCAACATACATCAAGGAGTCTGGCACCTATACAGTAACAATACCAACATACATCAAGGAGTCTGGCACCTATACAGTAACAATACCAACATACATCAAGGAGTCTGGCACCTATACAGGAACAATACCAACATAAGCCAAGAAGTCTGGCACCTATACAGTAACAATACCAACATACGTCAAGAAGTCTGGCACCTATACAGTAACAATACCAACATACATCAAGAAGTCTGGCACCTATACAGAACAATACCAACATATGTCAAGAAGTCTGGCACCTATACAGTAACAATACCAACATATGTCAAGAAGTCTGGCACCTATACAGTAACAATACCAACATACATCAAGAAGTCTGGCACCTATACAGTAACAATACCAACATAAGCCAAGAAGTCTGGCACCTATACAGTAACAATACCAACATATGTCAAGGAGTCTGGCACCTATACAGTAACAATACAACATAGCCAAGAAGTCTGGCACCTATACAGTAACAATACCAACATAGCAAGAGTCTGGCACCTATACAGAACAATACAACATACATCAAGAGGTCTGGCACCTATACAGTAACAATACCAACATACTCAAGAAGTCTGGCACCTATACAGTAACAATACCAACGTACGTCAAGAAGTCTGGCACCTATACAGTAACAATACCAACATACATCAAGAAGTCTGGCACCTATACAGTAACAATACCGACATATGTCAAGGAGTCTGGCACCTATACAGAACAATACCAACATATGTCAAGAAGTCTGGCACCTATACAGTAACAATACCAACATACCTCAAGAAGTCTGGCACCTATACAGTAACAATACCAACATACATCAAGAAGTCTGGCACCTATACAGTAACAATACAAACATATGTCAAGGAGTCTGGCACCTATACAGTAACAATACCAACATACCTCAAGAAGTCTGGCACCTATACAGTAACAATACCAACATATGTCAAGAAGTCTGGCACCTATACAGTAACAATACCAACATATGTCAAGAAGTCTGGCACCTATACAGTAACAATACCAACATAGGTCAAGAAGTCTGGCACCTATACAGTAACAATACCAACGTATGTCAAGAAGTCTGGCACCTATACAGTAACAATACCAACATACATCAAGAAGTCTGGCACCTATACAGTAACAATACCAACATACCTCAAGAAGTCTGGCACCTATACAGTAACAATACCGACATATGTCAAGGAGTCTGGCACCTATACAGAACAATACCAACATACGTCAAGAAGTCTGGCACCTATACAGTAACAATACCAACATACATCAAGAAGTCTGGCACCTATACAGTAACAATACCAACATACATCAAGAAGTATGGCACCTATACAGCAACAATACCAGCATAAGCCAAGAAGTCTGGCACCTATACAGTAACAATACCAACATATGTCAAGGAGTCTGGCACCTATACAGTAACAATACAAACATATGCCAAGAAGTCTGGCACCTATACAGAACAATACCAACATATGTCAAGAAGTCTGGCACCTATACAGTAACAATACCAACATATGTCAAGAAGTCTGGCACCTATACAGTAACAATACCAACATATGTCAAGAAGTCTGGCACCTATACAGTAACAATACCAACATAGGTCAAGAAGTCTGGCACCTATACAGTAACAATACCAACATATGTCAAGAAGTCTGGCACCTATACAGTAACAATACCAACATATGTCAAGAAGTCTGGCACCTATACAGTAACAATACCAACATAATTATGTCAAAGAGTCTGGCACCTATACAGTAACAATACCAACATACATCAAGAAGTCTGGCACCTATACAGTAACAATACCAACATACATCAAGAAGTCTGGCACCTATACAGTAACAATACCAACATATGTCAAGAAGTCTGGCATCTATACAGTAACAATACCAACATACATCAAGAAGTCTGGCACCTATACAGGGTTCATTCTAGGTCAGAATGTTTGGGAGAAGTGAGAAAGCACGTGATCGCTTCCTCAAATGATGTTCTTTAATATACTTCTGCAAAATAGGATTAAAATGCACAGTACAACCATTAATTACAACATTTGAATAGAAGGAGTGCTTTATAATGGGCCAGTGTATCTTACAAGACAAAATTTTGTTTGAAAATCGTAAAAACCAAAAAATATAAGTGGGGCCCCCAGAGGGCAGTCAGGGTCCCTAGGGCGACAATTTCGCCCACACCCCCTCTAGAATGATCCCTGCCTATACATAGTACATAATCATATAGGCATGTAATTTAACTCAGTATATTGTTAAATATAGTCCTAATGTATTCTAATCCCTTTTTTTTTTTTTTTTTTTTATTTTTTTTTTTTTTGTATTAATATTTTTTATTTTCCTTTTCATGTCATTACAATAACAAATTACACACATATACATATACATACATACACATACATGCACATATTAAACATTTCAGTTAGTGATTAAGAATAATATGTCATGAAAGATCACAAAGAATAAGATGTTTTTTTTATAGAAGGAAGTGATAATAGATTTAAATAGAGTAGATTCTTCCATTACATTTAACGAGCAAAAACAAAGGGAAAAACAGCAACAAAACAATCCCTTTTCTGTATTTTGTGATGTATGCATTGTTCAATATGTATTATATTGGGAAATAAAATATGTTTAAACTAAAACTAATGTAGTCTTCCATCCCTAATGTAGAATATCATACAACACTGAGGAAAATGGGTACATACACAACAGTGTTCAAAGCCACGTCGTATATCCAAGTATATGGGTGCTCAGTTCTGTGAACTAGGTCTTCCATACACCAGACCTCAGATTATATATACATGTACTCTGTACATTGACATATATAATAACATTGTCTGCGTCAAGACATTGATACATACCTCTATCATACTTTTAGAGAGTAGTTTAGCCCTGTATAACTGTAGCATACAGTCTAGGATGTTCTTCCAGCCCTCGCGTAGTATATCACCGTGCCTCTGGGCCAGACTGAACACTGTTCTAGCAGCAAGCTGGGCTTTCATGTTCATACCAAATGATATAGGAATGTTCTCCGGAGCCTACAAATAAAGCACACAGTTACGTCTCATCACACTAACCTGCACCGCACCATATTAACTGTAAAGTAGACAACATTTCCAAAGGGCCACAACTTCATCAATTTAGTATGGTGGTCACAACATCGGACAGTGGATATTCTCAGGGTACTTCGTTCCCCCCCCCCCCCACACACAAATGACCACATTTTGTTTAAACATATTAATTCATTCATAATGTACAGTACATAATGTACTAACCCTATCTATTGTATACAGAATGAAAATGGATTTAATCGAAAGCTTGAGATTATCTCCATGACCACATTTAAGCTTTCTTAAAACACTGTCGTGACCTTTGTACTTGCAGTCCATTATTATTAATATTGGACTGCTGTCAAAAGGCCAGACTACTATATCAAATACTACGCATAAATGTACGAAATTAACAATTTTAATTAGTAGGATCTTGTTGTATATATTGTGTTTTAAGTAAGATATAAGCCTTAAACAGATCCAATATGTAAAGTACTGGCACAGTCTTCGACGCTACGCACCTCATAAGTCCAATATTTTACATATTGGCTAGTTTTCGGCTTATATCCTATACATACGCTCTAAAGAGAGCGATTAAGAATAGTTGTTGAATGATGTTTGTGCAATCATTGTAGAACATTCTGATGATATCCTGCACCACACTACACTAGACATTGAAGCTTCCCATAGTGGTGTCATCAAATTCCAAGTACAATTTAGGCAATATGAACATTATTGTTTTTTTATGAAAAACTTCCAATGGCCATAGATATTTCAAAAATAACAGAGGAAAATGTTGAAGATATGTATAACAAGACATCATACTAATGCTATCAAACTCTGCTCAATGGTTAATGAGAAGAGCAGACACAATTTGTGACAGATGGACAGTACCGACAGCGTGAGTCTATGTGTGTGACAGTGGTTGAGGTATAATTACGCATAAATACAGTTACAGTTCACATCACAATGAAGACGCCATGCATGTTTTTTTATTATTATTCCTGTAGAAGACCAGCATGGACGAAACTTTGAATTGAAAATGATTGATTTATTGGAGTTTGTTCATTCATTCCAAGATTCAATAATACAGTAACATTAGAGAACATACACTGATATCTTACCTCACAGTGAGTAGAGTGATATCTTACCTTGACGGAGCAGAGAGAGATATGACTAGATTATCAAACACATCACTCATGCCATAGCTAGCAGAGTGATATCTAATCTCCGTAGCTAGCAGAGTGATATCTAATCTCCGTAGCTAGCAGAGTGATATCTAATCTCCATAGCAAGCAGAGTGATATCTAATCTCCGTAGCAAGCAGAGTGATATCTAATCTCCGTAGCAAGCAGAGTGATATCTAATCTCCGTAGCTAGCAGAGTGATATCTAATCTCCGTAGCTAGCAGAGTGATATCTAATCTCCGTAGCTAGCAGAGTGATATCTAATCTCCGTAGCTAGCAGTGATATCTAATCTCCGTAGCTAGCAGAGTGATATCTAATCTCCGTAGCTAGCAGAGTGATATCTAATCTCCGTAGCTAGCAGAGTGATATCTAAACTCCATAGCAAGCAGAGTGATATCTAATCTCCATAGCAAGCAGAGTGATATTTAATCTCTGTAGCTAGCAGAGTGATATCTAATCTCTGTAGCTAGCAGAGTGATATCTAATCTCCGTAGCTAGCAGAGTGATATCTAATCTCTGTAGCTAGCAGAGTGATATCTAATCTCCATAGCAAGCAGAGTGATATCTAATCTCCGTAGCTAGCAGAGTGATATCTAATCTCTGTAGCTAGCAGAGTGATATCTAATCTCTGTAGCAAGCAGAGTGATATTCTACATCGATGGATCAGTGATATATCACATGAACTGAGCTGAGTAGAGTGATATCTTACCTCACAATGAGTAAAGTGATATCTTACCTCACAGTGAGTAGGGTAATATCTTACCTCGCAGTGAGTAAAGTGATATCTTACCTAGTAGTGAGTAAAGTGATATCTTACCTCACAGTGAGTAGAGTGATATCTTACTCGCAGTGAGTAGAGTGATATCTTACCTCGTAATGAGTAAAGTGATATCTTACCTCACAGTGAGTAGAGTAATATCTTACCTCACAGTGAGTAGAATAATATCTTACCTAAATGGAGCTGAGTAGAGTGATATCTTACCTCGACGGAGCTGAGTAGAGTGATATCTTACCTCGACGGAGCTGAGTAGAGTGATATCTTACCTCGACGGAGCTGAGTAGAGTGGTAAACTTGCACAGAGATATGACTAGATTATCAAACACATCACTCATGCCGTAGTGGGCAGAGATCATTGCACACTTCCTAGTAAAATACAAGAAACACAACATAAATATCTGTACAGTAAACAACCACGTAGAGCTAACAACCATAAACATCTGTACAGTGATCAACCACGGAGAGCTAACAACCATAAACATCTGTACAGTGATCAACCACGGAGAGCTAACAACCATAAATATCTGTACAGTGATCATCCACGGAGAGCTAACAACCATAAATATCTGTACAGTGAACAACAACGGAGAGCTAACAACCATAAATATCTGTACAGTAAACAACCACGTAGAGCTAACAACCATAAATATCTGTACAGTAAACAACCACGTAGAGCTAACAACCATAAATATCTGTACAGTGATCAACCACGGAGAGCTAACAACCATGAACATCTGTACAGTGAACAACCGAGAGCAAACAACCATAAGTTTACATCAATGTGAACTGCACACTCGGTGATGCTTGTCTGCATGTATAACACTTAACAGAATACTACTGTTTAAATATGTTTAATGTCGTCATAGTATACATTCATTTGGGCGACTACCGGTATATAGAAAAGTTGATTTTCACATTGTCTTCATAGTATAGAAGAAAACGTTATATGTCTGTGGTGGGGTTTAAGATCACATTGAATGCTTAAGTCATACTAATAACCTTTCAGCTTTTATTAGAAGGAAGGCCCCAGATGCCTCACAGGGCCCCCAGATGCCTCACAAGGCCCCCAGATGCCTCACAGGGCCCTCAGATGCCTCACAAGGCCCCCAGATGCCTCACAGAGCAGATGCCTCACAAGGCCCCCATATGCCTCACATGGCAGTATTTTTGTCATTGCATCAAACTAATGCCACACCACACTAACATGTCGCATGTCTGACACAATGCAATGAGATATTAAATTACAACCAACCTGAAGCCTGAAATGGCCTTTGATATAATAGTCTCATCTGAGGACGATTTGTCAAACACAAATGACAGAGCGGCTACAGTAGGTCCCCATATCAGTGTAAATATGTCATGGTCAAATGCTCCCGTCGGGGCGTGCGTAAACAATCCTTCCTTTGTACTGCCTCTTTTCAATAAAACCTGAAAATACAATGTACCCTCTGAACTTTCACGACTGGCTGCATATCACAGGTTTGACTGTACACAGCAAATCTAAATGGTGATGAATAAGTAAATCTGTTCAGCTATACCTATTTAAAAATTTCGCACATTTTACATAACAGTGTAAATGATTTGTTATTATTCAAGTTGTGCAACAGCAAAGATCAACTATTAAATATGGTAGCAATACTATTTTGTCTAGAGTCCCCAGTTTCACAACAATTAATAATTAGCCATATAAGAATGCATAGCATTGCGTTTATTGTCATTAATAGTTGTTCACATGAGCGACGTGTCCTTAGACATTAGTCATCTATAGACTGGTCAGTAGTCCAGTGGTTAACATGATGGACTGCAAACCAGGGATCGCAGGTTCGATCCTCCATCTGACCCTAATAATATTAACAGTCTTTCAGATGGGACGTTAAACCGAGGTCTCGTGTCAGTGCTTTATATCGTGCACGTAAAAGAACCAGAGGTGACTCTGGAATGGGTCTGTCTGTATCATTACACTATCCTCCAAAATATAAAATGACTAATATCTACAGCTAATACAGATAGCAAAACACACATAAACAATAGTCATTTTTAAATTTTGGGAAATATGCATGCTAAAGATAGAGTCCCAATCCACATTCTTCTCTGGTTCGATGTATGCAAAGTGTACAATCCCGCTGCAGGACCTTGGTTTATCCGAAGTACTATTCATTTTTAAAATTACACATGATACAGCAGGGCACCTGCAAACCTGTATTTCAAGATCAGTGTCCGATTAGCGCAGTGGTTAGTGCACTCACTTCTCACAAATGCGACCCGAGTTCGATCCTAGGACAGGGATGTATGTGAGATGATATGATGGTCGCCAAATCGGACAGGTGGGTTTCTCCAGGTACTCTGGTTTCCTCCCACATAAATGACCACATATATATGCTTTCATCCGAGACAACGAGAGTGATTAATATAAGTTGTTAAAAAACTTGCTTTAAAAAAAGAGAGAAAAAGATCAGTATTTTACAACTGCACTTCTAATCCGCTTTCCAATGTTTTAATCTCCAATATTACAATTATATAGGAGTTAAAACTGCAGCTACCGGCATATAGCAACACCAGTCACTCATGTGTATATTCAAGCTTCACAATGGTGTATGAAGACACTAAATGTTCATGCAAGGCAATATCTCGAAACAGCGCAACCAGTTGGAACCTCTGACATTCATAAGTCAGTTGGATATCTCCATCACATGCAAGAATTTGGCACCCAATCTGGGATTCTGACATACAGAGATGAAAGGCACGTGATTTGAACCAACACACATGAAGTATTTGTCATTGTGTATGCGAGGGGTTATGCAGTAACGAGAGGTATATGACAAACCTTCCAGAGGAAATTCTCCCTCACCAATCCTGTATGTTCTGATGGCATCACTATTTCTTCTGTCCTGAAAGAAGGTATAACAATACTGAGAATATGACAGTACAAGGTTGTAGTCACAGACCGAGTGCTAATATTGCCTTTCTAACTCGAGATCGAGGGGTCCCAGGTTTTTACGTACTTGACAACGGTGAGGACATAATGTCCGTGAGCAAAGACACATCACACACATTGCTTATGGTAGTATCGATTAACCACTAAATAAATAATAATAAATAAATGGAATTAATTCATTTCCTAACTCTCTGCTAAAAACCAAGGTAATATGTAAAATCAAGGTAATATGTAAAATCAAGGTAATATGGAAGTCGTGATAGCGCAATGGTAGCGCGTTCGCTTCAGGTGTGAAAGGCCTGGAATTTGAGCCCCGCTGGAGCAGTTACGATTGTGCCCTTAGGCAAGGCATTTAAATTCCACATTGCCTCTTCTCTCTCCCTCGTGGCAATGGATTCCATCAGGAATAAGTTCTCGAGAGTGATTAATATAAGTTATAAGAACTTGTTTCGCAATTGAGCTAAAATAAATTTGTATAAACTAAGATAATATGGAAAATCAAGGTAATATGTGACCCACCATGACAAAATCAGTCTTAAGTTGGAAAAAATAAATAATGAGTTAACTATACCATCAAATAGGTATAAATATAAGCTTTCTAGTGATATCAGTATCATTCATGTAGCTTGGTTCAGTCCAAAGTTATGACCATTTGAATAATGGACTTCACGCGATTAATATTCAGAGAAAACGGCTGTCAAAGATTTTCCGAAATTCTGACTTATTTTAACAAAATTTGGAGACGCAGTGAAACCAAAACACCATAGCAACCAATATGTTCCACATGACACAACTAGTCATGTTTGGTATCAAATTAAAGGTAAATGTCCATTCTTTAAAATGCCACTTTGCTGAACTTAGTAGTATCCATAGTGGTTCAGCTGTTCTAGTATAAATACAATAATAATAATTAATAAAAAAATAATAATAAAAATAAATTTAAAAATATTTTTTATTGACTTAAATTTTATTTACTTAAACCAATAACTGAAAGGATTATTCTGACTTTTCAGAGTACATGTAGCAATCTCCATGTCTTTGTAGATATTCTAGTTTTATGGCCCCTGTTTTCAAACTACGATACCCATTAATTTTGATTTTGTTTTCATGCTTTTCTCATGTATTATATTGTAATTGTATATTATGTACTGTCCGTCGTACATGTTGTATAGGCGACGAACAATTGTGTTTAATGCCAATAAACTCTGAAACTGAATATTGACTCCTTTGATTAGTCTGATCTGACAGTGCCTAGGGCATAAGTGGACACCTGCTGTTATATAATCCTGTTAATTGGATCATAGTACACAGTAGCAGTGTTTCATTGATCAATTAAAATGCACAATTCCCCTTATCAGTTGTGTTGTTTTAGGAAAGGATTAGGGGGTAATTTATGGCTTTTTGTGGGAAGTAAAGTAACCTTGTATATTGTGCAGTTCTGAATTAGAAAAGGGGTCAAAAGCTGGTTCACAGTGAAAAGTAAACAATTATTTTGTAATATTATGAAACATAAAAGCTGAATTAAGTCATAGTTATTAAAAAATGAATGAACTTTTGGATTCAGGTGAAGTATTATTTTAGAATTTATATTAAATACATGTACGTCCGAAATACTGGGCTACACGCAACACAGGTACAGATAACGGTGTGTTAAAATTTCACACAACAAATCAGCAGATAAAGGTTCTACACTTGTCTAGGTTTACCATTTACCTATATATGACTGATTTGCATCGAAATAAATCTAAATATTAAGCTATATAATGAATAATCGTCATGAAATCACACCGAAAATCGTTTTGTTTCTATCCAATCGTCTGTGAACATAGGAACAGGTGGGCACTTGCAGATCACGTGGTGTTTATCGGCCAACGGGTGAGTGGGAATCACGTTTACGTCGCAACCGAAGAGATTTTTGAAAAAATTCGATTGATTTAAAGTCGTTGATTAGATGGAAGCATATAAGATCTTACTTCAAAAATAGCATCAGCTGAAAATACGTCATCTCTAGTTTATTTCGGTACCAAATACATGGGGTCAAACCGCGGGACTGTATCATTGAAGGCCATCGGAAAACACCGCCTACTCGGCTTAGATCTTTTGTTTCACTGCGATTAATAACAATGGCAATTAACACCAAGCTAATTAAAATGTGTTTTTAATGCCTTAAATTACACAAATACGTGCTTCTATCACATTTATTATTAAGATAAATGATTATAAAATGCCATTATACAATAATCTGAAAATTGTTAAAATATCATTTTGTTGACTTATAATGTAATTGACCTTTCTGTAGATTTTGATTGACAGCTGGCGTTAGCCAATCGCATCGCACCATTCGCGCACACCCCCGGCAACGGTTTATCGCCGCCATCTTGTTAGACAAACAATGCATATTAGACACACTAGTAACGAGCAGACAAATTTGAAAAGGCGTGAATTTGATCGAAAATACGGGTTTAAAATTGATTTAATGATGTTGAAAATGTGTAGCTTTGGTGTGTGGGTTAGTTATAGTACACAATTAGTCGATATCCTGGTGATCGACGTTAAATTCAACCCATTTCAAAATCCTTGGACAAATCTAAGTGTATATATGAACCACAAAATACCAGACAGCTGCTTTAAAAACAATGCATCTATAAAAACACCGACTTGACCCCATATAGTCATTCTTTTCTCACAAACACAGCAATCAAATTTAAGCGTGTCACACTGTTTATTGGGAGCAATCAACAACTTACCCACTAACGGTACATCACAGAGACCGCTGAGTTATAATACCCGATAGGGGCCACTGCTATCAAGATCAAAGTATTTCACATCGGAATTTAGCACTGATTGTGCTAATTGGTCAATTATAAAATGTGTGCACATAATTATATAATACTACACCGAGTCATTGTTTTATCGTTCTGTTAGATAAACGAGTTATGTAGTAAAAGTTTAATCAAATCTGATAACGAGTGATCGTGATCTGAAATTATTTTTTGAAAAATATTTAAAATTAATGCTGTCTTGTCATTGACAATGGTGAAAAGATGTAGTTACGGGCTGTGTGACAGTGATGTAGATATCCAGATCGATTGATAGGTGACGTTAAATTCGTGCCATTTTCAAAACCTAAGACAAATCTTGAAAACATGTCTAAGGTGGATTAAGTTGTGTGAACGACCAAACGACCAGCTGAATACATCCACAATTAATGCAAACAGATATATTTGCACAAAAGTAAGTTGAAATTAATTTATTTATGCATAATAAAATATTTCGAAAAAATATATTCTGCATTAATAGATCTACCGTTCACAAGAGATATGTGAGTATAGTGGTGATTATACATGTGGTTCATACATATTGTCGTGGATGGTGGACTAGGGATCAGATAGTAGTAATAGTACCCATGCATGTGCAGAGCTGTGGGATTCCCATATTAGCTCAGTGAACGTACTGGTGTTCAGTTTTTGGGCCTAATGTTCGAGTCTTCTAGGAGGCATAGGGTCGAGTCTCTCAAGACGGTGGCATATTTCATTTCTTTTGATGTCAAAGTTGACACGATGTGGTTGTTCACTCTTCCGTTGACTGCGCAAGCATTTACCACGAACACTTAACACGTCCTCATCCGTATATCTGTACTTTAGAGAAATAACATTCACACCTACGTCTATTATGAGATGGGCTGTTGACAAATTAATCAATTACTGGAGAATATATTATTTTTCACACCTTGATTGGTCGGCTCAAACATTTGTGATGCTGGCTTGTATGCCCATGCTTTATCAGCTTTAGAGCTGAGCCGTGCCATATGTCCAAGCCCTTGAATCATGTATAAATATCATGCTCTTCACATCAATTTCATTACAACCATGGCGTCTATTTTTCCATGCGTTTTTTGCTCTCGTCACGTTTCCAGCCGTATGCATGCTCTTAGCTGCGATAAGTGCCACCGTTGGAATCATCGAAAATGCGGAATGATTTATTTATTCTCCCCCATTCACTTTAATTAATCTTGATTAGTGGCCTGAAACCTAGATAGATAATCACTCCTGGTATGGCAAACACACGGCTACATAGTCCCATTCATAATTGTGTCTAATTACCTAAATAGCTAATAATAGCATTATTATAATGGGCCTGTATAGTGCAGTACTATATATATATAAAATACGAACCTGTGATTATACGAATGCACTAGTATACGAAACTACCATTAGACGAACAAGGGATTATACGAAATCACCTGAATTCACCTAAAACCCTTGCCTTCTTGCTTTCAACGAGACGGAATTTTATCTAGATTAACTCGATGCAGGTCTGCGTTAGACGCCATTTTGTTAGATAGCTTGTCTCGCGTGGTTACAGCGAGCACCTGTAACTATGGGGGGCGTGCCTAAGTAGCGTTTGCAGAAAGGTCAATTATCTGCCTTACGATAATCCCGACTTACGACTGATTTTGATATGGCGGGTCACATATGTAAAATCAAGGTAATGCATAAAATATGTAAAATCAAGGTAATATGGAAAATCAAGGTAATATGGAAAATCAAGGTAATATGTAAAATCAAGGTAATATGGAAAATCAAAGTAATATGGAAAATCAAGGTAATATGTAAAATCAAGGTAATATGTAAAATCAAGGTAATATGGAAAATCAAGGTAATATGGAAAATCGAGGTAATATGGAAAATCAAGGTAATATGGAAAATCGACAACTATTGTATCGGGCCTGGGAGACTCACTGATATATGCGACATTTCCCTGCGATTACCACAGACAGGCTCCTAAAACAGTTTCCATTGAAAAGAAGAATAGCAATTAAGCTGATAACGAGGCTGCACCAACACAAGTTGCCTTATTTATTGAACACCCTCCAAATATTTAATAATGTAGTAAACCAAGCATCCTTTTGACTTGTACCGGACCACGGGGAGCACTACTGCTAATAGTTATGCTCACTTGTGTAGTTCATTAAATCACATTTCATATAAGAGATAATGTAAATACTTTATAGCGTTGTATATCTCCACAAGCATTTCACTTTCAAAATCTTCTCCTCCATTTGTCTTGGTCAGATTCTTCTTGAATTGCTGAAAATTAAATACATAAATGTTATATTTCGGGTTTTACGCCTGCATCAGCACCATTTCGGGCTATATCGCTGGCGGGCAGTTTACTTAACAACACCTTTCCTGGGCAGGCTCCAGCGGTTAACCAGTGCACCAACCTCCGTAAAAAAACTGCCAACTTTTTCATATAAATGAGACACGGCCTGAGCGGGGCTCGAACCCGTGACCATCAGTGATGATAGGTTACAGTGGTATACAAGTCAGCGACCTTAACCACTCGACCACGGAGGCAGACTAAATACATAAAGAAAATCAGAAATTTATAATCAACAGAAATTTACTATCAATATTACGTGTGTTTTACGTTTATTTATCGTCGCTACCGGTTGCCCATATGAGCGTCGCCTCCTGAAGTTATTAGTCATTTTAGATTTTTGAAGGATAGTGCAATGATACAGACAGAGACCCATTCCAGAGACTCCTCTGGTTCTTTTATGTGCACGGTGTAAAACACCGAAACGAGACCTTGGTTTAAAGTCTATTAATTTTAATAGGGTCAGATGGGGATCGAACTTGCGATCCCTGGATGCATCAACATTCAATAATATGAGAGCAATATATGTACTAGATATCACTCACGTTAACCAAACCATTCACACACAAGGGAACAACTTGAGATGTTAAGTAGAGTAGAATGTTTGGGAATCTAGGGAAAGTAAAATTAGTGTCCTCGGACATAAATCACGTGTTCATGCTAAAAACTGCATTAACCCATTCAACACCAAGTAACTCACATGAACTGGTGCATGATATTTTTAGATCAATAAATTAATAAGAAAATTTGGACCAGTTCATTTATCAAAATGGGTAATTGTCTAAAAATAGAAATATTACTGGTAAAAAGTGCAGATCCTGATGAGGCGCCTCGTCACGAGCCGGCTCATCTGGATCTACACTTTTTGTAAGCCAATTTAGAGGTATGTAGTGTTGAAAGGGTTAACTTATAAAACATTTGATCAATTAAATTTTCTTTGTTTTCAGGTTTAAGTCACAAAAACAGGCTTATGCCGTACGACGACTTTCTAGCTGCAATTGGTGCAAGTAAACCGTAGGTGTTCAAACTGGCTGCATTCAAGGCACGAGCTGACACCCAGATACAATGACTGACCCCCTTCCACAAGCATGCTGAACTGCACAGGAATGAATTTGACACACCACTAGTTGGATCAATTTACATAGAACATTTTCAGTTTGTAATTACCCTGTATTGATGCATAAAATCACATACCATTTGTTCATTTATATGTTTTATAAGGTTTAAAGTCGCACCAACAGCCTAGGTCATATGGCGACTCACAAGATATTATTGGTGGAGGAAGACGCCGGGTGCCCCTCTGTAACATGGTTACCTTTTGCCTTACGCCTATATACATGTGTAGTGATTAATTACCTTATGTTTTGATGACTCTTAATTTAATTATTTAAACATGTATGATTATATTATAGGACAACAGTCTTCTCAGTGTGTGTACGGTATGTCCTTTGTTGGGGACATATGATATACATGTCTGCACTTGATCAAATGGATGGAGGAATTCCATTGTTTGGATCACGCAATCATCATATGGGATTTCACAAGACATGTGGTGATAGAGTGCTTACTAAGCAGCGTACACACAATGAATTGACTGGTGCAAGCCAGAATTAATGCGTGGTTTGCAGAGGTGTTGCACTCTCTCTGGCAGTAGACACGAATGGGGTCACAGGGTCATGGAAACGCATGATCGTGTGATCAAGTCTATTTGATATTCCATGCCAAATTGTCAACAATTGTCTATATAACCATCTCGGACAGCTTAGAGAGGGAGAGAGCCTGGTTGGTTACTATTGAGACTAGCGTCTCTGTGTTTGTTATATTGTCGGCTCTTAGATGTAATTAAATATTATTAAGACTTTGTTGTTGCAGTGATTACGTCCGGAGAGGCTCGCCGAGTCCACATCGTAACAACGGACGTCTTTTGGTGCCGTGACCAGGATCAACCTTTGGTTAAGTCGCAGACACAACGCAATGGAAGGATTGGAGGTAGGAACACTTTCTTTGATTTACTAATGTTTGTGTCACAAAATTGTTATTTTTTTACATGGAAAACGAAGTACATGTTGGCTGATGAGTGTTCTCTAACTATCTGTGGTTCTAAAATAATTTAGATAAATAACTTACTGCAATACTGTACGTGACTGGTGTTGGAGTATAATGAATATTCGAACCAATGCCATATAATTCCATACATTTTCACCATGAGATAGGTGCATTAAAATCCATTAAAATTAGACACTACACAATGGATGGACATGATTATATTGTCATTATAATTGAAACACTTGTAATGTCCGCATATACTAGAAGCGCACGCTGAATATGTCTTAAAACAGATATTAAATATAATTGGAATGTGAAGCTTGTCAACATTGTCTATTGTTTTGACAAATCGTGTGAAACGTTTATGAATAGGCTGCTGGTTAAAACACAACAACTGTTTGCATACTACACTGCACTGTATAATCACACAGCTTAGTACACTTGTAAATGTATACATGTATAAGGTGTTACGGATCTGTACATTTTTTTCAAAGCAAACTGTTTATAATTGGAACCAAATTCTGCCTGTAGTTTTCACTATAAAATCAGCATATAACATCCACTAGTAGCACATTATGTAAGACAGTGAGTGAAATATTAAATATATTTTTGGCACGTAATGTTAAAACAAGTACACCAATTTCAACATACTTTAATATAAGTATGAAAGTCATGTATTTTATTTTAGATGTATGGTGTTCTGTAAGAGATATTTAAAGGGAGGCAACCAGTATTATTCACGATCATGTAATTTGACAATGTTTGTCCGTAATTTTAACTGAGTACAAATAACACCAAAATGCATCAATCAGTTATTACCGACCAACCCATGTACGGAGGTCAAGATGAGGGTATGTCACCTTCTCAACCTCAGCAGCAACCTATTGACCCCACTGAAGCTGCGTTTCAAGCAATAAGGAATGATGTACGTCATGTGTCACTAATTCTAGGATGCCGGGCGGCTGCTAATACAATAAAATCATTCGAGGGAGTCCCGAAATTATACCATGATTGGATCAGAGAAATATAAATTAATGGTCTTCGCGTCTGACCAAGATTGTGCTATGTTAGCGTATCAAACATCCCGGGGCCCGGTAACAGGTTTTATACAAAGATATAGGGAGGAACATCCAGGTGTCAATTGGGTTACTTTAAAACAGGAATTGGCCAAACGTTTTAGTGAAATCCCTGATAAACAATTAGCCCTTACTTTGCTCCGACAAATCAAACAGAAGTTGGGTGAAAACATATACGTATATGTTGAAAGGTTACGATCATTCGCAGAAGCTGGTTATCAAGATATTAATGCACCCGATGTCCAGAATCAATTGGTAGATATTTTTGTGAACGGCCTCATAAATAATGAAACGTTAAAAGTTTCTATCTTAAGAAAAGAGCCACATAGATTAAGTGACGCCGTAGATATTGCCACTAAGGAACTCAATTTGAGACACCGAGTTGCCGGTTGTCAAACTAATCCTAAATTTCACTATTCACAGAATAGGGCATTAGAGGACCACCCCATTCAAAGTCAGACTAGACAGACAGAGTGAAGGTCATATCCCCATGGAAATTAATCATTCCAGGGGTAGATATTGTTATAAATGCCAGAGGAGAGGGCACCATCCAAAGGACTGTAGAATTGTCCGCAATGTGGGGGTAACTTGCTATGAATGTGGGCAGCAAGGCCACATGACCAGGGAATGTGGGCAAACCCGACAACGTAGGGTCATGTGTTTTAAGTGTGGTGAAGTAGGCCACATTTCTCCTGAGTGTGGAGGTAAGGCGATGTATAGAAACATTGACCAATACGGTGGTAAGCAGAGCCTACCAGGTCAAAGAGGTCACATGCGGGGAAACTAGGACGCTCTTTCTATGGTGAGGTCGGTAGAAAGAGTAGAACGAATAATAAGACCGACACATCTAGAGATAATCTCAATATTAATAGTCAAAATGGAAAACCTGTAACTATAAATGTTTCGGGAAGTCCTAATTCATGTCTATTGTCCATTGATGATCAAAAGTATAGAACTCTAGTAGATAGTGGAGCACACATTTCGATTATGCATGAAAGGGTATATAAGGGGCTGAAAAATAAGCCTAGATTAATCAAAAGGCCCATTAACTTGCAAACAGCAGGTTCTACTCCCCTATGCGCCCTCGGATGCATAATTATTAAAATGAAAATCGGTGGTACCGTAGTGTTTCAAGAGTTTTGCGTTGTAAAGTCGGTCAACCATAACCTTATCCTAGGATTAGATTTCCTCCAAAAGAATAATGTCAGGCTTTATTTTGACCTAAAATGTATGAGAATACAGGGGAAAACGTATGTTAGGTTAGAAGAGGATATTCACATTGCTAGTACAGTTAGAATGTATGAGAATACAGGGGAAAACGTATGTTAGGTTAGAAGAGGATATTCACATTGCTAGTACAGTTAGAATGTATGAGAATACAGGGGAAAACGTATGTTAGGTTAGAAGAGGATATTCACATTGCTAGTACAGTTAGAATGAAATATACTCAAGTAATAAAACCAAATAGTGCAACAATTTGCTATGGTAAAGTCCGAGAGCATCCTAATTTACAAGTAGGCGATTTATTTCAAATTTCCGAAATAGACAGAGGTTTTATTGTAAATGAACCAGATTTACAAATTATAAATTCAGTGACTAGGCTGCCGAAAAATAGGATTGTGCCAATATTAGTTGTAATAAAAACTAACACATTTTACAGAATACGTAGGCATGGCCTTGTAGCGCAACTTTCAAGTGCATCTGATACAAATGTCAAAAATGTCAACACCATATTTGATAAAAAATCAACTTCCCAAGGTCATAGATTTGCTAGATTTGGATGCACCTGACGAATATAGATCAAATCTGAAAAAACTGGTAATGAAAAACCGGGATTTATTTGCAAGTAGTGACTCAGAACTAGGTCATACAAACGTTGTAAAAATGAAAGTAGATGTAGGAAACCATGAACCCATTAAAATGAGACCGTACAGGGCTCCCATAAATAATAGGCAAATAATTAGTAACGCAATTGACGAAATGCTAGACGCAGGTGTCATTCAAAGATCTAGGTCACCATGGTCTTTTCCTGTCGTTATTGTTGATAAAAAGGATGGAAAAAAACGGTTTTGTGTAGATTTTCGAAAATTAAACCAGATAACAAAGAAAAATTTGTTCCCTTTGCCTTTGATAGATGACATTTTGGCATTGCTTGGTAAAGCAAAGTACTTCACAAGTTTAGATTTAAAAAGCGGTTACTGGCAAGTTGCCATGGATCCTAAAGATCAAGAGAAAACGGCCTTTACCACTTTCAAAGGCTTATACGAGTTCAGGGTAATGCCCTTTGGCCTTTCCAATGCCCCTGCTATATTCCAGGAACTTATGTCGGTCGTACTTCAAGGTTACAACGACTTTAGTACTGCGTACTTAGATGACATTTTGATATTTAGTGCAACATTTGAGGAACACACGCAGCACATAAACATGGTTTTTGAAAGGTTACGTTCATACTATCTAAAACTGAAGTTGAAAAAGTGCAGTTTCCTACAAACAGAAACACGATACTTAGGATTTACGATCAATGAAGATGGCATCAAGCCAGATCAGAAAAAGGTTGAAGCAATTAGAACTTTGCCTACTCCTACTTGTGTGAGGGAGGTCAGGTCATTCTTAGGAATGAGTTCATATTATCGTCGGTTCCTTCCAAACTATTCTCAAATAGCGGAGCCAATCATAGCGCTGACAAGAAAACATGCACACTTTAAATGGACCAATGTACATCAAAAAGCTTTTGATTATCTGAAAGAAAGCTTAGCCATTCTCCCACTCTTAACTTATCCCAACTCTAGTCTACCTTATACATTGTACACAGATGCAAGCGACACTTGTGTTGGGGCATGTCTCAATCAAATGTGTGAGGGTGAAGAGAAGCCTATATACTACTTGTCTCACAAGCTTAGCAGAAGTCAATGCAAATGGTCATCAGTTGAAACAGAAGCTTATGCAATACATTATGCATTATCAAAACTTGATTACTTTTTACACAATGCACACTTTGTAATCAAAACAGATCATAAGCCTCTCAAATATTTACTTGAGTCCCCGATGCAGAACAAAAAGATACAGCTTTGGGCTTTGACAATGTCTGGTTACAATTGAATACATACCTGGTACTACAAACACTTGTGCTGATTTATTGTCAAGGCATCCAAGTAATACATCATCATTGCCCATCAATGATAATGACAATGATGTACATGTACAATGTGACACGGAACTTGATGTCAATGATAACTTGTTTGAGGTTAATGTATTGGACTCTACATATTTTGATCCAAAGGCATTTGCAAGTTGCAATTTACCTGAAGTCGATACTTTAAGAAAACCTGATGGCACCGAGTTGTTAAGTTTGTCTGAAGGAGTTGACATGGTTACGGAGCAATCGAAAGATGAGGTCATAGTTGAAACAAAAAAATTAGTTTTAAATGGGAATGGAAGGAAAGAATTACAGAGACATCACCTTGTAGTTGATGAGTGATGACATACTTTATTATTTGTCCAACCCTGAAAATGACCCTTGGTTAAGGATGTATGTTCCTTTGCACTTGAAGCAAATGGTAATCAATCAATATCATGATGCAAATGGACACATGGGAGTACAGAAAATTAAACAAAAATATTACTGGCAAAATCTCTTTAAGGAAGTACATGAATATGTTACTATGTGTACCCTTTGTCAAACACGGTCTTTACAAAAAGTTAGACAACCATTACAAGAGACTGATATACCACCTTATCCGTGGGCTAAGGTTAGTCTAGACTTAAGTGGACCTTATGTGACTAGTCTCTCAGGTAATAAGTACATAATTGCATTTGTTGATTGGTTTTCCGGATGGCCTGAGGCATTTAGTGTACCGGACAAAACTGCTGAGACTGTAGCTCATTTATTAATTGAAGAAATATTTCCTAGATTTGGATGTCCACTTCAAACTGTTACGGATAATGGCAGTGAGAATGTAAACAAAATTGTCAAAGAAACATTAGATCTTCTAAAAATAGACCATGTTAAGACAAGCGTGTATCACCCACAATCAAATGCCAAGGTCGAACGTTTCCATCGTACCCTGCACGATGTGTTGTCTAAAAAACTGTCCGACAGACAAGAAACGTGGGATTTACATTTGCAACAAACTTTGGCGGCCATTCGCTTTAATATCAGCGAATCATCCAAGTATTCACCATTTTTCCTTTTGTACAATAGGGATGTAGTTTTGCTTGTGGACAATATCTTAAAACCGTGCAGAAAATATCAGGGTCAAGATTTACATTTAGTTACTCTTGAGGAGCAACACAAAGCTTTTGTTAGGGTTAGGAGTAATCTTAAGAAGGCTAAAAAGCGCCAAGCTAAATATGCGGACAGAGGTACAAAATCAATTCAATTTGATATAGGTGACCCCGTGTTCTATATTAACCATAGACGAGGAAAATTAGATCAAAAATGGTCCCCATATTATCGAATAATTGAGAAAACAGGCCCAGTGTCATACGTTATTTTAAATCAGTTAACGGGGGCAACATCTAGGGTCCACGCTGAACAATTACGTTTAGCTAAAATTGATTGGGAAATTCCAAGAAAACATGATGTAAAATATTGAGAAAAGCTGCTTATGTCATTCCACCGGAGTCTTCCGATTCTGATGAGTCTGGAACTGAACCAGAAGTCAATATTAATGATAATGAGGTCAATGAGTCCGATAACTCCGAAATTAACATGCCTCTTGCAAAATTAGTTAAGAAAATGAGGAATGAAAGGTCAGATTCTGATAGCGAAGATGATATTCCCCTTATGGAACTGGCAAAAAGAGTAAAATGTCGGGAAAATAGGGAAATTTCCAATTCGCCGGGTAGTGTCAATGACGCTGATCAAAATGTAAATAATGATAATTATCATGAAAACATGGAAACCCAGGGTAATTATGCAACACGCATTTCAATGTCAGATAATGATGAACATATGTCGGTAGATATCGACAACATTGAATGCAAGGTAGAACCAAAAATGTCAAAATATAGTGGGAACAATCACAAAGTTAAAACTTTGTTGAGGTTAATCTCAGATATGCTATAGAAACCTTGAGTTAGGTTGTAGAGAACTTGTTAAAGTCGCAAAGTAGTTATTATGAATACATGTAGGCATCCTCTTTTCTTAATATTAGTAATTGTTTTGTGTGTGTATTTTGCAGATAAGGATGGTTCTCATTTTGTTTGTGTCTATTTCACAATTCTGTCTTAATGAAGCAATGTTTGTTCGCGAGAATGTTGTTTAAAAAAAGACATGATATACACGTAAATGAAGGGCGTTGGTTGATTACATTGGTTCATGATTTAAAGCCTTATAAATCATTAGTATGCAAAATTTATGAAGATATGGAAACAGCCAAAATTGTAATTGGAAACATGAAGGACTGGTACAAGGATGACCATATATCATATTTTGAAACATTTCAAAGTTTGGAAATTGAAGTAAACATTTGAAATGACACGTTAATGTCAATTCACACCAGTTTTGAAGATTTCAACAGTTTGACTGGCATCACACGAAATAAAAGGTCATTATTGCCCATAATAGGTCAAGCAATGAGTGTGTTATTTGGTACTGTTTCAGAAAATGATCTAGAAAATATTGACAAAACATTCAGTCTTTATCCTCTAATCAAAACCAGATCATACATGATGTAGAAACTAATTTGACTGTGTTGAATTTGACTAGATATGAAGTATCTAAAAATAGAAGATCAATTTTTGAAATTATTCGTGTTATTCAAAGCCTTGACAATAAAATTCACAATCTAAAAGAACTCTTTGAAGAAAAATTTGTTCGATTGGAGCAATTTGTACATGTTTATTTACAATCTCAGATGCTCATAGATGAATTAAAATTATCAACTCAAAATACTATTATGTATCTAGAAAATCTCAAGTCTGAACTAAATATGTTATCGATGCATCATCTTTCAAATGGAATAATTTCTCCCAAAGAGTTACAGATGATCTTATTACAAATCGAAACTAAGCTACCCTTAAATTTTGAGCTACCTATAGATCCCAGAATAGATATTTGGCATTATTACAAAACAGTAACATGTGTTACTTATATAGAAAAATTTCTAATTCGCATCGTAGTTCAAATTCCACTAATCAAAACAACTGAACAGTTTGAAATTTATGAAATATATAATTTACCGTTACCATTACCAAAAGGAGAAAATGCTTTAGCATATACTGCTAATTTTGTCCTTGAAACAAATTGGCTGATGATCAGCAAAAGTCGTTCAACATTTGCAATTCTAGATGCTAATGCATTCAAAATATGCAGCAATCCTTTTGTAAAATACTGCGATCCAAAAACACCATTTTACAAAACAAATTTGAATGTTATGTGTATAACAGCGTTGTTCGTGAAAAACTCCCAATCACCAAGTAAACACTGTAAACATAAAGTTCAGATTAGCCGACTGCCAATTGCAAAATATGTTGATGTTGGCATTTGGATAATTGCGACAAATAAGCGTTTACAATTTACAGTAAATTGTAGAAATGCAGATATGACACCATATGATATAAACATCCAACCTCCATTTGGCATTATTAAACTAAACAACACATGCCATGCCACAAATGGTTATATTGAACTACCAGAATATTTGGAAAAAGGTTCCAGTTATAAAATGTCAGATCCTTTGGCATCTCTGTTGACATTACACAACATATCAACATTTCACATTTGGAATGATTTTAGAAATCACTTTCCAAACCTAACAACTGTTAAAATTCCTAAAAGTTTGTTAGAATTGAAGGAAATTCCGATGATTGAATTTATAAAGCATGTTAAAAAGTACCAGCCCATAACTATAAAGAACAAACACGGTTATTTTCATTATGTAGTCATAGGGATTGTGTTAGCAATTATTGTAATCATTGTAATTTGTTGTAAAACAAACATCAGCCAACGACTTCAGTTTTCCAAATTTATAACATGTTTAATTAGTAGACACAAACATAGTGATTCGAAGAATTCTCCTACTCCATCCACGTCACCATCCACGGAAGATATGTCGTTAACGGCTGATGTACACACCGTTAATGAAGAACAACTGGTCACAGGGTCATGGAAACGCATGATCGTGTGATCAAGTCTATTTGATATTCCATGCCAAATTGTCAACAATTGTCTATATAACCATCTCGGACAGCTTAGAGAGGGAGAGAGCCTGGTTGGTTACTATTGAGACTAGTGTCTCTGTGTTTGTTATATTGTCGGCTCTTAGATGTAATTAAATATTATTAAGACTTTGTTGTTGCGGTGATTACGTCCGGAGAGCCTCGCCGAGTCCACATCGTAACACCTCCGAGCAGAAATTCGGGCAAGTACGGGCATCCAGGTAGAACCACTGACCTACTGCAAGCCAGTTGGATAGCTTCCTCACATGAAAGATATTCAACCCCCACACTGGGATTCTAACCTACAGCAGTGAGGGGTATTTAGAGATAACCAAGTAAGTATTAGTGTGAACATACCTCAACTGTCATAGGAATATTCTGTTTCTTGACGTTGTGGTTGTGTTGATCCACGTTCAACATTATGATCGCGTACGACAGAGTGAAAGCTGCATCGGCATTGAAGAAAGGTTCACAGTTGGATTTCTGAAAACAAATATTACAAGTTAAGTTGTTTGTTTATTTGTTTTGAGGTTTAGTCACAGAATATGAAAGACTATACAACTAGACAACTACGATATTTAAGATTGTCTACAATGAACACAAAACTCATGCTGAACAATATGTTGATAGAACCATTTATTTTCTTCACTGCAGTAAGCTCACAGTCAGCTTGATTGGTCTGTATAGTTACACCAATGGACAGACGATAAGCTTTCTTCACTGCAGTAAGCTCACAGTCAGCTTGATTGGTCTGTATAGTTACACCAATGGACAGACAATAAGCTTTCTTCACTGCAGTAAGCTCACAGTCAGCTCGATTGGTCTGTATAGTTACACCAATGGACAGACAATAAGCTTTCTTCACTGCAGTAAGTAAGCTCACAGTCAGCTTGACTGGTCTGTATAGTTACACCAATGGACAGACAATAAGCTTTCTTCACTGCAGTAAGCTCACAGTCAGCTAGATTGGTCTGTATAGTTACACCAATGGACAGACAATAAGCTTTCTTCACTGCAGTAAGTAAGCTCACAGTCAGCTTGATTGGTCTGTATAGTTACACCAATGGACAGACAATAAGCTTTCTTCACTGCAGTAAGCTCACAGTCAGCTTGACTGGTCTGTATAGTTACACCAATGGACAGACAATAAGCTTTCTTCACTGCAGTAAGTAAGCTCACAGTCAGCTTGACTGGTCTGTATAGTTACACCAATGGACAGACAATAAGCTTTCTTCACTGCAGTAAGCTCACAGTCAGCTTGATTGGTCTGTATAGTTACACCAATGGACAGACAATAAGCTTTACAGCTAGTCAAGTTCAAAATGAAGAAACATACAAATGAAGGCATCCATGCTAACTTTAAACACGCCAATGTAGTTCATACCCCGATGGAAACTATTAACAAGTGATTCAATACCTATATTTACAGCAATAATTCATTTCAATGAAATAAAGAAAAACATAGTACATTTTGCATTTAAATTGTATTTAGTCGAGATTTGCGGCTTGCAATGTGTCGGATCTGGTAAATAGATTATCCTTGGAACAGCGAAACTGTAAGACACACCATTTCTTGCGAGGAACGCTGCCCAACACTGCGAATACGAATGTCCGTAACTTCGAGTATGCTAGCCAGCTGCATATCATTAGTGAGGAAGTTCATACGTAAATGGATATAAACAGTACATATACCGGTATGTTCATAGAAGGAAATGACTCTTTGCAGTCACATAATCTGACACATCTTAACTGTATAACAAGTCAGAAATAACTAAATGATTTATCTATAGTTTCAGGTAGAGTATACATCGGTCGGCGAAGTGTTCCATGACAAGGGATATAACTATAGTTTCATGTAGAGTATACATACATGCCAGTGGTCGGGGAAGTGTTCCATGACAAGGGATATAACTATAGTTTCAGGTAGAGTATACATACATGCCAGTGGTCGGCGAAGTGTTCCATGACAAGGGATATAACTATAGTTTAAGGTAGAGTATACATACATGCCAGTGGTCAGCGAAGTGTTCCATGACAAGGGATATAACTATAGTTTCAGGTAGAGTATACATACATGCCAGTGGTCGGGGAAGTGTTCCATCACAAGGGATATAACTATAGTTTCATGTAGAGTATACATACATGCCAGTGGTCGGCGAAGTGTTCCATGACAAGGGATATAACTATAGTTTCAGGTAGAGTATACATACATGCCAGTGGTCGGGGAAGTGTTCCATGACAAGGGATATAACTATAGTTTCAGGTAGAGTATACATACATGCCAGTGGTCGGCGAAGTGTTCCATGACAAGGGATATAACTGGAGCCTCCCCAGGCAGCCTGAACGCCTCCAAATACTGTCGTAATGCTTCATCTATGCGCAGATCTTCAAAATGGAATGATCTGGAAAAAACCATATTAAAATGTCAACGATATTGATTTCAAAATTATATGCGGATTAAGAACCAACTAAGCACTACATCTTAAGCGGGATAGTACAAAGTATATCTTTCGTAACCAAGCACTACCAAGGATTACTAAGTGATTGTTGATGTTGGAAATGTGAAACAGGAGAGAAACAATTAGCTTAAAATTAGAGACATTTACTATGAAGAAAATAATCAGTTGGCAGGATTTTTATCTTGGAATTATCCCGAATATGGAAAAAAAAGCTCCGAGACACACCAAGATGTGGCTGTGTCCGAGAATTAATGCATGATTTATGGCCATAATGATTCTCCCTAAACAAAGGTAAGTAATTGCAGCATAGATCGAGCATAACTCTGCCTCAGTTTCTGAAAACCATCAATCCCCGTACATCACATTTCAACAGTGGTGTTGCAAAGTACAGTCAAACCTGTCAACAGCAGGCAGCCCAGAGAATCCCAGAAAGTGGTTGCTTAGCACATGTGGCTGCTTAGCACATGTGGCTGCTTAATAGAGGACACATCTATAATAAACTGTTATATTGGGAAGCAGGAAACTGGCTGCTTAATACAGGTTGGCTGATTAATGGAGGCGACCACTAAAACTGGTTTGACTGTATATACTAGAGTACAACTACAACTATCAGACACACTTGACATATACTTCCAGTGACTGTATATACTAGAGTACAACTACAACTATCAGACTCACTTGACATATACTTCCAGTGACTGTATATTCTAGAGTACAACTATCACACTCACTTGACATATACTTCCAGTGACTGTATATATACTAGAGTACAACTACAACTATCAGACTCACTTGACATATACTTCCAGTGACTGTATATTCTAGAGTACAACTACAACTATCAGACTCACTTGACATATACTTCCAGTGACTGTATATTCTAGAGTACAACTACAACTATCAGACTCACTTGACATATACTTCCAGTGACTGTATATTCTAGAGTACAACTATCACACTCACTTGACATATACTTCCAGTGACTGTATATTCTAGAGTACAACTACAACTATCAGACTCACTTGACACATACTTCCAGTGACTGTATATTCTAGAGTACAACTATCAGACTCACTTGACATATACTTCCAGTGACTGTATATTCTAGAGTACAACTACAACTATCAGACTCACTTGACATATACTTCCAGTGACTGTATATTCTAGAGTACAACTATCAGACTCACTTGACATATACTTCCAGTGACTGTATATTCTAGAGTACAACTACAACTATCAGACTCACTTGACATATACTTCCAGTGACTGTATATTCTAGAGTACAACTACAACTATCAGACTCACTTGACATATACTTCCAGTGACTGTATATACTAGAGTACAACTACAACTATCAGACTCATTTGACATATACTTCCAGTGACTGTATATTCTAGAGTACAACTATCACACTCACTTGACATATACTTCCAGTGACTGTATATACTAGAGTACAACTATCAGACTCACTTGACATATACTTCCAGTGACTGTATATTCTAGAGTACAACTATCAGACACACTTGACATATACTTCCAGTGACTGTATATACTAGAGTACAACTACAACTATCAGACTCACTTGACATATACTTCCAGTGACTGTATATTCTAGAGTACAACTATCAGACTCACTTGACATATACTTCCAGTGACTGTATATCCTAGAGTACAACTACAACTATCAGACTCACTTGACATATACTTCCAGTGACTGTATATTCTAGAGTACAACTACAACTATCAGACTCACTTGACATATACTTCCAGTGACTGTATATCCTAGAGTACAACTACAACTATCAGACTCACTTGACATATACTTCCAGTGACTGTATATTCTAGAGTACAACTACAACTATCAGACTCACTTGACATATACTTCCAGTGACTGTATATTCTAGAGTACAACTACAACTATCAGACTCACTTGACATATACTTCCAGTGACTGTATATTCTAGAGTACAACTACAACTATCAGACTCACTTGACATATACTTCCAGTGACTGTATATTCTAGAGTACAACTACAACTATCAGACTCACTTGACATATACTTCCAGTGACTGTATATTCTAGAGTACAACTATCAGACTCACTTGACATATACTTCCAGTGACTGTATATTCTAGAGTACAACTACAACTATCAGACTCACTTGACACATACTTCCAGTGACTGTATATTCTAGAGTACAACTATCAGACTCACTTGACATATACTTCCAGTGACTGTATATTCTAGAGTACAACTACAACTATCAGACTCACTTGACATATACTTCCAGTGACTGTATATTCTAGAGTACAACTATCAGACTCACTTGACATATACTTCCAGTGACTGTATATTCTAGAGTACAACTACAACTATCAGACTCACTTGACATATACTTCCAGTGACTGTATATTCTAGAGTACAACTACAACTATCAGACTCACTTGACATATACTTCCAGTGACTGTATATACTAGAGTACAACTACAACTATCAGACTCACTTGACATATACTTCCAGTGACTGTATATTCTAGAGTACAACTATCACACTCACTTGACATATACTTCCAGTGACTGTATATTCTAGAGTACAACTATCAGACTCACTTGACATATACTTCCAGTGACTGCATATTCTAGAGTACAACTACAACTATCAGACTCACTTGACATATACTTCCAGTGACTGTATATTCTAGAGTACAACTACAACTATCAGACTCACTTGACATATACTTCCAGTGACTGTATATTCTAGAGTACAACTACAACTATCACACTCACTTGACATATACTTCCAGTGACTGTATATACTAGAGTACAACTATCAGACTCACTTGACATATACTTCCAGTGACTGTATATTCTAGAGTACAACTATCAGACACACTTGACATATACTTCCAGTGACTGTATATACTAGAGTACAACTACAACTATCAGACTCACTTGACATATACTTCCAGTGACTGTATATTCTAGAGTACAACTATCAGACTCACTTGACATATACTTCCAGTGACTGCATATTCTAGAGTACAACTATCACACTCACTTGACATATACTTCCAGTGACTGTATATCCTAGAGTACAACTACAACTATCAGACTCACTTGACATATACTTCCAGTGACTGTATATTCTAGAGTACAACTATCAGACTCACTTGACATATACTTCCAGTGACTGTATATCCTAGAGTACAACTACAACTATCAGACTCACTTGACATATACTTCCAGTGACTGTATATTCTAGAGTACAACTACAACTATCAGACTCACTTGACATATACTTCCAGTGACTGTATATTCTAGAGTACAACTACAACTATCAGACTCACTTGACATATACTTCCAGTGACTGTATATTCTAGAGTACAACTACAACTATCAGACTCACTTGACATATACTTCCAGTGACTGTATATTCTAGAGTACAACTATCAGACTCACTTGACATATACTTCCAGTGACTGTATATTCTAGAGTACAACTATCACACTCACTTGACATATACTTCCAGTGACTGTATATTCTAGAGTACAACTACAACTATCAGACTCACTTGACATATACTTCCAGTGACTGTATATTCTAGAGTACAACTATCAGACTCACTTGACATATACTTCCATTGACTGTATATACTAGAGTACAACTACAACTATCAGACTCACTTGACATATACTTCCAGTGACTGTATATTCTAGAGTACAACTATCAGACTCACTTGACATATACTTCCATTGACTGTATATACTAGAGTACAACTACAACTATCACACTCACTTGACATATACTTCCATTGACTGTATATACTAGAGTACAACTACAACTATCACACTCACTTGACATATACTTCCAGTAGTTTGCTATTGTTTCGTTTTGTGATATATTCTCCGAGGTTCTTCTTGTCAATCTTGGGATTCTCCTTTATAAAGCTGACCACATCCTCGGGGTCAAGGGGCTCGGATAACAGCCCCTGTTCCTGGAGGTAAGCTAAACCTTTGGCTGGCTTCTGATTGAAATATTCTGTTCCAGTATGGTACACCTGAATAATAGATTTTGCTTTATTTGTTTTGGGGGTTTAAAGTCGCACAAACAGCTCAGATCACATAGCGACTCTCCAATTATTATTACCCAGAATGCCCCTTCGAGCATTATTTCATGCACAGATGGGCACCCAGGTAGAACCACTGACCTTCTACAGACCATCTGGATAGCCTCCTTACATGAAAGAAATCGGGCAAGTCAATGTTTGTTTTTTGGGACTTAACGTCGCACCAACATCTTAGGTCATACGGCGACCTTTCTGCTATTAATAGTGGACAAAGACCCTGGGTGCACCTCCGACCAGTATTGCAGGCAAAGATGGGCACCCATGGAGAACCACCGGCCTACTGCAAGCCAACTGGATTGTTTTCTCACTTGAACAAATTCGACACACCTGGTGAGATTCGAACCTACAGCAGTGAGGGGCAAGTGATTTGAAGTCAACCATTGTAACCACTCGGCCACAGAGGCCCCTAGAAGTCAATGACCTGAGCCACTTGGCCACAGCTAAATAATCATAGTTTTCTACTGAGACCATAATTCTGAACAATAGATAGAAAGAAAAATGTAGAACCCCACTGAATGAATATCACAAACAAGAGAAGATTTGGAATGCACTGGCAATAACTCTAACTGAGCTCATTAACAAAATTGCATTGTTTAATTATTGGTTTAAAATAAGACAGACAAATATATTCCAGTTTTAATTAGTGGAAGATAGCAGGTGTGCTTGAGGTATTATTTCGGTAGAGAAATTCCAGGTGTGCCTCTAGGTAGTATTTCAGTAGGGAGATTGCAGGTGTGCCTCTAGGTAGTATTTCAGTAGGGAGATTGCAGGTGTGCCTCTAGGTAGTATTTCAGTAGGGAGATTGTGGGTGTGCCTCTAGGTAGTATTTCAGTAGGGAGATTGCAGGTGTGCCTCTAGGTAGTATTTCAGTAGGGAGATTGCAGGTGCACCTCTAGGTAGTATTTCAGTAGGGAGATTGCTGTGGTGTGCCTCTAGGTAGTATTTCAGTAGGGAGATTGCGGGTGTGCCTCTAGGTAGTATTTCAGTAGGGAGATCCCAGGTGCACCTGTAGGTAGTATTTCAGTAGGGACTTCCCAGGTGCATCTCTAGGTAGTATTTCAGTAGGGAGATCCCAGGTGCACCTGTATGTAGTATTTCAGTAGGGACTTCCCAGGTGCATCTCTAGGTAGTATTTCAGTAGGGAGATTCCAGGTGCACCTGTAGGTAGTATTTCAGTAGGGAGATCCCAGGTGCACCTCTGGGTAGTATTTCAGTAGGGAGATTCCAGGTGTGCCTCTAGGTAGTATTTCAGTAGGGAGATCCCAGGTGCATCTCTAGGTAGTATTTCAGTAGGGAGATCCCAGGTGCATCTCTAGGTAGTATTTCAGTAGTGAGATCCTAGGTGCATCTCTAGGTAGTATTTCAGTAGGGACTTCCCAGGTGCATCTCTAGGTAGTATTTCAGTAGGGAGATCCCAGGTGCATCTCTAGGTAGTATTTCAGTAGGGAGATCCCAGGTGCATCTCTAGGTAGTAATTCAGTAGGGAGATCCCAAGTGCATCTCTAGGTAGTATTTCAGTTGGCAGATCCCAGGTGCATCTGGCTTTCATCAATAAAATTGGATATGTTTCTAATATGAAAGAAGTCGCTGCTCATGTTGGGATTCCAGCATACAGCAGTGATGTACAAGTGATTATAAGTCACTGACCACTGTTGTGAATGCACAATATCAAACCTGTTCACGATATGCTTGTCACATAAAACAGATTGTGGTGACAGTAATAATGAATTAAGTCTAGTTTATTCGAGTCGGAGAGTGGAAACCGCGGAAGCGTGAACTGTAATTTAATTCTGTTGAGAGGCTTCAGCGAGCAAAGAGTAAAACTTACGTAGAATAGGATACAACAAATGACGATCATACAAGACAACTACGTGTGTGTTTTACGTTTATTTATCGTCGCTACCGGTTGCCCATATGAGCAACGCCTCCTGAAGAGATTAGTCACTTTAGATTTTTGAAGGATAGTGCAATGATACAGACAGAGACCCATTCCAGAGGCTTCTCTGGTTCTTTTACATGCACAGTGTACAGCACCGACATGAGACCTCAGTTTAAAGTCCCATCTGAAAGACTGTTAATTTTATTACCGTCAGACAGGGGATCGAACCTGTGATCCCTGGATTATCAGTCCAGCATGTTATCACTGGACTACAGATCCGTCTAAGACGACTACATCACAATTCTTCTCTTTAAACCACAGAAACATCACAAACAAACAGATTAACTACTAAGTAGCTACTTACCCTTTTCCTCAGTTTTAGAGCAACAAGTTCCTCCAGTGATGGCAGATCTTTGTTCACTTTCATTCTGTTAGGCTTAATTAACGGACCTTTTCTACTATCTCTGGCCTTGCTGACTGGCTTGGTATCTGTGAAAGAAAACGAACGTAATAAACATGTAACATACTGACCATGACATGTTATTGTAGATTACACACACATTGGTATTGTCATCCTATTCCAGTGAAATCCATCAAAACTGAAACAACTATGAACTGGAATTGCCTCCAAACAAAATAAGCAAACTCGTCGTGATAGCGCAGTGGATGCGCGTTCGCTTTAGGTGCAAAAGGTCCGGAGTTCGAGCTCTGCTGGAGCTGTTACGATTGTGTCCTTAGGCAAGGCATTTAAATTCCACATTGCCTCTTCTCTCTCCTTCATGGCGATGGATTTCATCAGGAATGAGGTCTCCAGAGTGATTAATATAAGTTGAAAGAACTTGTTTCGCAATCAAGCCAAAATAAATTTGTATAAACTAAAACTGAATAAATTTCTTGGTCCCGTAACTTTTTCTGTATTAGTTCATTGTAAAAAAAACCTCTATAAACTGCAAGCACTCTTCCAAATACTGAACAGATTAAGAAAATATGTGCAATTTCAGCTGTAATTTACCACTGTGAACAGAACAGCAACTTGTCTTGATGAAATATGAAACTGACTACTCTATTCAACAAACAACTTTTGGCTATTTATTTTCTGAATATAGTATTGTACACTTAAAATGAATCAGATTTTCACTAACTGCTAACATATAAACATGTCTCAGCCTCCATCGAATTCTAAGCATTGAAGAGTTGAACTGTTAATTCAGGAGAAATCTACCCCACTATGAAACCCTTCCAAACCGAACATTACATCTGGTCCGGTGTGGTTCAGTTTAGAGGGGTTACACTGTACTCTCTACCTGCTAGTCTAACAGTTAATGTAGACAGAGAATACCCACAGATGGGACTATTGATGTGGTACGCTTTCCTTTGACATCAGTACAAATATTGATACATTGCTATAACTCTATTGCATAACATTTAGGTTTTACACACCTAATAACTGTGGAAGTCGTGAGAGCGCAGTGGATGCACGTTCGCTTCAGGTGCGAAAGGTCCGGTGTTCGAGCCCCGCTGGAGCCGTTACGATTGTACCCTTAGGCAAGGCATTTAAATTCCACATTGCCTCTTCTCTCTCCTTCATGCCAATGAATTCCATCAGGAATGAGGTCTCGAGAGTGATTAATATAAGTTGAAAGAACATGTTTCTCAAACGAGCTAAAATAAATTTGTATAAACTAATAACTGTTATTCCCCATTCCCCATTGTCCTACTTTGTTCAAATGAATCTATTTCTTTAAAAGTTTACAGTTGTTTATACTGAAGTTATGAGCAATATTTGTATCGTCTTAAACTGTTGGAGAGTTTTCAGCTTCCTGTACTAACCTGAAGTTACGTCTTTACTCTGCGTCTTCTGACCCGAGACTGAACCGGCAGTTGGTGGACAAGGGTTTGACTCTTCCTTCTCCCCATCTACCGAGGTGGGTCCCTGCCCTTCTGCAACAGCTGTGTCCAAGCCCTTCTTGGTGGGGTCTGTGATCTGCCCGGAGGTGGTGGACTTGAGGATGCGGCTATGACAGTGCTGTTCTATGCTGTCCACTACGGTGAGCAGAGCATCCAGAGATAACAGATGGGTGGAGAACAGACCCGACACCGGGAATGCATTCTGTAAGTATAACATTACTATATGAATTATTTCTTCAAGATGTAACACACAGCTCTTCAATAACAATGTCAGCTTGTTTGCTTGTTTTATTATTTTTTGAGGTTTAAAGCTGCACCAACAGCCTAGATCAAATGGCGACTCTCCAGCTGTTATTGGTGAAGGAAGACACCCGGATGCCCCTCAGTATTCAAGACACCCATGTAGAACCACCGACCTTCTGCAAGTCAGTTGCTACATTTGTGAGGGGCAAGTGATTTGACTAACAATGTCAGAAAGGAACAGATATATGAGAGGAGTCTTACATAACAACTTTTTTCAACTAATCACTCTCGCGACCTCAATGTTGATGGAAACCATCGCCTTGAGGGAGAAGAAAGAGGCAATGTACCAAACAACACTTCCGCTGTTGTCATTGCTGGGCTCAAGCTCCAAATCCTGAGGTTACCAGGCAGACACCTATCTATCCCACATCCATAGATATTACTGGGACTACATGAGATTCTGGCCTTTATTATGAACATTGGCTTGGCTACTACATCGTAAATGTATGTCATATTTGTAATGGCGTCAAGAGGTGCTTCTATGAGGGAAAGGGTTTATGAACATTGGCTTGGCTACTACATCGTAAATGTATGTCATATTTGTAATGGCGTCAAGAGGTGCTTCTATGAGGGAAAGGGTTTATGAACATTGGTTTGGCTACTACATCGTAAATGTATGTCATATTTGTAATGGCGTCAAGAGGTGCTTCTATGAGGGAAAGGGTTTATGAACATTGGTTTGGCTACTACATTGTAAATGTATGTCGTATTTGTAATGGCGTCAAGAGGTGCTTCTATGAGGGAAAGGGTTTATGAACATTGGTTTGGCTACTACATCGTCAATGTATGTCGTATTTGTAATGGCGTCAAGAGGTGCTTCTATGAGGGAAAGGGTTATGAGACCACTTTTTCAGTTCCCGTTTGTGTTGTCAAGGAACAAATTAGCCTGTATTAAGAGACTGTTCCTGTTTAGAGACCGCTTTTAGCCCTTCTCTTTGGTGGTCTCTAAATACAAGTTTGACTGTACTACAAGTTTCTTCAAGATGAGCTGTTTTTACCAATACACAAACATTCCCATTTGAGAGCTTTAGATTTTTCCATTATAAATGTCTTAAATTTCCAACTTTTCAATAAGAGCCGTCGCCATTGGCCTTTAGAAATGATTCACATGTATGGTTCCAGCTGTGCATTACCTTTGATAGAAGCTTAGTAAGGTCTTCAAACAGATTGGTACAGTATAGGTCACAGTCATAGTTGAGGTATAACTCTGTAACCAGTCCAGGAATCCTCCACAGCTGAACTATGGATTCGAGTGCAACTTCTCTCACTTCATACGTGATTCTCGGATGATCCGACGTGATGATTTCACTCAGTTTGGTAAGGTACATCTGTGAAACAATAGAGACAAAATTGGTCATAGTTCAAGTATTGCTTAAGACACGAGTGACCACATAGGTAGAACCACCAACCTTCCGCTATCCAGATATGATTTTTTTTTTTTTTGGGGTTTACATATCTATCATATGAACTTAGTTTGAGCTACTGTGACCTTTCAATCAGAAAGAGGCTGATATGTCATGTAGTGTGGTATATATAGTCTTCATGGCAATGTCGGAGGTGTGCCGAATGAACAATAATCCTTGTACCAAAACAACAAAGATGGCGGCTGGTTAAAACGAACAATACTGCTCGAACAATACTACTAGCAAAATACAAACGTTTATTTCTAGTGCAATAAACGTAATTATTGGCGGAGGTAGATTGTGGGTGCCTGCAGTGTTGTAGGCACAAACAGACACCCATGTAGAACCACCAACCTACCACAAGCCAGATGGATAGCTTCCTCACATAAAGTAATTCGACACCCAGAGCAGTTCCTATCCAGAAATAAAACTTTTACATACTTGCTCTTTATAATACAACGAACCTCGTGCCTGATTTTTCATGACCCCGAGGAGAACACTACTGTGTCGCTATAAATGCCAGTCATAAATAACTAGATGGTACATGTCTGCCTATACAGCACTACACACCTCATGTGAACAATACACTCCTCCCATCAACAATACACACCCCCCATCAACAATACACCCCCCCATCAACAATACACACCTCCCATCAACAATACACACCTCCCATCAACAATACACACCCCCCATCAACAATACACACCTCCCATCAACAATACACACCTCCCATCAACAATACACACCTCCCATCAACAATACACACCTCCTGGCAACAAACAGCATAATATGTTACCTCTAACTGAAATTTAAGGTGACTTCTCATGGATTCAAACAACAGGAAACAGACCCTCAGTGCCGCTGCTGATAATGACAATCTCTCCGACTGCACAAGCTGAAATACAACATCAGTCATGACTGTACAAGCTGAAATACAACAACAGTCATGACTGTACAAGCTGAAATACAACATTAGTCATGACTGTACAAGCTGAAATACAACAACAGTCATGACTGTACAAGCTGAAATACAACATTAGTCATGTATACATATAGCATAGTAAACATACACTTAGTTCTGATTAGTTACTCTTTGTGTAGGATTCAACAACTAGTCAATCAATGGTTGATCTGCCCTAGCCTCTACACCCAGTCAATCTATAGTTGATCTGTCCTAGCCTCTACAACCAGTCAATCTATAGTTGATCTGTCCTAGCCTCTACAGCCAGTCAATCTATAGTTGATCTGTCCTAGCCTCTACACCTAGCCTCTACAACCATTCAATCTATAGTTGATCTGTCCTAGCCTCTACAACCAGTCAATCTATAGTTGATCTGTCCTAGCCTCTACAGCCAGTCAATCTATAGTTGATCTGTCCTAGCCTCTACAGCCAGTCAATCTATAGTTGATCTGCCCTAGCCTCTACAACCAGTCAATCTATAGTTGATCTATCCTAGCCTCTACACCCAGTCAATCTATAGTTGATCTGTCCTAGCCTCCACAGCCAGTCAATCTATAGTTGATATGTCCTAGCCTCTACACCCAGTCAATCTATAGTTGATATGCCCTAGCCTCTACACCCAGTCAATCTATAGTTGATCTGTCCTAGCCTCTACACCCAGTCAATCTATAGTTGATCTGTCCTAGCCTCTACAGCCAGTCAATCAATAGTTGATCTTTCCTAGCCTCCACAGCCAGTCAATCAATAGTCGATCTGTCCTAGCCTCCACAGCCAGTCAATCAATGGTTGATCTGCCCTAGCCTCTACACCCAGTCAATCTATAGTTGATCTGTCCTAGCCTCTACAACCAGTCAATCTATAGTTGATCTGTCCTAGCCTCTACAGCCAGTCAATCTATAGTTGATCTGTCCTAGCCTCTACACCTAGCCTCTACAACCATTCAATCTATAGTTGATCTGTCCTAGCCTCTACAACCAGTCAATCTATAGTTGATCTGTCCTAGCCTCTACAGCCAGTCAATCTATAGTTGATCTGTCCTAGCCTCTACAGCCAGTCAATCTATAGTTGATCTGCCCTAGCCTCTACAACCAGTCAATCTATAGTTGATCTATCCTAGCCTCTACACCCAGTCAATCTATAGTTGATCTGTCCTAGCCTCCACAGCCAGTCAATCTATAGTTGATATGTCCTAGCCTCTACACCCAGTCAATCTATAGTTGATATGCCCTAGCCTCTACACCCAGTCAATCTATAGTTGATCTGTCCTAGCCTCTACACCCAGTCAATCTATAGTTGATCTGTCCTAGCCTCTACAGCCAGTCAATCAATAGTTGATCTTTCCTAGCCTCCACAGCCAGTCAATCAATAGTCGATCTGTCCTAGCCTCCACAGCCAGTCAATCAATAGTTGATCTGTCCTAGCCTCTACAGCCAGTCAATCTATAGTTGATCTGTCCTAGCCTCTACAGCCAGTCAATCTATAGTTGATCTGTCCTAGCCTCTACAACCAGTCAATCAATAGTTGATCTGTCCTAGCCTCTACAGCCAGTCAATCAATAGTTGATCTGTCCTAGCCTCCACAGCCAGTCAATCAATAGTTGATCTGTCCTAGCCTCCACAGCCAGTCAATCAATAGTTGATCTGTCCTAGCCTCTACAGCCAGTCAATCTATAGTTGATCTGTCCTAGCCTCTACAGCCAGTCAATCTATAGTTGATCTGTCCTAGCCTCTACAACCAGTCAATCAATAGTTGATCTGTCCTAGCCTCTACAGCCAGTCAATCAATAGTTGATCTGTCCTAGCCTCCACAGCCAGTCAATCAATAGTTGATCTGGCCTAGCCTCTACAGCCAGTCAATCTATAGTTGATATGTCCTAGCCTCTACAGCCAGTCAATATATAGTTGATCTGTCCTAGCCTCCACAGCCAGTCAATCAATAGTTGATCTGTCCTAGCCTCTACAGCCAGTCAATCTATAGTTGATCTGTCCTAGCCTCTACAGCCAGTCAATCTATAGTTGATCTGTCCTAGCCTCTACAGCCAGTCAATCTATAGTTGTTATAAATGTGGGGTGGGAATTAGATAACAATGTATTTATTTGTTTATATTTATTGGTTTGGTTTATGTCATTAATATAGTACAACTGTTTCAGTTAACTATTAGTTGCATACAATTATGGATAGTGCACTTTATGGATTATAGGATTACGGACAATTGTTTATGTACCAGAAGCTGAGTGTAATAAACATACCGTTGCTATGCCTTATGAATATTCGGCCTCCACACACTTTAACCATGCCCAATATAGTTCATACCCAGATTGAAACTATTAACCCACGAAGTATGTGAGATGGTACAATGGTCGCCAGATCGGACAGGTGGGTTTTTCCCGGGTACTCCAGTTTCCTCCCACATGAATGACCACAATAACGCTTTCGTTCGCGCCAATGAGAGTGATTAATATAAGTTGTTAAAACTTGCTTCGCAATGGTTGTAAAATAAATAAAGTTTAAGGCAGGAGAATAATATATATAATAATGAAAATACATGAAATCTATTCTAGGTATATGCTAAAGAATTTCAGAAGTTATTGTATTAGTGAGTCAATAGTTTTGGTTAAAGTTAAAAAGAAAATGGTTAATATTTAAATGAATATTTGAAGAAAGTTCAAGAACATGAAATATCGTTTTAAGTTTAATAAAGTTTAAACTAACCCGCATTTCATTCCTTTAATTAATCTGAAACAAATGAACATACAATGTACTCACCATGAAGAGGTATCGACACATATCATCCTTAACTAGGTAGACGAGGGAGGAGAAGAGACCGATGTGGTCTGCTCCGGACTCTAGAGCTACAGTCAGCAGACTCAGACCCATGTGTACCATCACATCCGTGTTGTGTCTGTCCAAGGGGTTGGTTAGCGAGATGAGGAATCTGAACAGCTCTCGTACACATGGCAGACCGTATGGTATCAACGGAACAGATCCTGCAAGTGTGGTCAACTAAACGTTGGAATCACTATACATATATTCTATTTAAACTGTTTTTGGACAAAAATAAATGATCAACAAAGGCTTTCGGTAATCAGAATTGGAGAGAATGATGCTAATATACCAGAGCCAATCCTAGGTCTGAATTTTTGGGAAGAGCGTGAAAGTGCACAATTGCGTCCTTAAATGGTATTATTTAATAAATTTCAACAAAATAGGGTTGAAACATACAATATGGCCATTAAATACAACAATTCAATAGAAGGAGTTCTTTACAGTGGCCAGTGTATCTTACTGGACAAAGATTTGCTATGTTATATGTTATGTTATATTTCGGGTTTTACGCCTGCATCAGCATCATTTCGGGCTATATCGCCGGCGGGCAGTTTACCTAACAACACCTTTCCTGGGCAGGCTCCAACGGTTAACCAGTACTTGGGTGCACCAACCTCAGTAAGAAACTGCTAACTTTTTCATATAAATGAGACACGGTCTGAGCGGGGCTCGAACCCGTGACCATCAGTGATGATAGGTTACAGTGGTATACAAGTCAGCGACCTTAACCACTCATCCACGAGGCGGACTACAAAGTTTTGTATGAAAATTGTAACAGTTTTTTTTTTAAGGAGAAGTGAAGCCCACAATTAGTGGTGGAACGTTAGGGTATAAACAATACTGATGCCTTACCCAGAGGAGTGGGGGGAGAGGAGGAGAGAGCGACTATTCTGACATATTACTGTTTCAACCCGATCCACAGGTGGGGTTAGTTCCCCATTAACCCATTAAATTATATTTCATTCAATCAACAAATAATAACTGGTAGAAATAATGGTTGTTTTGTTACCTTCATGTGGATGGTGATGATGTGGTATGAATCTCACCCCTCTAGGATTCACAAAGTCATCTTTTGCACCATCAGGTATATCGGTTGCTGCTGTCATTGATCCATCTGCTGCTGTTGTTGTTGTATCGGCAGCAGATGGTGTAGCAGCATCTGTTGTTGATGGTAGGGAATCCTCGTCCCATATCTCTGATTGAGGTAAGCTGACCTCGCTAGTCGACCGCACTAAACTATCATCACTGGGAATCGTGAGAAATATGTGATCCTGAAATAAGGGACAAGTGCTCCAGATAAACCCTTCCCTTAACCCGTAACCTGCCGAATAAATTGGACGGAATGTGCAAACAACATAGATCAAGATCAGCTGTCTGATCAGGATCTATGTTGTTTGCTATTCAGACAAGTGTTTTAGCTCCACTATCTGAATAACAAACAGCAATCTGATCTGGCTCTATGCTGTTTGCAAAGAGTTGTTAGTTGTGATTAGCAGGGTACGGGTTAATGCATTTTATCACATAAACTACGGCGCGGGAGTTTAATAAAGCCATGTCATAAATTCGGTAATACACTAGTGTATTAAATATGCAAATGAGACAAATGCTTGGGCGAATCGCTACGTGATTCGCAGTGACATACATTTTTACATCAACTAGCACGCGCTGTGTAACTTTGATTGTGACGTCATTTGCCAAAACATCGTGTACATTTTGTATTTGTATTTGTTAAAAAGGACTGTTTGAAAATAATATAAAAGTGTTTATTATTGAATTGTTGCACATGATATGTTGTGATAGTTTAAAAACTGTTTACAAAGGAAGAAAATTTTAAAAAATGGAGTATTTAGTGTCGCACTATTTTCTTGGCCCATTAAGTAGAAACCGCAGTACTACTCTGGCTTTCATTTGCTAAAGGGGAAGTGTGTTCAATCGTGACACACTTTTACTGCGTATTTGGTTTATATGATAAAAAGAATCTTACATTAGTGTCTTTCCATATTGAATTTATTAAACTCGTTGAATAAAAATGATAAAATGCTCGGCAGAGAGCCGAGCATTTTATCATTTTTATTCAACGAGTTTAATAAATTCAATATGGAGCCGAGCATTTTATCATTTTTATTCAACGAGTTTAATAAATTCAATATGGAAAGCCACTCATTTAAGATCCTTTATATATACGCATCAATTTTGCAGTAAATGCGTATCCAGGTTTTTAAAAACGTATCACAAAAAAAAAAGGAGAATATGTACAAGTTGTTTCTATCACGTTCAATATTCACTTCCCCTATTCCATCAAAATATGCTTTCATTGAGATAATTGTAAGTGTAAATCACTTCCTTCTCAAACTGTTTGTCATTGCGCCAATATAGACAATATAATAGCATACATTGCGTAGATATGGGTATCACACGGAACTTATTTATACGAAAACTTGTATTATGTGGAGGAGCCGTAAATTATATATATTTAAAGCGTTTTTATATGAACAAAATCTATGCGTTTCCCATGAAAATGTATAGGTAAATACGAACATATGCATCTTATCTGGAGCATTGCTTAAAGGTACAAAATTTTGAAATAAAAAATATATGCAAATTATGACATTTTTATGCCCATCAATATTTCAGGCATGAGTGGATACCAGAGAATCTACCATAATCATTCCACAAGCCAGCTGGATAGTTACATTAAATGAAAGAATTCAACACACATGACGGGATTCCAAGCTCAGTCCGGACCCACTAAGTCCTGGTAATAGCAATATATATTTTTAAAAATATGCTCACAAAATACAACACAGAATTTAGGTTGTTTAAATGTTGAACACACAAACTCCATCAATCCATACAAACCTTTAAGTCGGTAGTAGAGCCAGTTCTGCAGAGTTGTTCACCATCAATAAGCTCTTCAGTTAGTGAAGTCTCAATTACTTCAATGTCGTTTTGTGCCTGAAATAGTTTGCAACAAGAATGTCTACCATGAAATAGTTTGCAACAAGAATGTCTACCATGAAATAGTTTGTAACAAGAATGTCTACCATGAAATAGTTTGCAACAAGAATGTCTACCATGAAATAGTTTGCAACAAGAATGTCTACCATGAAATAGTTTGTAACAAGAATGTCTACCATGAAATAGTTTGTAACAAGAATGTCTACCATGAAATAGTTTGCAACAAGAATGTCTACCATGAAATAGTTTGCAACAAGAATGTCTACCATGAAATAGTTTGTAACAAGAATGTCTACCATGAAATAGTTTGTAACAAGAATGTCTACCATGAAATAGTTTGTAACAAGAATGTCTACCATGAAATAGTTTGCAACAAGAATGTCTACCTCGAACCATCACATACCGGGTAGTAGCATTCTTGACGAACATGTTTTTGGGTTTAATGTTGCACGAACATAAGACGACTCTCCAGCTGTTGTTGGTGGAGGAAGACTGTGGGTGCTTGGATCATCCAAGCAGTATTTTAGACACAGGGAAAACTGTGGGTGCTTGGATCATCCAAGCAGTATTTTAGACACAGGTGGGTACCCTGAGAGAACCACCAACCTTCTGCAAGCAAGCTGAGTAGCTTCCTCACTTGAAAGAATTTGACAATCCTAGTGGGATGTGAACCCGACAACAGAAAGGGCAAGTACATTGAAGTCAACTACCGTAACCATTCCACGAAATAGACCTCCCAAAGTCTTTCTATAAGGCACAACCATTGTATTAAACTATACAGTTACACAATTATCTTGATTTATTGGTGCAACATATACATAAGTGGTCAAGTGTGTGTGTTTTACGTTTATTTATCGTTGCTACCGGTTGCCCATATGAGCGACGCCTGCTGAAGAGGTTGATCATTTTAGATTTTTGGAGGATAGTGCAATGATACAGACAGAGACCCATTCCAGAGTCTCCTCTGGTTCTTTTACGTGCACAGTGTAAAGCACCGACACGAGACCTCGGCTTAATGTCCCATCTGAAGACTGTTAATTTTATTATGGTCAGACGGGGGATCGAACCTGGATTACCAGTCCAACGTGTTAACCACTGGACTACAGATTCGTCTGTAGTGGACAAGTCAATTCCTTTCTGCTAAAAATATTCTTCAAATATTGAATATTAACATTGTAAAACCAGTGTATTACCTGGAATCCTTTGACAATATCTATAATGCTTGTTCCCTCCACGGGTGTGGTAGCTATACTTTCCCTTGAGGCCTTCACATAGGCTATGCCTGGATCTACAATTGTGTCATGACCTACATTCTCAGACTGACTCGCACCATCCGCCATACCAGAATCTTGTGACATCTGAAGTGTACAAGGGTTCTTTTATTCCAAAATGAACAACTTCTTGCAAAGATACGCCATCTATCAGTGCCTACTTAACACAGGAAAGTAATTTCCGTATAATTATTGTTAATTAAACAACAGAAATTATATTTATCTCCGTGGAGAGATAACAGAGGTAACAGGTATGGATATGATCTGAATTGCCATTTGTTATGGTCATCCTCATCACAGGCAGACGTAACAGTGCTTTGAATTGCCATTTGTTATGGTCATCCTCATCACAGGCAGATGTAACAGTGCTTTGAATTGCCATTTGTTATGGTCATCCTCATCACAGGCAGAAGTAACAGTGCTTTGAATTGCCATTTGTTATGGTCATCCTCATCACAGGCAGATGTAACAGTGCTTTGAATTGCCATTTGTTATGGTCATCCTCGTCACAGGCAGACGTAACAGTGCTTTGAATTGCCATTTGTTATGGTCATCCTCATCACAGGCAGACGTAACAGTGCTTTGAATTGCCATTTGTTATGGTCATCCTCATCACAGGCAGACGTAACAGTGCTTTGAATTGCCATTTGTTATGGTCATCCTCATCACAGGCAGACGTAACAGTGCTCTGAATTGCCATTTGTTATGGTCATCCTCGTCACAGGCAGACGTAACAGTGCTTTGAATTGCCATTTGTTATGGTCATCCTCGTCACAGGCAGACGTAACAGTGCTTTGAATTGCCATTTGTTATGGTCATCCTCATCACAGGCAGACATAACAGTGCTTTGAATTGCCATTTGTTATGGTCATCATCATCACAGGCAGACGTAACAGTGCTCTGAATTGCCATTTGTTATGGTCATCCTCGTCACAGGCAGACGTAACAGTGCTTTGAATTGCCATTTGTTATGGTCATCCTCGTCACAGGCAGACGTAACAGTGCTTTGAATTGCCATTTGTTATGGTCATCCTCATCACAGGCAGACGTAACAGTGCTCTGAATTGCCATTTGTTATGGTCATCCTCGTCACAGGCAGACGTAACAGTGCTTTGAATTGCCATTTGTTATGGTCATCCTCATCACAGGCAGACGTAACAGTGCTCTGAATTGCCATTTGTTATGGTCATCCTCGTCACAGGCAGACATAACAGTGCTTTGAATTGCCATTTGTTATGGTCATCCTCATCACAGGCAGACGTAACAGTGCTCTGAATTGCCATTTGTTATGGTCATCCTCGTCACAGGCAGACGTAACAGTGCTTTGAATTGCCATTTGTTATGGTCATCCTCATCACAGGCAGACGTAACAGTGCTTTGAATTGCCATTTGTTATGGTCATCCTCATCACAGGCAGACGTAACAGTGCTCTGAATTGCCATTTGTTATGGTCATCCTCGTCACAGGCAGACGTAACAGTGCTTTGAATTGCCATTTGTTATGGTCATCCTCGTCACAGGCAGACGTAACAGTGCTTTGAATTGCCATTTGTTATGGTCATCCTCATCACAGGCAGACGTAACAGTGCTCTGAATTGCCATTTGTTATGGTCATCCTCGTCACAGGCAGACGTAACAGTGCTTTGAATTGCCATTTGTTATGGTCATCCTCATCACAGGCAGACGTAACAGTGCTTTGAATTGCCATTTGTTATGGTCATCCTCGTCACAGGCAGACGTAACAGTGCTTTGAATTGCCATTTGTTATGGTCATCATCATCACAGGCAGACGTAACAGTGCTCTGAATTGCCATTTGTTATGGTCATCCTCGTCACAGGCAGACGTAACAGTGCTTTGAATTGCCATTTGTTATGGTCATCCTCGTCACAGGCAGACGTAACAGTGCTTTGAATTGCCATTTGTTATGGTCATCCTCATCACAGGCAGACGTAACAGTGCTCTGAATTGCCATTTGTTATGGTCATCCTCGTCACAGGCAGACGTAACAGTGCTTTGAATTGCCATTTGTTATGGTCATCCTCATCACAGGCAGACGTAACAGTGCTCTGAATTGCCATTTGTTATGGTCATCCTCGTCACAGGCAGACGTAACAGTGCTTTGAATTGCCATTTGTTATGGTCATCCTCATCACAGGCAGACGTAACAGTGCTTTGAATTGCCATTTGTTATGGTCATCCTCGTCACAGGCAGACGTAACAGTGCTTTGAATTGCCATTTGTTATGGTCATCCTCATCACAGGCAGACGTAACAGTGCTTTGAATTGCCATTTGTTATGGTCATCCTCATCACAGGCAGACGTAACAGTGCTCTGAATTGCCATTTGTTATGGTCATCCTCATCACAGGCAGACGTAACAGTGCTTTGAATTGCCATTTGTTATGGTCATCCTCATCACAGGCAGACGTAACAGTGCTCTGAATTGCCATTTGTTATGGTCATCCTCGTCACAGGCAGACGTAACAGTGCTTTGAATTGCCATTTGTTATGGTCATCCTCATCACAGGCAGACGTAACAGTGCTTTGAATTGCCATTTGTTATGGTCATCCTCGTCACAGGCAGAAGTAACAGTGCTTTGAATTGCCATTTGTTATGGTCATCCTCATCACAGGCAGACGTAACAGTGCTTTGAATTGCCATTTGTTATGGTCATCCTCATCACAGGCAGACGTAACAGTGCTCTGAATTGCCATTTGTTATGGTCATCCTCATCACAGGCAGACGTAAGTGCTTTGAATTGCCATTTGTTATGGTCATCCTCATCACAGGCAGAAGTAACAGTGCTTTGAATTGCCATTTGTTATGGTCATCCTCGTCACAGGCAGAAGTAACAGTGCTCTGAATTGCCATTTGTTATGGTCATCCTCGTCACAGGCAGACATAACAGTGCTTTGAATTGCCATTTGTTATGGTCATCCTCATCACAGGCAGACGTAACAGTGCTTTGAATTGCCATTTGTTATGGTCATCCTCGTCACAGGCAGACGTAACAGTGCTTTGAATTGCCATTTGTTATGGTCATCCTCATCACAGACAGACTTAACAGTGCTTTGAATTGCCATTTGTTATGGTCATCCTCGTCACAGTGCTTTGAATTGCCATTTGTTATGGTCATCCTCATCACAGGCAGACATAACAGTGCTTTGAATTGCCATTTGTTATGGTCATCATCATCACAGGCAGACGTAACAGTGCTCTGAATTGCCATTTGTTATGGTCATCCTCATCACAGGCAGACGTAACAGTGCTCTGAATTGCCATTTGTTATGGTCATCCTCGTCACAGGCAGAAGTAACAGTGCTTTGAATTGCCATTTGTTATGGTCATCCTCGTCACAGGCAGACGTAACAGTGCTTTGAATTGCCATTTGTTATGGTCATCCTTCACAGGCAGACATAACAGTGCTTTGAATTGCCATTTGTTATGGTCATCATCATCACAGGCAGACGTAACAGTGCTCTGAATTGCCATTTGTTATGGTCATCCTCGTCACAGGCAGACGTAACAGTGCTTTGAATTGCCATTTGTTATGGTCATCCTCGTCACAGGCAGACGTAACAGTGCTTTGAATTGCCATTTGTTATGGTCATCCTCATCACAGGCAGACGTAACAGTGCTCTGAATTGCCATTTGTTATGGTCATCCTCGTCACAGGCAGACGTAACAGTGCTTTGAATTGCCATTTGTTATGGTCATCCTCATCACAGGCAGACGTAACAGTGCTCTGAATTGCCATTTGTTATGGTCATCCTCGTCACAGGCAGACGTAACAGTGCTTTGAATTGCCATTTGTTATGGTCATCCTCATCACAGGCAGACGTAACAGTGCTTTGAATTGCCATTTGTTATGGTCATCCTCGTCACAGGCAGACGTAACAGTGCTTTGAATTGCCATTTGTTATGGTCATCCTCATCACAGGCAGACGTAACAGTGCTTTGAATTGCCATTTGTTATGGTCATCCTCATCACAGGCAGACGTAACAGTGCTTTGAATTGCCATTTGTTATGGTCATCCTCATCACAGGCAGACGTAACAGTGCTTTGAATTGCCATTTGTTATGGTCATCCTCATCACAGGCAGACGTAACAGTGCTCTGAATTGCCATTTGTTATGGTCATCCTCGTCACAGGCAGACGTAACAGTGCTTTGAATTGCCATTTGTTATGGTCATCCTCGTCACAGGCAGACGTAACAGTGCTTTGAATTGCCATTTGTTATGGTCATCCTCGTCACAGGCAGAAGTAACAGTGCTTTGAATTGCCATTTGTTATGGTCATCCTCGTCACAGGCAGAAGTAACAGTGCTTTGAATTGCCATTTGTTATGGTCATCCTCGTCACAGGCAGACGTAACAGTGCTTTGAATTGCCATTTGTTATGGTCATCCTCATCACAGGCAGAAGTAACAGTGCTTTGAATTGCCATTTGTTATGGTCATCCTCGTCACAGGCAGAAGTAACAGTGCTTTGAATTGCCATTTGTTATGGTCATCCTCGTCACAGGCAGACGTAACAGTGCTTTGAATTGCCATTTGTTATGGTCATCCTCATCACAGGCAGAAGTAACAGTGCTTTGAATTGCCATTTGTTATGGTCATCCTCGTCACAGGCAGACGTAACAGTGCTCTGAATTGCCATTTGTTATGGTCATCCTCGTCACAGGCAGACATAACAGTGCTTTGAATTGCCATTTGTTATGGTCATCCTCGTCACAGGCAGAAGTAACAGTGCTTTGAATTGCCATTTGTTATGGTCATCCTCGTCACAGGCAGAAGTAACAGTGCTTTGAATTGCCATTTGTTATGGTCATCCTCGTCACAGGCAGAAGTAACAGTGCTTTGAATTGCCATTTGTTATGGTCATCCTCGTCACAGGCAGAAGTAACAGTGCTTTGAATTGCCATTTGTTATGGTCATCCTCGTCACAGGCAGACGTAACAGTGCTTTGAATTGCCATTTGTTATGGTCATCCTCGTCACAGGCAGACGTAACAGTGCTTTGAATTGCCATTTGTTATGGTCATCCTCGTCACAGGCAGAAGTAACAGTGCTTTGAATTGCCATTTGTTATGGTCATCCTCGTCACAGGCAGAAGTAACAGTGCTTTGAATTGCCATTTGTTATGGTCATCCTCGTCACAGGCAGAAGTAACAGTGCTTTGAATTGCCATTTGTTATGGTCATCCTCGTCACAGGCAGAAGTAACAGTGCTTTGAATTGCCATTTGTTATGGTCATCCTCGTCACAGGCAGAAGTAACAGTGCTTTGAATTGCCATTTGTTATGGTCATCCTCGTCACAGGCAGAAGTAACAGTGCTTTGAATTGCCATTTGTTATGGTCATCCTCATCACAGGCAGAAGTAACAGTGCTTTGAATTGCCATTTGTTATGGTCATCCTCGTCACAGGCAGAAGTAACAGTGCTTTGAATTGCCATTTGTTATGGTCATCCTCATCACAGGCAGAAGTAACAGTGCTCTGAATTGCCATTTGTTATGGTCATCCTCGTCACAGGCAGACGTAACAGTGCTCTGAATTGCCATTTGTTATGGTCATCCTCGTCACAGGCAGACGTAACAGTGCTCTGAATTGCCATTTGTTATGGTCATCCTCGTCACAGGCAGACGTAACAGTGCTCTGAATTGCCATTTGTTATGGTCATCCTCGTCACAGGCAGACGTAACAGTGCTCTGAATTGCCATTTGTTATGGTCATCCTCGTCACAGGCAGACGTAACAGTGCTCTGAATTGCCATTTGTTATGGTCATCCTCGTCACAGGCAGACGTAACAGTGCTCTGAATTGCCATTTGTTATGGTCATCCTCGTCACAGGCAGACGTAACAGTGCTCTGAATTGCCATTTGTTATGGTCATCCTCGTCACAGGCAGACGTAACAGTGCTCTGAATTGCCATTTGTTATGGTCATCCTCGTCACAGGCAGACGTAACAGTGCTCTGAATTGCCATTTGTTATGGTCATCCTCGTCACAGGCAGACGTAACAGTGCTCTGAATTGCCATTTGTTATGGTCATCCTCGTCACAGGCAGATGTAACAGTGCTTTGATATTTTTCTCTCTCAATTTTTGTTTAGATCACCTATAAGGAGTACATAAATAGAAGCATAATTGCACAGTAAATGTTCAACAAACTTTCAGCGTATCTGCTAGCTAGCACATTTACTGGCTTACCTCTGTAGACTTCTCCAGATCTTCATTCATTGCTTGTTCTATCTCAGCCTCCCTCTGGCCGTCTTGTTCACCCTCTAGCTGAGAGTCTGAGCACTGTCTCTGCAGTGTCGAGGAATCACAAGTATCAGATGGAACTGTCTGGGAGGAGCCATGTGGTGGACCAGGTGCTTGAGGTGTTACAGTGGGTCTAACCTTCTTTGGTTTAGGCTTGGGAGACCTCTTTCTTCGACTCATCCTGGCCTGATCAACTCCACCAGTTCGCATTTTTAGCTGGAAGGAAGGCATGTTTTCAGCATATTTTTGTACTTGTACTTAAGCCTCAGATACTAGCCTGGGAACAGGCGTTGATATATTTTGTCTGGTCAGTCAAATAAATATATTTTAACACCGATACCGTCAATCGGGCCGTATTCAGTTTCTGGTCATTTTGCCAGAAGTTAGAAAGTGACAAATTGACAGACTGGAACCCAGGCTACTTAGATACAAGCGATCACTATTAGTCATAGCATATTTTAATTTCTCATTCAGTAATTGTAAGAAAACACGTATTAAAGTTTTGTTCTCTGATGCAGAAAATAAAAAACATTTGTCATCAATGCACTGTGCCTAAGTTATTTACATATCATTAGAGACTGCTGTTTATACATTACAAAATCGTTAATAATCTGTTACACACAAAACAACACAGCCGTATCTATGTTTTTAAATTTACATCACTATTGCATTTGCTTCGATGAATGTATACGTCCTGTTTGTATCTATTTTCGTATGAATTTCCTCGCTAATGATATTAGGGTGGGTGTTGCCACAATATATTTCAATATCGCCAAATTTTTGTACATACCGTATTGCGATATATTGCAATATATTGCCAAAATCTATTTATGAAGCAAAATATAAGAATACTAACTATAAACATGATAAATGAACAGAACACAGTTTCATTACAATTTCAGGAGAAAGTCATTGTTTGGAATGTAATAAATAGACCAATCAGAATTTGACATGTACCATAATTCATTGTTTGGAATGTAAAACAATCAACATTTATAACTACATTTAACAGTAACTATTTAACAGCAAGACATGCCTTACGGAATACCACTACATGAGCAGTATGGATCTGGATATTTGATATAAGGAAGGTACAATTTCAAAGTTTTACGACACACATACGGACAGAATCATAAACAATTTTATTTGAAATTTACGAGACTAAGTTGTGCGACGGACAAACAGATGCACAGACAACCGGATTCAAGTATAACCTGTATAATTTGTTGTGGGGATATACAGTCAAACCTGTGTTAGTGGTCGCCTCTATTATACAGTCAAACCTGTGTTAGTGGTCGCCTCTATTAAGTACAGTCAAACCTGTGTTAGTGGTCGCCTCTATTATACAGTCAAACCTGTGTTAGTGGTCGCCTCTATTGTACAGTCAAACCTGTGTTAGTGGTCGCCTCTATTGTACAGTCAAACCTGTGTTAGTGGTCGCCTCTATTATACAGTCAAACCTGTGTTAGTGGTCGCCTCTATTAAGTACAGTCAAACCTGTGTTAGTGGTCGCCTCTATTGTACAGTCAAACCTGTGTTAGTGGTCGCCTCTATTGTACAGTCAAACCTGTGTTAGTGGTCGCCTCTATTATACAGTCAAACCTGTGTTAGTGGTCGCCTCTATTAAGTACAGTCAAACCTGTGTTAGAGGTCGCCTCTATAATACTATTAAGCAGCCAACCTGTGTTAAGCAGTCAGTTTCCAGATTTCCAATATATTTTATTATACATTTTCCCTCTATTAAGCAGCCAACCTGTATTAAGCAGCCAACCTGTATTAAGCAGCCAGTTTCCAGATTTCCAATATGATATTTTATTATACATTTCCCCTCTATTAAGCAGCCAACTTCTGTAATAACCTTGAATGGCTGCTTAAGACAGGTTTGACTGTAAAGCTCTTTATGACTAGTTATTTATGACATTTGAGACTAGATTTAAACTGAGGTTTAGAACAACCAAAACTATGCGAGGGCCGGTCATTAAATAGGTGCACTATTACTCTACTCATAACTTGTATAATATAAAGTCTTGGGTAAAAATCCTAGTATCTATGCGAAACCGATCTAAATTATTTCATTGCTAGAAAAGTTATTACGGTTGTGCAGTGCAACTATTTAATGAACACTCATAGCTGTTATACCAGGTTCAGTATACAGGACCGGAGCGGCCCAGGGCGACAATGACTGACACACTACCGATAAATAGCGGAAACTATTAACCTGCGATTCATTCCATTTCCGATGAAAACTATTAACCTCCGGAAACTATTAACCTGCAATTCATTCCATTTCCGATGAAAACTATTAACCTCCGGAAACTATTAACCTGCAATTCATTCCATTTCCGATGAAAACTATTAACCTCCGGAAACTATAACCTGCGATTCATTCCTTAAGTAAATGCCATGTTATCATCACCCACTTACCTTTTTCATATTTGCTGTCCACTTCGGATCTTCTTTGAAGTGTGGTAGCCTAGTGAACAGTAACTGAACCATGTCCATCAAAGTGTGCTCTGCCGATTTCCTCAACAACTCTACAATCACCAACGATAGTACATGTACTCAACACAATAGAGCATGCTATATTCACACCAATACAACACTACAAATACCAGGCTCAGAGGTTATAAAACATTTTCTCCAATTTCAAACTCAGTCTCAACCTTCTGATTGTTTCAGCTGACAGTAAAACTCAGTATAAACCAATCTATTCACTTGAGCTCGAGTTTGAGATCTGAGAAAAGTTTTATAACCTCAGGCCCAGGGCTCCTGTAAGGCACAAATGGAACGAGGTCTTGTACTCTGCCATCGATCTGGGGCACCACTCAATTGGGTCAGGTATGTAACACACCAAGGTATATTAGCCAAAATTCAGACTTGGTCCCATACAGTTTGAAATCTTGACGATAAAACTGCATATATTTATTGTCTAAATGCTCTTAAGTTAAACTTATTTGAAATGAGAAAACACATACAGTCAAACCTGTGTTAGTGGTCACCTCCATTAAGCAGCCAACCTGTATTAAGCAGCCAGTTTTCAGATTCCCAATTGGTTGTTTTATTATAGATATGACCTCTATTAACAGGGTTCATTCTAGTTCAGAATATTTGGGAGAAGTGAGAAAGCGCGTGATTGCTTCCTTAAATGGTGTTCTTTAATATACTTCTGCAAAATAGGGTTAAAATGCACAGTACAACCATTAAATACAACATTTGAATAGAAGGAGTGCTTTATAATGGGCCAGTGTATCTTACTAGACAAAATTTTGTTTGAAAATCGTAAAAACCAAAACAAAACTATTTAGGGAGAAGTTGGGGCCCCCAGAGGGCGAAGTCAGGGTCCCTAGGGCGACAATTTCGCCCACATCGCCCTCTAGAATGATCCCTGCTATTAAGCAGCCACTTGACCTAAGTAGCCACTTTTTCTGACTCCCTTGGCTATGTGGAGAAGAAAGGCTCAGCGTATAAGAATTTATTAAAGCATTAACTCACCACTGAGCCGCATTTCAAAGCAGATTCTGAAGCAAGACTGCATGATCTCGCACACAGATTCATTGGTCAACAGAATTCCTGCAGGGCACAGCAGAAGTGTCCGCAATACCTGAAAAGTATGGAATAATGCATCTATGAAGAAATGTATTTTTTAAAACTTTATTTATTATACAACGATTGCGAAGCAAGTTTTAACAACTTATATTAATCACTGTCGTTGGCGCTGATGAAAGCGTAAAGTGGTCAATCGTGTGGGAGGAAACCAGAGTACACTGAGATATATATGATATGGTGGTAATATATGATATGATGGTAATATATGGAATGGTGGTAATATATGTTATGGTGGTAATATATGATATGGTGGTAATATATGGTATGGTGGTAATATATGATATGGTGGTAATATATGGTATGGTGGTAATATATGATATGGTGGTAATATATGGTATGGTGGTAATACTAGTATATGGTATGGTGGTAATATATGGTATGGTGGTAATATATGGTATGGTGGTAATATATGGTATGGTGGTAATACTAGTATATGGTATGGTGGTAATATATGGTATGGTGGTAATATATGTATATGGTATGGTGGTAATATATGGTATGGTGGTAATATATGATATGGTGGTAATATATGGTATGGTGGTAATATATGGTTATGTTATATTTATGTCATAATGGTCATCAGATCGGACAGGGGGGTCTATGAGCGGATATTCCAGTTCCTTCCACACGAAGAACCATGTATACATTTACATCCGCACAATTGAGAAAGATTCAAATAAGTTGTGAATGCTAATTGCTTACTACTGAGTCTATCCCTCAAAATCTCGGTAGAGGTCTGACCCGCCATATACCCTACATAACATAAAATGTTATTTATGAATACAAATGGATCATTTTACCCCTCATAATAATTGAGAGCATTAACCAAAATATGGGTTGTCATGCCAATAATAGTCACAGGACATAACAAAGGAAATGGCGAGGTAAACAACAGCATATTGTTTGTAAAACAAAACCTCTGACACGTATACACCCAGGGATCACAGGTTCGATCCCCCGTCTGATGCTAATAAAATTAACAATCTTTCAGATGGGACTTTAAACCGAGGTCGCATGTCGGTGCTTTACACTGTGTACGTAAAAGAACCAGAGGAGATTCTGGAATGAGTCTCTGTCTGTATCATTGCACTATCCTCCAAAAATCTAAAATGACTAATCTCTTCAGGAGGCGTCGCTCATACGGGCAACCGTTAGCGACGATAAATAAACGTAAAACACACACATGTGTGATATACTAGGAGTATATATTATAGAATGTGAAAAGGGAGACAGACATATTTCACACCAGTGGCTATATTGCTATACTTACATGTAGTATTTTCATGAGCACCACCTCATCGGAGCCTGGATCAGTGCCCACAAACCTGGCATGTGTAACAGCATCAGCGATATTCTCTATGGCAGGACTGGCCACATCACATCCTGGATCTTTAAGTTTAGAAACATACACAGACATTTATAAACAAGTCATGAGATTATTTGCATAAACGTGTGCCTATGGTAAGAATATATTACATATGCAATTTCATTAACACATAATGTATTTAGTTTAAACATATTTTATTTCCCAATATAATACATATTGAACAATGAACATCACACATCAAAATACAGAAAAAGGATTAGAATGAAAGACAGAGTCTTATATAATTCTTCTCCTCAAATAATGTATTTGCATAAATCTGTGTAACAGCTACTAAATATAGTTGGGCGTATAGTTGATGTATAATTGTATACACTTATTAATGTACAAGAAAATGATGTAATTATGAATTAAAATTCTTCTCCTCTGGACAAACCAAGGGGGAGGTGAATTTTATATGAATGGGGGGGGGGGTAGCAAAAAATCTATTTTAATGGGGAAAAGTATAAATTGACATCCCAAAAAGGGGAGTAGACCGCCTAACCCCCCCCCCCCCCCACACACACACTTACCTCCTACTGCTTGTCTCTGGCATAGGCACCACACACAGTGTTGCACAAATCTTAATAGCCCAACACCCGGGTAAAGTGTGGTCAGTCTCAGACAAGTCACATTGTCCATATATTTAGTCCCAGACAAGTTGATGCTACCATATTTAAACAATTTCTTTAACAAGTAACATTAAAAAAAAAAAATTCATCTTTAGGCGCGTCCAGTATTAAAACAGCCATAAAAAGAGCCCATCAATCATCACACTGTGCAACACGTAAACCAGTATGTACGCTAGAAGCTTGGATATCCTACTGGATATGTTGCTGTATTCTGCAACAGTTGAACGTGCCAATACAATAACATACCTATAGTAATATTCTTGAGCATGTTATTTTCCAAGATGCCTGACAATTTCCATTAATTTCACTTAATTACATGTATGTATATTCATTTATAAATTACGGCACACTAACCTACAAGTCCGTAAGACAGGACTTTATTTACTGACGTGAGAGCCAGTCCGGTGATGGGCCCGGTAGTGTCTTCTGATCGAATCACATCTAGAAATGGTCCCACGAATGCATTGGGCTCTATTTCATTCAGTTCTGAAATATGATAGTCTCTAGTATTAACCCTTAAAATAGCTGTTCAATTAGCACAGTGGTTAGCGCGCTTGTTTCTCACCTGGTTCGATCCTCGGAGTATGTGAGATGGTACGGTGGAGGACAGGTAGGTTTTCTCCGGGTACTCCGGTTTCCTACAACACTAATGACCACGTTTACGCTTTCATCCGCGCCAACGAGAGTGATTAATATAAGTTGTTAAAACTTGCTTCGCAATTGTTGTAAAATAAATAAAGTTTAAACTTTTTTTAAAATGCTGAATAAATTGGAAGGAATGTGCAAACAGCATAGACCAAAATCAGCTGTGGTGTAACGCCATGTCTATTCAGGATCTATGTTGTTTGCTAGTCAGACAAGTATTTTAGCTCCACTATCCGAATAGCAAACAGAATAGGGCCTGATCAGAAGCAACTTTACTTGTGATTAGCAGGTTATGGGTTAAACAATGCATACAAATCTCTGATATAAAATATTTTCACAATTGTCTTATTATTGTGTTCAGTCTTAGTAATGCAGTCTGCAGAATCATATATACAAACATAATTTCCACATATTGCTTAACCTGCATGGACAGGTGGGTTTTCTCTGGGTACTCCAGTTTCCTCCCACATGAATGACCACATTTACGCTGTCATCCGCGCCAACAAGAGTGATTAATATAAGTTGTTATATACAGTCAAACATGTCTTAAGCAGCCAGCCAAGGGAGTCAGAGAAAGTGTCTGCTTAGCAAAGGTGGCTGCTTAATAGGTCAAATATATAATAAAACTACCGATTGGGAAACTGGCTGCTTAATACAGGTTGGCTGCTTAATGGAGGTGACCTCTAACACAGGTTTGAATAATGTAAAATAAATAAAAAGTTAAAAAAAAAAAATATTCTATACTGGTTCCTATTCTTAAACCGGTTCCTTTACATTAAATTTGTTCCTTTACACCGGTTCCTTTCTTATACTGGTTCCTATTCTTAAACCGGTTCCGTTACATTAAATATGTTCCTTTACACCGGTTCCTTTCCCAAACACAATAGCATATAATGTACATGCATCAACACGGTCACAGAAACCTACCCGTTATATTGTTTAGAATGTCCTTTAATTGTGAGAAACTACCAAGTAGGGGATCACCATCATCATCTCGCTGTGAGTGAGAGCTCCACCGTGACGTCCTTCTCATGGCTGTGACAATGAGGGAGATCTCTCCCTGGATGATGTAGATACCATTGCTGGGAGACGTCATCTCTGCTATATGAACAAATTATAATATGAATAAGCCAAGTGTCAAACTTGCATGCCAGGGTGGTGTCATCTAATAATAGCAAACACAGCTGGTCTTAAATTTACTATTTTTGTGGAAGTTGTGATAGCGTGTTCGTTTTAGGTGCGAAAGCTGCGGGGTTCGAGCCCTGCTGGAGACGTTACGATTGTGCCCTTAGGCAGGGCATCTAAATTCCACATTGCCTCTTCTCTCTCCCTCATGACGATGGATTCCATCAGGAATGAGGTCTCGAGAGTGATTAATATAAGTTGTAAGAACTTGTTTCACAATCAAGCTAAAATAAATGTGTATAAACTAAATTTACTATTTGGAATTTTTGCAAATACACAAATTCAACTAATGCTACATGTAGTGCGAGAGCCTTCTTTCTAACTGCACCATGTCATCAACCCAGCCGTAGGAACGAGGAATATTATTTTTGGTTGTGTCTGTGGACAAGATAACTCACCCAAAACAAAAAGTCACAAACCGGTACTGAGCCTGGAATTGAATAGTAGCAGACATGCTTCTAGTCAACATTGTGGACGTTTTATTTATTGGATTTCTATTATTGCCCTTTAATCATTTTCTGATTATTATTGGGAGGTCAGTCTGTTATGGCGGAGAGTAGACCACCCGCATTTCCTAGGTAAGAACCAGTACCTCTGTAAGTGACTGTCAACTTCTCACGTGGAAGTCGTGATAGTGCAGTGGATGCGCGTTCGCTTCAGGTGCGAAAGGTCCGGAGTTCGAGCCCCACTGGAGCCATTACGATTGTGCCCTTAGGCAAGGCATTTAAATTCCACGTTGCCTCTTCTCTCTCCCTCGTGGTGATGGATTCCATCAGGAATGAGGTCTCGAGAGTGATTTATATAAGTTGAAATAACTATATAGCTAAAATAAATTTGTATAAAAATAAAAAAAATTCTCACATATAACCATTTATCACTTGTCCCTGATAGCAGGAACCTAGATAGACTGGGATTTGACACGCGCTATATAGACCACAGAAAAATCTATTTTTTCTGCTGTAGATAACAGGACTTCTCGTATAGATAAATTATCAGCTTCTATCTATCCGTTGGTGTAGATAAGTGCATTGTCATAATAATGTTACGAATTTGCATAAAAGCATGTATAGAAAGTAGCGCAAACGTCCGAATATCCGAATACTATTACAGTATTCGAATATTCGGAAGGAAAGAAAATATATTTGCAAAATATAAATAAACTGTCATAAAATCAGATACGTCGTTGTTGTTTTCTTTTCAATATATCATAAAACCTTACAAAGTTACAATACAAAAGAAATCGCCCGAGGAGGTGTGAATAAACAATGTGATCGCAACCACGGCAGGTGTTAATTGACACTTGCCATAAAATTCGATAATTACAGGTTCTAAGGTAGGTATTGTTTGAATTTTATTGTTTAATGTTGATCTATATTACTGATTGAACCAATTCGATATTGCAAACTAATTTGTTTGCAAATTGTTGCTGCTGGGTAAATATCGAGGGTCTTTGATATGATTTTAAAATTGTTTTGCCGAGAAAATACCTTTGAAATATTACTGAAAGTTTGCAGCAACATTCATGCAATATGTATTTAAATTTTTTAATTACCCAAACATACTATTTAAAGTATGATATTTTTTATGGTGTCCTCGTTCGATCCCCCGTCTGACCCTAATAAAATTAACAGTCTTTCAGACGGAACGTTAAACCGAGGTCTTGTGTCGGTGCTTTACACCGTGCACGTAAAAGAACCAGAGGAGACTCTGTAATGGGTCTCTGTCTGTATCATTGCACTATCCTCCAAAATCTAAAATTACTACTCTCTTCAGGAGGCGTCGCTCATATGGGTAACCGGTAGCGACGATAAATAAACGTAAAACACATGGTGTCCTCATTAAATGTTAATGCTTAATTTATGATATATCGTCAAAAACTAGAAATTCAAAATGCCTGCTCAGTCACACATTTGGAAATACTTCACTCACTCTGAGAATAAGAAAACTGCTAGGTGTAATTTGTGCAAAATGGACTTAATGCAATTGTCTAAACAGAGATTGCATAACATATTTCAAAATAAAACAAACTTTCACTAGCATGTCGATTTCAACATGCCGTCGACGAAAACAATAATTTTCGGTCATCCAATGAAAATTTATAGAACAGAAATACTGATTACAGTTAGGCTCCAAAAATGCAATTCAACATACCCGGTAGAGCATAGCAATTATTACTTGCAACTGGGAAATTTAACATCAACAAATTCAGATTACTCCTCAATATGAGGTACGTCATGACATGGACAGACACAATCTTCATGAAGTCTCACAACTGATCTGCTACAGCAGTGCTTCAAATGTGTCCAGTGTCCACAATGATCATAATCACACGCTGCCCACTTAGTAAATTATACTAAAGAAACACAAATACGATAGGTTGCTGAAACCGTAACAGGTTGGAGCTAAAAGAAAACATGAAACTGAATTACCGTAGCATAGGGTAATTATCATTAGACAATACTATTTTTGAAGAAAAAATGTTATATAAGCTATAAGGGGGACAATATATTTGAGCTGACATGTAGAATGTGCTCATTGTCACATGACCTTGCGGGCCGACAATGACATTTCTCATTTTACCAAAAGAAACACACATTTCTTTATACTTACCTCCAATTAAGGGTTTTTAGCGTACACATAAATGGGATTAATGAACATTTACAACTTTTTGGAAATAAAATTTGATTATTTACCTGCTTTTTACACAATTTCTCTTTCGAAACTTCCTACTCTCATGCATAAAGCACCTGCTAATGACAGCCGTGACGTCAATCGAGTGCCGGAAGTAAACAAAATGGTGATGCATGATATAAGGTCGATTGACGATACATGGATAATTTAGTATATGACCAAAATGTTTTGTGTCAGGACTGTGTTTTTCACATTTATATCATATTGGATGCATCTTGTCCGCCAATATATACAGATATGGTACAAAACCTTTAATCCTATGGTACAAACTGTCCAGCCTTGGGTATGAAATGTCTCTATGCCTAACCTAAATACTAGGGTACAAACTGTCCACACTTAGCCTTAGGTACTAATTGGTAAATTGCTTTAAGACGTTGTGTACGAAATGTCAAAACTGGGTACGAAACGTCCTGGGTACGAATTGATTGTAATTCTAGGCAGACATTTTTTCACAATTTATTACATATTTAATGTATGAATTCTTACCAACAGGTCAAGACAAATTCCTATACACAATTATTTTCTTTCTTAGTGAACTCAACGATTTCTGTTCTGCGTGGGTTGAAATTCTATTTTTGTTATTTCACCGGCGTTTACAGAGTTCCATGTCGACTGAAATTGTGCTGATTTACATCAGTACTTTTCAATCTTCTTTGATAATGCAATCCTGCTCAACCCAGAGGTGACAGTTAGTTGGAATATGTATAAATTTGGTTGACGTGAAAATATTTTGCTTTGACAAATGACGTGGTGAACGTGTTTTTTAACCTCCGTGAAACAAGAGCTTGTCACTGGGAGGTAATATACATAAAATACATTATGGACTGGAGTAAGAAAGCCCAAACTGCCGCCTTTGCCTACTTGAGCCTGAAGATTCTGCACATATGCTACTCAGATGCCCAGCCCTACAACTAACAAGATGCTCGGCACTTCTACCAGTCTACCAGAGAATACACGACATAGGGAACCAACCCCCCAGATCGGAAAATGAACTCTTAGAAATTCTACATTCGAATTTCAAGAGATGCTGGAATATATAAACTGGCCAGCAATGCTTGCTATGCAATTACGCATCTACGCCAATCACTCTATTCAAATCAAGTCTAGTCTATCAAATTGCTAATGTGTGCATTGTCTACTTCATATATATATATATATATATAATTTTGTGTTTTTCTATACAAATGGTTACTGTTACAAGCTTACACGTTTATAAGAGTTTATTGTCAGAATATACAACATATTCCTATGTGCTCTTATGAGAGGTGCCTATAAGAGGCAGATTATACAAAGTCAAGTCAACCATATGGACTGGAGCAAATTGGATGAAAACACCTGGATCGGCACAGGTAAATGTGTGGTCAATTAAACATATGGAGTGACACTGACGATCGGGATTTCCTACCTACCTACCAACTGCAGCACCATATTACGACTAAGAATGCAAGTCACAACAGGTTCTCGTCGAAGGTAAATGCTCTGACAGGTTACCAGTTCTCTCAGGTGTCCCGCATAGGTCTGTCCTGGGGCCATGCCTCTTTCTATCTTATATAAATGACCTACCGCACAGCATCAACCGTCGGTTCGCCTCTTTGCCGACGACACCATCGTCTACCTCACCATCAAAACCCAGTCCTCAGCAGAAGCTCTACAACATGACATACACCTCTTAGAATCTTTAGAAAAGGAATGACCAATGGAATTAAACACCGATACATTCGAACTATTAAGAATCCTTAGGAAAACAAACCCAACCCATTACGCATACATGTTACATACACTTAAGAATATCTCGGAGTCACCATTAGTAAGAACATCAACACACCAATAATAGTAGGCTACATGTACCTCAACAGATAACAACACCCTCCGCTTATTCAAAAGAAATGTCAAAACTAGTAACAAAAAGGTCAACTATTGCTCCATAGTCTGGAATTCCTGGCAGAAACAACTTTACCTACAAAATAGAAATGGTCCAAAGAGCTGCAGTCAGTTATATAGGCCTATTCAATGATCACAAATGGTATCCACACAGAATTGAAAACTGATCCATGTTTTACAAAATAAAAAATTAACTAGTTGCTGTATATCACCATCACCTAACACCCACAAGAACCCGTACCTATCTAATCCCAGTCAAAATCACATGTCAATATCATGCCAACTCATTTCCCCCCAAGAACAACAAGGCAATGGAACAGTCTACCGACATATATACAGTCGAGTCCCAGTCTGTCGACTTTTATTAGCAGTCTGGACTAGTACTCCATCTCATTTGTATAATGTCTGCTTTTAACTATAGCTTTGTAGATCCTTTGTATCTTTTTAACTTGCACATAACATTCTAGATTAACTAACTGTTCTAGACTACGCCTGCCAATCATAATCATGACTGATTGTTCGGCAGTAAGAAGTTGAAGTTGAAGAATACACTCGAATAGTTCAAAGTTAGTACTTGAAAGAAGAAAAGACATAGATTAGACAGCAAACTTGCACAAGCAATGCTGAAGGTGTGACATCTTGGTATAATTGAAGCATGCCTGTAGCCAAGGGGTGCGTTCGGTGCAGCACTATGACGTGTTGGAGATAAAGCATGGACAAGTTTCAAAAATATTCAAAAAGGCTGTAAATACGGGAAAATCATCCGACCAGAACGGGGTTACAATAAGCACAACTAGACACCATACCGATGCTTCTTATTGGTAAAATTTCAACAAGGGGTTTTGGAGATATAAGCTTCGTATTATAAACATGTTCAAATGGCCGTACATCCACTGAAAGTCACCAAACAAGGGGGTAAAAATATGTACAATTAGACATTTTATTGATGCTTCATGCAAAGTATTATTAAAAAGAAATAATTAAGTGCTTTGGAGGTGAAGCACATACAAGAAGTAAGTATGCTATATCATTGTTCAAATGGCCATGAATCAGGAACATATCATCTAACCACAATGGCATTACAAAAATCTTTTGATTATGTTCTGCACTACTTAGTTCGTCGTATCACACCCTGTCATGACATGCGATTATGTTCTGCACTACTTAGTTCGTCGTATCACACCCTGTCATGACATGCGATTATGTTCTGCACTACTTAGTTCGTCGTATCACACCCTGTCATGACATGCGATTATGTTCTGCACTACTTAGTTCGTCGTATCACACCCTGTCATGACATGCGATTATGTTCTGCACTACTTAGTTCGTCGTATCACACCCTGTCATGACATGCGATTATGTTCTGCACTACTTAGTTCGTCGTATCACACCCTGTCATGACATGCGATTATGTTCTGCACTACTTAGTTCGTCGTATCACACCCTGTCATGACATGCGATTATGTTCTGCACTACTTAGTTCGTCGTATCACACCCTGTCATGACATGCGATTATGTTCTGCACTACTTAGTTCGTCGTATCACACCCTGTCATGACATGCGATTATGTTCTGCACTACTTAGTTCGTCGTATCACACCCTGTCATGACATGCGATTATGTTCTGCACTACTTAGTTCGTCGTATCACACCCTGTCATGACATGCGATTATGTTCTGCACTACTTAGTTCGTCGTATCACACCCTGGCATGACATGACATGTGATTATGTTCTGCACTACTTAGTTCGTCGTATCACATCCTGCCATGACATGCGATTATGTTCTGCACTACTTAGTTCGTCGAATCACACCCTGTCATGGTATGACATGTGACTATGTTCTGCACTACTTAGTTCGTCGTATCACACCCTGACATGACATGACATGCGATTATGTTCTGCACTACTTAGTTCGTCGAATCACACCCTGTCATGGTATGACATGTGACTATGTTCTGCACTACTTAGTTCGTCGTATCACACCCTGACATGACATGACATGATATGCGATTATGTTCTGCACTACTTAGTTCGTCGTATCACACCCTGGCATGACATGCGATTATGTTCTGCACTACTTAGTTCGTCGTATCACACCCTGTCATGGTATGACATGTGACTATGTTCTGCACTACTTAGTTCGTCGTATCACACCCTGACATGTGATTATGTTCTACACTACTTAGTTCGTCGTATCACATCATGACATGGCATGTAATGCGATTATGTTCTGCACTACATGGTTGAACGTATCACACCCTGATACGGCATGGAATGCGATTTGTGTCCTACACCACTTGCATTGGAAGGATGTTATTATGTATACATTTATATTCCCAGAACAAAACCATATCTCTAGTCTCAGGCGACCCAGGGGCACGAACTAATACACTGGTATCTCGGCAGTTGATAAACAACACGTTGGTAGCCAGAATTGTTGGTACCTGCAGCATGAATCAATAAACGGGTTTCTGCTGCGTCATGGGTAGATTATGCTGCAGTCAGTTCGAATATGACCTGACAGAACTAGCTCATTTCCACGTGGCCATTCACTTGCTCTTCTGATTAACGTGTGAGGAATGCAGTCAATCAGACTTATTTGCTGGCTAACTGATGTATTGTATATTTTTTACAGACGGATCTGTAGTCGTGTGGTAACACGCTGGACTGGTAATCCAGGGATCGCAGGTTCGATCCCCCGTCTGACCCTAATAAAATTAACAGTCTTTCAGATGGGACGTTAAATCGAGGTCTCGTGTCGGTGCTTTACACCGTGCACGTAAAAGAACCAGAGGAGACTCTGGATGGGTCTCTGTCTGTATCATTGCACTATCCTCCAACATCTAAAATGACTAATCTCTTCAGGAGGCGTCGCTCATATGGGCAACCGGTAGCGACGATAAATAAACGTAAAACAAACAATATTGTAGCTTTACATAATTTGTGGTAGCAACTCAACATATTCAGCATTGTTGTAGAACGTGAACAGTTACAGATCCCGCAATGACTAGTGGAACAGGTCAGTGTTCATGCTGTAGAATGTAGCTTAAATTAACACCACGCTCACTATTTGCAGCAACAAGCAACCTTCCTAAACATTCTCTGTCGTCTGCTTTCTGCTTATCATATGCCATTGGAACATTCCTTTGTATCAAGAGTATTGGCCTTGTTCTGAAGCAGTTTTCAATAAAAGTATATCGTCTTATCCACAAAAAGGGAAGCTAATTCCTGAACAAGAGCGTCACATTTTCCCAAAGCAGCTAAAAGTTCAGTCTTCTGCATGGGAAATAAACTCCAAATCGTTGGAATTCAGAGATAAGCTTTGATGCATCTTGCTAATCACGCTTTCGACCAGATGGTTCTGCATGTCGGTGATCCAAACCATCCTTTGTGTCCTCCAATTGAATACCAAACATTGGTATTATCCGATAGTTGATCTCTTTCATTGTATGTTAGGCACCACTCGGCTCGGATTGAATCTCGCTGTGGTATGTGTACGATGCAATCACTCATCTTGTTAATATGCACAAGAACACGATCCATCACCAATTGATAAAATGGCCTGTTTGATCTTTTGATCGAGAACAGCCCTGCCAAAAACTCCATGTGTACATCAGTATCGATACTTTCTAGCTATTTCAGATCTGTAAACTGGAGCCCACCAAGTGTAAGTGATGTGATCATAGAGCGCAACCATGGTAGCATATTTGCAAAATGTTCAAGATGTAGTTTCCAGTTTCCTTCCCGATCAGCATGAATGAATCCCATGAGGATTGAAACCATCTCCATGCAATGCTTCTAGACTTTATAGTTCCGATTATCACACTTGGAAGAATCATATCCTGCCAGTAACCATGCAATGCTACTTGTTGTGTCAAGTAGTATTTCAAACGACTTTGTTACCTCTTCAGCTTTATTGTTTACACAGTCTGGTATGACTTGCTCAACACGTTCCTTGAGTTCTTCACCAAATACTTTCTCATTTTCCTTCGCCAAGAACAGAAACATTGGAAACAGTATCCGCCAAAGAGCTTCAAGAATTAGTTTGTGACAACGCACAGCCCTGCTGTTGTCCTTATGGGAGTCGTATTTCTCCAAACATACCACTTTCAACCAATATATCATTCCAACCGGATGCTTCCAGGTGCTGTCCAATGGCCTTCATAAAGTTATTTGTGGCATGGCCACATTCAGCTCATCTTTCTTTATTCAAGCAAATTCCTATTCTTTACAAAGGTCTGTACCAGAGGTTATACAACTATTCTCAGATCTCAAACTCAAGCTCAAGTAATTTGATTGAATCAATCAGAAGCTTGAGACTGAGTTTGAGATTGGAGAAGTGTTATAACCTCGGAGCCTGGTTAAAGGTTATAACTGTATCTAGTGCTGTCCCAGCTCAGTTTTAGGTTTATACAATTTTATTTTTAGCTCGATTGCGAAACAAGTTCTTTCAACTTATATTAATCACGCTTGATACCTCATTCCTGATTGAACCCATCGCCATGAAGGAGAGAGTAGGCAATTTGGAATTTAAATGCCTTGTCTAAAGGCACAATCGTAACGGCTACAGCAGGTGTCGAATTCCGGGCCTTTCACACACGAAGCAGACGCGCTTCCCAGCTTTTCAGACACCATTGTGCACATTACTAGGACGGCGTGTCATTTAAAACTTGTACCGGTATTTAGATGTTGGATTTTAAAAGAATGATTGTTTGGGGTTGCAGGCTCATATTAGTCAATTTCACATTGTTGAAGACTCGAAACTTCATTTTCAGTGGTCATTTATTACTCTACTTGCTGCTAAATTTATTTAAAGTCGCCACCGCATTTAAGCATTTGGGCGACATAGTTACTCTATGATGAGTACTTACCGTTATATACCTACCTATAATCGACTTATCAACATTTTTGTTAATTTCAGTGAAAAGGCCTGTTTGGAACCCCTACTATTCGTACCCCAATGGCGATATCAATTTAATATCAAAACATTCTGTGATATGGACACTAATAAATAGAGCTTATTTACAGAACAATATTTGAGGGCCTCATGGTAGATTAACTTTTGTTAAATGAGTACTCTCGTTAAATAAAGTCTTTATTATTATTATTATATTGTTTTTCAGACGGATCTGTAGTTCAGTGGTAACACGATGGACTGGTAATCCAGGGATCGCAGGTTCGATCCCCCGTCTGACCCTAATAAAATTAACAGTCTTTCAGATGGGACGTTAAACCGAGGTCTCGTGTCGGTGCTGTACACCGTGCACGTAAAAGAACCAAAGGAGACTGGAATGGGTCTCTGTCTGTATCATGCACTGTCCTTCAAAATCTAAAATGACTCTCAGGAGGCGTCGCTCATATGGGCATCCGGTAGCGACGATAAATAAACGTAATAACACACGCACAACATTGTTTTTGTGGTCAAGCTTGAAAAATCTCTGAAATTGCAGCATTTGCAGGCTCACGTGTCCTTTTAACCCCATATAACCCTTAGTACAAATCCATAATTGTATGGCATATTGTATCTGTTGAGGACATGAAACCGTACATGTCGAGTGGTCAGTAATAACTGTATGGCATATTGTATCTGTTGCGGACATGAAACCGTACATGTCGAGTGGTCAGTAATAACTGTATGGCATATTGTATCTGTTGAGGACATGAAACCGTACATGTCGAGTGGTCAGTAATAACTGTATGGCATATTGTATCTGTTGAGGACATGAAACCGTACATGTCGAGTGGTCAGTAATAACTGTATGGCATATTGTATCTGTTGCGGACATGAAACCGTACATGTCGAGTGGTCAGTAATAACTGTATGGCATATTGTATCTGTTGAGGACATGAAACCGTACATGTCGAGTGGTCAGTAATAACTGTATGGCATATTGTATCTGTTGCGGACATGAAACCGTACATGTCGAGTGGTCAGTAATAACTGTATGGCATATTGTATCTGTTGAGGACATGAAACCGTACATGTCGAGTGGTCAGTAATAACTGTATGGCATATTGTATCTGTTGCGGACATGAAACCGTACATGTCGAGTGGTCAGTAATAACTGTATGGCATATTGTATCTGTTGCGGACATGAAACCGTACATGTCGAGTGGTCAGTAATAACTGTATGGCATATTGTATCTGTTGCGGACATGAAACCGTACATGTCGAGTGGTCAGTAATAACTGTATGGCATATTGTATCTGTTGCGGACATGAAACCGTACATGTCGAGTGGTCAGTAATAACTGTATGGCATATTGTATCTGTTGCGGACATGAAACCGTACATGTCGAGTGGTCAGTAATAACTGTATGGCATATTGTATCTGTTGCGGACATGAAACCGTACATGTCGAGTGGTCAGTAATAACTGTATGGCATATTGTATCTGTTGCGGACATGAAACCGTACATGTCGAGTGGTCAGTAATAACTGTATGGCATATTGTATCTGTTGCGGACATGAAACCGTACATGTCGAGTGGTCAGTAATAACTGTATGGCATATTGTATCTGTTGCGGACATGAAACCGTACATGTCGAGTGGTCAGTAATAACTGTATGGCATATTGTATCTGTTGAGGACATGAAACCGTACATGTCGAGTGGTCAGTAATAACTGTATGGCATATTGTATCTGTTGAGGACATGAAACCGTACATGTCGAGTGGTCAGTAATAACTGTATGGCATATTGTATCTGTTGCGGACATGAAACCGTACATGTCGAGTGGTCAGTAATAACTGTATGGCATATTGTATCTGTTGAGGACATGAAACCGTACATGTCGAGTGGTCAGTAATAACTGTATGGCATATTGTATCTGTTGAGGACATGAAACCGTACATGTCGAGTGGTCAGTAATAACTGTATGGCATATTGTATCTGTTGAGGACATGAAACCGTACATGTCGAGTGGTCAGTAATAACTGTATGGCATATTGTATCTGTTGCGGACATGAAACCGTACATGTCGAGTGGTCAGTAATAACTGTATGGCATATTGTATCTGTTGCGGACATGAAACCATACATGTCGAGTGGTCAGTAATAACTGTATGGCATATTGTATCTGTTGAGGACATGAAACCGTACATGTCGAGTGGTCAGTAATAACTGTATGGCATATTGTATCTGTTGCGGACATGAAACCGTACATGTCGAGTGGTCAGTAATAACTGTATGGCATATTGTATCTGTTGCGGACATGAAACCGTACATGTCGAGTGGTCAGTAATAACTGTATGGCATATTGTATCTGTTGAGGACATGAAACCGTACATGTCGAGTGGTCAGTAATAACTGTATGGCATATTGTATCTGTTGAGGACATGAAACCGTACATGTCGAGTGGTCAGTAATAACTGTATGACGAATACTTGCCGTTTGTTAAGAGTCTCGCCTTTTCTCACCAATAATCAACGTACGTATCCAACATTTTCCTGCCAATTTTACCAAAAAGGGCTTATTTGGAAGTCCTACTATTAGTGCCCCAATTACTTTTTTTTCAAAATCTTCTTCGATATGGATACTGTATGAATTAGTATATTGGTAAAAAGGGTTATTTTAAAGTATGACATTTTGTTTCGGGATAAAGTTGGAAATATCCCCGAAATGTGGGGGTTTGCAAGCTCACGTGACCTTTCAAGGCCCTATGACGATTACAAAGAATCCATAATTAGTTGGCATATTTGATCTTGTAGTGCACATAAAAGTCTTCATTCTGAGTGGTAATTTATTATTTTATGTTGTAAACCGTAGCGTTTTATGGACAATTCGTCTTCCCCCTCCACCTAAATTAAAACTGTTTGCTCTATCGACACATTTCAGTGTTAAATGTGTGGCTTCTCGAAATGTTTGACTACATCCACTCTGAGCAGGTGCACACTATGTACAATATATCTGGGGTGGATGTACATATACTGAGTCAAAAAAGAAACGATACCAAACTAAAAATGACGTAAAACGGATAAAACCATAGAAAGGTTTAATATATTATTACGTATCAGTACCGGGTATCTTATTGCAACGTCAGCCAACCATAAACACAAGTAAATAAACACCCGATAATCCTGGAACGCCGAATTTCCGATTTGCACGTGCTCCTCAACAAAGACAACTTCCTACACATGTACAAATCGGAAAACCGGTTTATTGTACTGGTATTGCATTATCATCGAGGAAAAACACCTTACATACCCATTGTTACCTCTAACAAAATGCCTAGGCTAAACCGCAATCAGAGAATGCGTGCCATTGGCATGATTGACGGCGGTTTACGTCAGCGTGACGTTGCAAATCGACTCTGGGTTACGCGGATCACGATAACACGTCTACTTCGACGTTATCGAACACATGGATCGGTGGACGACCGTCCAAGATCTGGTCGACCACGTGTGACGACGCGTGAACAGGACCGTCACATTCGGACGTCACATTTACGTGACCGGTTCCTACCTGCTACGCACACAGCTGCCGTTACTCCTGGAATGACCAACAATCGCATCAGTGAACAAACAGTCAGGAACCGGCTCGGTGAACGTGGCATTCGTGCCTATCGGCCATACGTTGGACCCATCCTGACACGACGTCACCGTGACGTATGGCGGGAATGGACGACGGAACGTGCTCGCTGGACTCGGTTACAGTGGAATTCGGTGATGTTTAGCGATGAATCGCGGTTCTGTTTGTGTCGAGCGGATATATCGCAGACGCGGTGAACGTTACGCCGACGCATGTGTACGTCAGGTCGATCTGTTCGGGGGCGGAAGCGTTATGGCGTGGGGCGGTATCACCTTCGGCAGTCGCACTGAACTGTTAGTGGTGGACGGGAACCTAAACACCCAGCGGTACTGTGATCAGATCCTTGCGCCAGTTGTTGTGCCGTTCTTTAACGCCAACAGAAACGTCACACTGTTCCAACAGGACAACGCCAGGTGTCATACTGCTCGGATTTCCACCACATTATTGGAGCAGAACAATATTGAAACCCTGCCATGTCACCCATAGAACATTTGTGGGATACGTTAGACCGCCGCGTCAGACGACGTCAGCCGGTAACGTTAAACCAACTGAGGGATGTTTTGTGTCAGGAGTGGACAAATATTGACCAGCAAGAGATTCAGACACTCTTCCGTTCGATGCGACGGCGGTGCATTGCAGTGAGAGACGCAAATGGTGCCCATACTCGGTATTGACGTCTGTGTGAAAACTCCATTAGACCCCTGTCCGATGAACTACGTCATCACGCAGCAGACAGTTTCGGAGGCTCATTATGCTTTATGTGCTCCTCTTTCAAACATGTTGAACTATCATCTTATGAATTTTCTTAATAAATGTTGAAATTATAGACACAAACACCAGGTATCGTTTCTTTTTTGACTCAGTATATCTTTCACAAAATTATTTTGTCACCCTGCCTCCCTATTACATGTAATCTGGTAGCTCATTCAAATTGTTAATTACTCGGTGTGTAAAGGAGTTTAATTGAACACTTTTGTTAGCACGAGGCTTCAGTTCAGAAAATGTCCCCTATCCTGGTTATTGGAGAATGTCCCCTACCCTGGTTATTGGAGAATGTCCCCATCCCTGGTTATTGGAGAATGTCCCCTACCCTGGTTGTTGTAGAATTCAAATAACTGAGCACAGTCTATATCAACAAAATGATATATAATCATGAAGCATTGTATTTATTCTTTGTCGCCATTATTCAAGTGGTTAAGTTCAGCCATTCTTTCTCGTAACAAAGTCCTTTTTAGTTCTGCAGTCTATCTTGTTATCAGTGTTGCACATCATGTTAATATAATTATGAAACATTTTGCAAATTAATCCCAAAACCACCAAAAGCATCATGCTACTATTTAAATAATAATATAAAAAAATGATATGCGTATATATATATATATATACATATATACACAGGGTAGTACAGTATTCATTATCCCTAAAATCAGCTATAACAGTATGCTATAACACTAGGATTATATAATTTATAGTAACGACTATTACGCTCAATTTCATTCATTTATGCATAGTATCCGATATCACAATTATTCCCATTCATGTTTTCACACATATTTGCCTTGACCACGTGATTTTAATGTGCCCGTGTAATCTAAATGCATGACCTAGTCCAGGTCTATCTACTAATCCAAATTAAGTTATGTTCATATATCATCTCCAAGATAAAATATTTGCTATTGCAGAAGCACAGAAAAATAATTCTGTGGCACTCTCTGAACAGGGAACATACAACTCCCGTTTTTAGACAACATTCATATGCTATAATAAATTACAAAATGGAACTATTTTTATGGTTAAGAAATATTGTGATATTTGGCTACATATTTTCATTGCAGGAACGTAGCTCGAGACACCTTTCTAGTTGAAGCGCTATCTCTCCCCCACGATGGAATACTACATCACAATTTTGTTTACCATCTCGTGTATCGGGACCATTATGTATCTGTTTAAATGTATTACGTTATATATCCTCATGATGTACACTAAATGTACCTGAGTGAAATAAAAGAATATGTCTGTCTGTCTGTCTGTCTGTTGTCTGTCTGTCTGTCTGTCTGTCTGTCTGTCTGTCTGTCTGTCTGTCTGTCTGTCTGTCTGTCTGTCTGTCTGTTAATGTGTACACGAGCATGTGTTAATTTCATAGCACGTAATACTATGATGTCTGTGGTTTAGGAAGGTTGATAAAATTCAAGATACTGCAGAAATAAATATTTATTATTTATTCCAAAGCCTTTTTTGTTGTGTACAATACATAATTATTCAAACAAAAACTAATAATATAATTAGCATATTATCACAGCTGGTTCATGCACAAAGAAATTAAATCAGCTAAAAAAAACAGTGTGCGTTTCTTAAAGTCCCATTATGTTTTTATATATCTTGGGGCGGTCTTGGTGTTAATAAGTTGGACTATGAATCTAGGATTCGGGAGTTTACCCCCCCTCTTCTCACCCCAATTATAGCAGGGATCAGTTTAGAGGGCGATGTGGGCGAAATTGTCGCCCTAGGGACCCTGACTTCGCCCTCTGGGGGCCCCACTTCTCCCTAAAAATTTTTTTTGGTTTTACGATTTTCAAACAAAATGTTGTCTAGTAAGATACACTGGCCCATTATAAAGCACTCCTTCTATTCAAATGTTGTATTTAATGGTTGTACTGTGCATTTTAACCCTATTTTACAGAAGTATATTAAAGAACACCATTTAAGGAAGCGATCACGCGCTTTCTCACTTCTCCCAAAAATTCTGACCTAGAATGAACCCTGATTATAGTAAGTGTTCCAGCTGGAACAATCAGCATAGGTCTGCACGTGTATCGGTGTTAACTGAACATATAAGAGAATCAGGCATTCTTCTGGAATTAGGGTAACTTCTTTATCTTGCAATAAATAATACTGGCGGCATTGATTTTATGTCAAATATATTTTCAAGATGGCTGCTGTGGAGGTCATCTTGCATTTCCCATTTTCTTATACTACCCATAACCGTAGTTGCCTCGATGTCCCAACAAAAAATTCAAATAATCATTCGACAGTTTGGTAGTAGTAGAGAAAGATTTACAAGATGGTTGATGCGACTGCCATCTTGGATTTGAATGATTTTAGTTTTGCTTTATCTACATGTACTAGTCACACCTATGCTCCATCCCAAGTTATATTGAAATTGACCGTGTGGGTTTAGAGGACATGTCGTTTAAAGCAGATTGTGAACAGACGACCCACTTACACAAACAGATCACCTCCAGACTCCATCATTACTCAGGTGAGAAAACAGAAGACAAATAATTATATGTTATATTTCGGGTTTTACGCCTGCATCAGCACCATTTTGGGATATATCGCCGGCGGGCAGTTTACCTAACAACACCTTTCCTGGGCAGGCTCCAACGGTTAACTAGTACTTGGGTGCACCAACCTCCGTAAGAAACTGCCAACTTTTTCATATAAATGAGACAGGGTCTGAGCGGGGCTCGAACCCGTGACCATCAGTGATGATAGGTTACAGTGGTATACAAGTCAGCAACCATAACCACTCGACCACGGAGGCAGACAGAAGACAAATAAAATTAGCACTTAAATGCAACCTAAATCCCATAGCGGGTAAACAATTCATCAGGCCACCTACCTAATGTTGTCTCCACATCTATACAAGTTCTGGTCCCCCCTCCCAAGTTCAAGGTCACTGGTAGGTTGGGGACTAACATTGGATGTTGGGAATTATTCCTCAGATGTGCTTGCAAAGTTTCAAAGTAATAACGTTGATGGTGTTTGAGAAATAATAAAAGTTTGAGATATTCTTTACACATATATAATTAATTTCTGAAATGATAATATTAATGGACAAATTTAAAATTCTAGGAAATTGGTAGAGTGGGGACTTATTGTGGGCATAGGGACTTATTGTGGGGATAGGGACTTATTGTGGGGATAGGGACTTATTGTGGGTATAGATAATTATTCCTTGGATGTGTTTAAAGCTTCAAAGGAATAACTTTTTTTTTGACTGAATTTCTGAACAGCACACAATTTATCTACTCCTGTGAGTGAGACTTGTTATGGGGGGGGGGGCTGAGAATAACCCCTAAAAACAGTAAGAAACTTATACAAGCATTATATTAGATTGGTTTTTAGTTACATGCAATTGTTGACGCAGCCGTCAGCAGAAAAGTGACTACTATGTCTCTGGTTTCACTAAATTGAGGGAGACAAAAAATGATTTAATACTGACTAACCGGGTTGGCAGGTTTCTTCCCTATAGGTTTTTCCCCGTTTTTTCCGATACGGAAGAAATACGTTTCTTCCCAACTACTGGGAAGAAATGGAAGAAACCTCCTTTTTGTCAATTTGTTTAGTAATATATGCGCAAAATATAGATAAAATGTATATATTATGATTAATATTGCTTCAACAATAACATCTGTTGATCAAGTCCAATTGACAGGTGTCAATTAGATTGTATAGTAAAGTCCCATAAGCTGGGTCACACCAACCAACCTGTTATAATTACTAGCTATTGTTATATGTTTCAATTGACAGGTTATTGACTTCTAAAAGTGGCAAACATGTGATATGGCTTCATTTTTGTTCAGGGGTTTCCTATTGAAATACAATACACGACAATGGCATGCCCCTTATTAAACAACTTTTACCATGGCTTCATTTTATTCAAAGGCATCCCATTGATTACATTTTCACTATATAACCAAGCGAGAGAAGTAATTTAAATTCAGAAACTGACAGTGCCTTTGCGTTAAACTGGGAACCATTATCACCAAGTTGACATTTATTTTTCTCATCAGTTCTATTTAAATCATAATGTATAGGGGTGGCAGACCTCGTGACACTATTTGGGAACACTTTGTTTCTGTGACAGTGACTAAAAGAGTATGCTAGGTGCAAACTTTGTGAGAACCAGCAGCTTCCTAAAGCTTGCCGTCTAAAACTCCATTATGCGAAATGCAGTGCAGCATACCACTTACCAGCAGAAAAAGAGATCCCTGAGCAGCCTATGTCAGTAAAAAGACGGAGATCTCCATCTCCTCCACCAACCAACCGACAAGCTATCTCAATCCAACCAGACATGGATAGTTGTGTTGTGAAGACATCTCTAAACCAGAAAAATGCCATTGACTTGGAGATTGCCAAATTCTTCTACGCATGCAATATACCATTCAATGCCGCTGACCATCCACAGTACAAAAAGATGATGAGTACACTACGAGCAGGATATCAGCCACCTAACAGGAAGCAGATAGCCGGAAACTCCTAGACACTGTGTATGATCAACTCCAGGAGGATATGAAGCATGTCATTGGCGGAAAAACTGCAACTCTTGTACAAGACGGCTGGAGTAATTGCCACAACGAACCTATAATTGCAAGTTGCCTCCAGGTTGAGAACAAATCCTATCTTTTAGATAGCCACCCTACTGGATCTATGTCAAAAACAGGGGACAATTGCAAGATGTTGTGTCAGGAGTCCATCAAAAAGGCAAGGGAAAACTACAACTGCACTGTATCTGGAGTATGTACTGACAATGCTAAGAACATGGAAAAAATGCGTGTTGCCTTACAAGAAGATGACCCAGACCTCACTGTGTATGGCTGCTCTGCCCACTGGCTCAACTTACTTGGGCTGGATCTAACTTCACAGTCAGTGATGAAGCATGTTGTGGAAGTACAGAAGTATTTTCGCAACCACCATAAGCCATGTGCTTGGCTGTCTGAGTGTGCCGAAAGTAAGAAACCACAGCTCCCTGGAGAAACACGATGGAAGTCTCAACTCACCTGTTTGGACAGCTATATTGCCAACAGAACCAGCTACATGAAGATTGTTCAGGACCATGCGGATGAGATTGACCAAACCATTGCCAAAAAGATACAGGATATCAATATCTATAGGAATTCCAAGGACATGGCAGAGCTGCTTCGCCCTGTAGCAACTGCTATTGATGCTTGCCAGACAGACTACTCCTCTCTGGCATCAGCGTGCCATACATGGCTGTCTCTTCTGGATAATCCCAACCTTCAGTCACCAGCGCACAAGACCCTTGTCACAAAGCGGTTTAAGCAAGCAATCATACCAGAACACTTTACAGCTTACAAACTACATCCAGCATATCAGGGTGTTAAACTATCTGCTTGGCAATTGGAGATTGTTAATGACTTTATTATGTCCAAGAGTCCTGCCTTCATCACTGAGCTGATTGCCTTTCAAGCCAAATCCACACCATACCCTGCTGCATTTTTCAATGAGGCAGCACTTCGGATGGATCCAGTTACCTGGTGGAAAGCAGCTAAATTCAGTGGTGTAAATTCTGACTTTGTAGACTTTGTGGTATGTCTTCTACAGGCACCAGCTTCCTCAGCGTCAGTAGAGCGTATATTTTCCAACTTTGGACAGATCCACAGTAAAATTAGGAACAGACTAGGAAATCAAACTGCAGGAAAGTTAGTGTTTCCGGCTCCTGAGAGGTGATCTTGAGATTGATTATTAACTGCTGTTTTTTTACATGAACAGTGTGCTTATCTACCTGATGTGAAGACTGCTAATTGTGAGAACATTGTGCTAATGTATATATGTAAATATTATTCTCTTATAGTTGCTGACAGTGATGCATTAAAAATATCACACTTTATTCCCAGTTTCTTCCTAGTTTCTCCCATTTCTTCCGGGAAGAAAGGTGTTTCTTCCCTTTTTTCCCATGTTTCTTCCCACAGAAGGGAAGAAATACCTTTCTTCCCGGAAGAAAGCCAACCCTGTTGACTAACTGACTAAAGGAAATGAAAATATCTCAAAAAATAATAGTATGTGAGCAGTGAGACTGGTAACTTACGTCGAATATGATAAATGATAAGCTTAAGAATTCCTGAATTGCATATAATATTGACAGTTCAGTTTGAAACGGATGCACATGCCATCTTCATTTATCAACAGACACAGTAGGTGTTGGACTCCTTTTTGAATCCTCGATGTATATCAAAGTCACTGTGTGCAGTTTTTTCTGTTTTCTGTCAGAATCTATGCTTGATGCAATAAAACAACTGGTTTGAGATGGCCTTGTGTTTCCATAGCATAAGTTGCAGTACATGTACTGATGGCACTCGTCTTTAAATAGTAGTTTTACTCAATTTAATAGGAAAATATGCGGGTGCCATGTGACACCAAGAAATTGGACAGATAAGCTAATGTAATTCAGTACTGGTAGTGATTTTCATATTCCCAAAAGCTATTTGGAGCTATCTACAACACTTTTGGAAATGGATGTAAAGCGGCGAGATAATGTTCATGCGGCGACGCATGCGCGATCAGCCATTGTACACGTCAAGATATTTCATTAGATGTTCACAAGTCCAACTACGCATTTCAGGATGAAGCAGTGATATTCCATACAGGATGAAGCAGTGATATTACACATAGGATTAAGTAGTGTTGTTCATCATTCATTGGCAGATCAGCTCGTGGCCTTCTGAAATATAAATACAAGAAATGTCATCACTGCAGTCTTCTATGTTGTGAACAAGAACTATCTCACTGTATAGAAACTGTCAGCCTATGTATATAAACTGTCAGCCCATGTATATAAACTGTCAGCCTATGTATATACACTGTCAGCCTATGTATATAAACTGTCAGCCTATGTATACACTGTCAGCCTATGTATATAAACTGTCAGCCCATGTATATAAACTGTCAGCCTATGTATATAAACTGTCAGCCTATGTATATACACTGTCAGCCTATGTATATAAACTGTCAGCCTATGTATATACACTGTCAGCCTATGTATATAAACTGTCAGCCTATGTATATACACTGTCAGCCTATGTATATAAACTGTCAGCCTATGTATATAAACTGTCAGCCCATGTATATAAACTGTCAGCCTATGTATATACACTGTCAGCCTATGTATATAAACTGTCTGCCTATGTATATAAACTGTCAGCCTATGTATATAAACTGTCAGCCTATGTATATAAACTGTCAGCCCATGTATATAAACTGTCAGCCTATGTATATAAACTGTCAGCCTATGTATATAAACTGTCAGCCCATGTATATAAACTGTCTGCCTATGTATATAAACTGTCAGCCTATGTATATAAACTGTCAGCCCACTGTATATAAACTGTCAGCCTATGTATAGCAACTGTCAGCCTATGTATATAAACTGTCTGCCTATGTATATAAACTGTCAGCCCACTGTATAGAAACTGTATGCCCATGTATATAAACTGTCAGCCCATGTATATAAACTGTCAGCCTATGTATATAAACTGTATGCCCATGTATAGAAACAGTCAGCCTATGTATATAAACAGTCTGCCTATGTATATAAACTGTCTGCCTATGTATAGACAGTCAGCCCATGTATAGAAACAGTCAGCCTATGTATAGAAATGGCCAGCCTATGTATAGAAATGGCCAGCCTATGTATAGAAACTGTCTGCCCACTGTAGAGAAACTGTCTGCCTGTGTGTTCACTGTAGAGAAACTGTCAACCTATGTGTTCTCTGTGGATAATCTGTGTCACTTACCCTCTGTAGAGGAACTAAATACCAACCCTGTGTCACTTACCTTCTGTAGAGGAACTAAATACCAACCCTGTGTCACTTACCCTCTGTAGAGGAACTAAATACCAACCCTGTGTCACTTACCCTCTGTAGAGGAACTAAATACCAACTCTGTGTCACTTACCCTCTGTAGAGGAACTAAATACCAACCCTGTGCCACTTACCTTCTGTAGAGGAACTAAATACCAACCCCGTGTCACTTACCCACTGTAGAGGAACTAAATACCAACCCTGTTTCACTTACCTTCTGTAGAGGAACTAAATACCAACCCTGTGTCACATACCCTCTGTAGAGGAACTAAATACCAACCCTGTGTCACTTACACTCTGTAGAGGAACTAAATACCAACCCTGTGTCACTTACCTTCTGTAGAGGAACTAAATACCAACCCTGTGTCACTTACCTTCTGTAGAGAAACTAAATACCAACCCCATGTCACTTACCTTCTGCAGAGAAACAGGAACGGGAATATCCAGTAGATTACATACAGTATTCCTTATTGGACGAACTTCCTCTAGGTCATTATCCCTGGGGAAAAAACATTCACATGTATTACATCTGTAGGTATAAACACATTCACATGTATTACATCTGTAGGTATAAACACATTCACATGTATTACATCTGTAGGTATAAACACATTCACATGTATTACATCTGTAGGTATAAACACATTCACATGTATTATATCTGTAGGTATAAACACATTCACCTGTATTACATATGTAGGTATAAACACATTCACCTGTATTACATCTGTAGGTATAAACACATTCACCTGTATTACATCTGTAGGTATAAACACATGCACATGTATTATATATGTAGGTATAAACACATTGTCATGTATTACATCTGTAGGTATAAACACATTCACATGTATTACATCTGTAGGTATAAACACATTCACATGTATTACATCTGTAGGTATAAACACATTCACATGTATTATATCTGTAGGTATAAACACATTCACCTGTATTACATATGTAGGTATAAACACATTCACCTGTATTACATCTGTAGGTATAAACACATTCACCTGTATTACATCTGTAGGTATAAACACATGCACATGTATTATATATGTAGGTATAAACACATTGTCATGTATTACATCTGTAGGTATAAACACATTCACATGTATTACATCTGTAGGTATAAACACATTCACATGTATTACATCTGTAGGTATAAACACATTCACATGTATTATATCTGTAGGTATAAACACATAGTCATGTATTACATCTGTAGGTATAAACACATTCACCTGTATTACATATGTAGGTATAAACACATTCACATGTATTATATCTGTAGGTATAAACACATTCACCTGTATTACATCTGTAGGTATAAACACATGCACATGTATTACATCTGTAGGTATAAACACATGCACATGTATTATATCTGTAGGTATAAACACATTCACATGTATTACATCTGTAGGTATAAACACATTCACATGTATTACATCTGTAGGTATAAACACATTCACATGTATTATATCTGTAGGTATAAACACATTCACATGTATTACTATTATATCTGTAGGTATAAACACATTCACATGTATTACATCTGTAGGTATAAACACATTGTCATGTATTACATCTGTAGGTATAAACACATTCACATGTATTACATCTGTAGGTATAAACACATTCACATGTATTATATCTGTAGGTATAAACACATTCACATGTATTACATCTGTAGGTATAAACACATTCACCTGTATTACATCTGTAGGTATAAACACATTCACATGTATTACATATGTAGGTATAAACACATTCACATGTATTATATCTGTAGGTATAAACACATTCACATGTATTATATCTGTAGGTATAAACACATTCACATGTATTATATCTGTAGGTATAAACACATGCACATGTATTATATCTGTAGGTATAAACACATTGTCATGTATTACATCTGTAGGTATAAACACATTCACATGTATTATATCTGTAGGTATAAACACATGCACATGTATTATATCTGTAGGTATAAACACATTCACATGTATTATATCTGTAGGTATAAACACATTCACATGTATTATATCTGTAGGTATAAACACATTCACATGTATTATATCTGTAGGTATAAACACATTCACATGTATTACATATGTAGGTATAAAATCATCAAAGATCAATAGATATGAACATGACAAAATGTATTGCTAGGTTAGTTATCATTCTATGAAAGTGTTGTTAAAATCCGGACATGGGTTTACCAAAATTAGCGTAGACAAACATTGTTCTTCAAAATGATCAATTGACAAAGTGGTACGAGCCGATAACTTGCACAACTAGACCTGGCCGACAAGGGATTTACTAGAACACAGTGTGAACACAAACAAAATATCCACAAGGCCGAAAGCTGCACTCAATAGTCACTATGTGAGTGAGTATTTGGTGTAACTGCGCATCAGCACAGTTCAGGCTATATCGAGCCGAGTTAAGTATACAAGATATCTACAATTAAAAATATTATGTAGATAGCATACTGTATGTATTCAATAATCACTAAAGCAGAATAACATTATGTATGACATGCACAACTAGACTTCATACTGATTCTTACCGTTAAGTTTTATGAATATTCGACAATAGGTTTTGGAGACAAACTATGTACGCATGCACCTACTAACTCACTCATATATGGACAGACAAGACGTAGGGACAGTGTAAACCAAATAGACTTTCCACTTTTTCAATGCGGGCTTTACACATCTGGCATGAACTATTGAACGTTTTATTCTACTTTCATTTTTAAAGTCGTCTTCATAATCCCTCTTAGCATGCTTAATCAACAGGAATGCGACTAAGCATGGAGACAGAGAAGTATGGGTGATATTTACTGCACAGAAAACTAGTGTTAGAGTGCATCATATAAACTGATTGCTGCTCCCACCCTACTGCTGGTGATCATTGCAAACCACTCTGTATAGCGGATCTGCATGTTCCTTTAGAACGTTCAGAAATATTTATTTATATTTCGGGGTTTACGCCTGTATCAGCACCATTTTGGGCTATATCGCCGGCGAGTAGTTTACCTAACAACACCTTTCCTGGGCAGGCTCCAGCGGTTAACCAGTACTTGGGTGCACCAACCTCCGTAAGAAACTGCCAACTTTTTCATATAAATGAGACACGGCCTGAGCGGGGCTCGAACCCGTTACCATCAGTGATGATAGGTTACAGTGGTATACAAGTCAGCAACCATAACCACTCGACCACGGAGGCGGACTCATAAATATTAATGTATTTTCAAATGTGATTGAGACATATAGGATTTTACACTCGTGATGATTTCATACCTTATTTTAAGAAAAGCGTTTTGGAATTTTGCTATTAAGCTCGCCAAAAGTCTCGCTTAATAGCAAAATAAAGGCTCGCTTAATAGCAAAATAATGGCTCGCTTAATAGCAAAATAATGGCTCGCTTAATAGCAAAATAAAGACTCACTTAATAGCAAAATAATGGCTCGCTTAATAGCAAAATAATGGCTCGCTTAATAGCAAAATAATGGCTCGCTTAATAGCAAAATAATGGCTCGCTTAATAGCAAAATAATGGCTCGCTTAATAGCAAAATAATGGCTCTCTTAATAGCAAAATAATGGCTCGCTTAATAGCAAAATAATGGCTCGCTTAATAGCAAAATAATGGCTCGCTTAATAGCAAAATAATGGCTCGCTTAATAGCAAAATAGTGGCTCGCTTAATAGCAAAATAATGGCTCGCTTAATAGCAAAATTCCAAACTCTTTTCATAAAGTATGGTATGAAATCATCACAAGTGTAAGATCCTTGTTTATCACATTACCATATTGGGTTTCAATCATATTTTGCACAAAATAACGCTGCTAGTTTCATTTTGGCGCCAACTATCAGCGCAAATTGTCATGACGTCACTAAATTGTCCTGACGTCGCTACATATAGCAGCGCTATATTTATGTGTTAAACAGCGTTATAATTGCGTCAAGATTTCTTTTAAATCGTAGCGAGTCTTACCATTAATATAACGTAATATACCAATTCAAATAGAAATGAGCATACTTTAAAGTTTCATTTACAAATTATAAGGATTATTCTCTCAACAAATCAGATTCCTTCCAGGTATTACACATGTGTATATATAAGAAAATATGAAATGACTGTATTACACAGACGGATCTGTAGTCCAGTGGTAACACGCTGGACTGGTAATCCAGGGATCGCAGGTTCAATCCCCCGTCTGACCCTAATAAAATTAACAGTCTTACAGATGGGACTAAACCGAGGTCTCGTGTCGGTACTGTACACCGTGCACGTAAAAGAACCAGAGGAGACTCTGGAATGGGTCTGTCTGTATCATTGCACTATCCTCCAAAAATCTAAAATGATTAATCTCTTCTGGAGGTGTCGCTCATATGGGCAACCGGTAGCGAAGATAAATAGACGTAAAACACACACAAGACTGTATTACACTGAATACAAGCAAAGTAATGTGATAAAAGTGCTTACCAGAGAGTTTCACTAAGTATAGTCATCATCTCATCCAAGTGTTCATTGGGTGCTATATCATCGTAGGTGACGAGCACTTCATAGAACTTGTTAGCAGTTGCCTTACGAATCTAGTAGAAAGGAGTAATGTAAACCAAATTAAAATCATTACATTTTATATTGACTGTTAGTACGGGTTTACCTTGCTCTAATATTGCACAGATCCTGCAGCATTATATAATACATGTGCTTCGAAACCCTTCTAAGCCATAGACGGGAAACTGGATAGAAACATCGACCTTCCGTAAGCAGGCAGAATGCTGACAAGACAGATGGTGGGTATCAAACATACAGTGGTGAGGTGGACACTGATTTGGACATGAAAGATGGTGGGTATCAAACATACAGTGGTGAGGTGGACACTGATTTGGACATGAAAGATGGTGGGAATCAAACATACAGTGGTGAGGTGGACACTGATTTGGACAAGAAAGATGGTGGGTATCAAACATACAGTGGTGAGGTGGACACTGATTTGGACATGAAAGATGGTGGGAATCAAACATACAGTGGTGAGGTGGACACTGATTTGGACATGAAAGATGGTGGGAATCAAACATACAGTGGTGAGGTGGACACTGATTGGACATGAAAGATGGTGGGAATCAAACCTACAGTGGTGAGGTGGACACTGATTTGGACATGAAAGATGGTGGGAATCAAACATACAGTGGTGAGGTGGACACTGATTTGGACATGAAAGATGGTGGGAATCAAACATACAGTGGTGAGGTGGACACTGATTTGGACAAGAAAGATGGTGGGAATCAAACATACAGTGGTGAGGTGGACACTGATTTGGACATGAAAGATGGTGGGAATCAAACATACAGTGGTGAGGTGGACACTGATTTGGACATGAAAGATGGTGGGAATCAAACCTACAGTGGTGAGGTGGACACTGATTTGGACATGAAAGATGGTGGGAATCAAACCTATAGTGGTGAGGTGGACACTGATTTAAAGTCAATGACTGTCATTACTTGGCTGTGGTCTCACCATGCACTTTCCAGCTATATTTGATTGAGTAAGAGGAGCCCATATGTCAGTCCGGGAATTGTTTCGATCATGGGCAGACAACTGGCTAGAACTACCACTTCCTATAATTCAACTGGATAGATTTCTCCCCTAAATACTAAAGTCAAAATTAAATGAGAATTGGTTTATAGTTCTTCAAATTGGAACAGGTTAGTCCATGCAACTATATCATCTGTCTGGTAGTGTTCTCTATGTGTGTAACTGAACGTTAGATTTACATATTTAAATCTCCTATGGCATTTAATTTCCATGTTGCCTCTTCTCTCTCCCTCGTGGTGATGGATTCCATCAGGAATGAGGCCTCAAGAGTGATAAATATAAGTTGTAAGAACTTGTTTCGCAATCGAGCTAAAATAAATTTGTATAAACTAAACTAAATCTCCTATTCCTACATAAGTCATCTTCATATTAGAACCATTCTACCCATTGCGTCTACAAGGTTGACTCACCCTAGGGAATCTGTGGCACAGAAAAATACAGAGAGATATGAGACTTTTCGTCCTCACTTCCCCAGGAAACTGCAATAATCCACATAATCTGAAAATACAAGATATAATATTAACTGTACTGTAAAGATGACGCACTTTCAGTGAAGATTCCAGGATTTTTCCTTTTCGTTGCTATAACAAGGGTACGGTTCCTCATATAAAAGATTAGTTTAATCATATTTTATTGCTTGATTCGTTTTACATATACATGTGAATATTGTTATATTATGTTATATTTCGGGTTTTACGCCTGCATCAGCACCATTTCGGGCTATATCGCCGGCGGGCAGTTTACCTAACAACACCTTTCCTGGGCAGGCTCCAGCGGTTAACCAGTACTTGGGTGCACCAACCTCCGTAAGGTCTGAGCGGGGTATACATGTGAATACAAAACATGACAAATTAAAGAAAGGCAAACGGGTCGGGCCACACGTTCTAGCAACATTACGGCCCTTCCAGTTTTCATGATAAAAATTATCGCGGCGGTCTGATAACCCGAGGAATGTAATAATTATTATTATTATAATAACTCGTTGAATTGATATCCATCGCCAAATATGATCCTTCCCGAAAAAATAAAGAATTTGACACCCCCAGTGACATTCGAACATACGGCGTGTGTGGTTTTCTAATGTTACTCACAAGAAAAAACCCAATCTTATCGAGATGGAATCAACAGTACCATTTTACATTCTTCCGAAGGCTGGGTCGGAACGCTGGTTGCATTGGTGAGGTGCTTACCACGGTGGTAATTGGACAGCTTAAATGATAACTATGATAATCCAGGTTGCATTGTAGCATGCTAACTAATGCACCAATAATACAGCCTAAATGATAATCTATGTTGCATTGGTTACAACCTAAATGTAACGCTAAATGATAATCCACATTGCATTGGTTACAACCTAAACGTAACTCTAAATGATAATCCATGTTGCATTGGTTACAACCTAAATGTAACTCTAAATGATAATCCACATTGCATTGGTTACAACCTAAATGTAACTCTAAATGATAATCCACATTGCATTGGTTACAACCTAAACGTAACTCTAAATGATAATCCATGTTGCATTGGTTACAACCTAAATGTAACTCTAAAATGATAATCCACATTGCATTGGTTACAACCTAAACGTAACTCTAAATGATAATCCATGTTGCATTGGTTACAACCTAAATGTAACTCTAAATGATAATCCACGTTGCATTGGTTACAACTTAAATGTAACTAAATGATAATCCACATTGCATTGGTTACAACCTAAATGTAACTCTAAATGATAATCCACGTTGCATTGGTTACAACCTAAATGTAACTCTAAATGATAATCCATGTTGCATTGGTTACAACCTAAATGTAACTCTAAATGATACTCCACGTTGCATTGTTGATTAGTTAGCATGCTAACTACTGCACCAATAATACAGCCTAAATGATAATCCACGTTGCATTGGTTACAACTTAAATGTAACTCTAAATGATAATCCACGTTGTATTGGTTACAACCTAAATGTAACTCTAAATGATAATCCACATTGCATTGGTTACAACCTAAATGTAACTCTAAATGATAATCCACATTGCATTGGTTACAACCTAAACGTAACTCTAAATGATAATCCATGTTGCATTGGTTACAACCTAAACGTAACTCTAAATGATAATCCACGTTGCATTGGTTACAACCTAAATGTAACTCTAAATGATAATCCACGTTGCATTGGTTACAACCTAAATGTAACTCTAAATGATAATCCATGTTGCATTGGTTACAACCTAAATGTAACTCTAAATGATAATCCACATTGCATTGGTTACAACCTAAATGTAACTCTAAATGATAATCCATGTTGCATTGGTTACAACCTAAATGTAACGCTAAATGATAATCCATGTTGCATTGGTTACAACCTAAATGTAACTCTAAATGATAATCCACATTGCATTGGTTACAACCTAAATGTAACTCTAAATGATAATGCATGTTGCATTGGTTACAACCTAAATGTAACGCTAAATGATAATCCATGTTGCATTGGTTACAACCTAAATGTAACTCTAAATGATAATCCATGTTGCATTGGTTACAACCTAAATGTAACTCTAAATGATAATCCACGTTGCATTGGTTACAACCTAAATGTAACTCTAAATGATAATCCACGTTGCATTGGTTACAACCTAAATGTAACTCTAAATGATAATCCACGTTGCATTGGTTACAGCCTAAATGTAACTCTAAATGATAATCCATGTTGCATTGGTTACAACCTAAATGTAACTCTTGATAACTTACACATCAATAGTGGCTAGCAGTTTCTGTGGCTGTCCACATTTATGGATCTCCGCCTTGACCAGCTTGTACACTTCAATTGGAAATGAATAACTGAAAAATTGGAAGTAAACTAGGTTATTAACATATACAGACCACCGTGCAACATGTGCTACAGACCACTGTGCAACATGTGCTACAGATCACCCTGCAACATGTGCTACAGACCACCCTGCAACATGTGCTACAGACCACCGTGCAACATGTGCTACAGACCACCGTGCAACATGTGCTACAGACCACCGTGCAACAGACCACCGTGCAACATGTGCTACAGACCACCGTGCAACATGTGCTACAGACCACCCTGCAACATGTGCTACAGACCACCGTGCAACATGTGCTACAGACCACCCTGCAACATGTGCTACAGACCACCCTGCAACATGTGCTACAGACCACCCTGCAACATGTGCTACAGACCACAATACAACATGTGCTACAGATCACCCTACAACATGTGCTACAGACTACCGTGCAACATGTGCTACAGACCACCGTGCAACATGTGCTACAGACCACCTCCAAATAAAGAGCACCAATTAAACATCTGTCTCTAATGACTAACAATATGATCTTCCATCACAAACCATTATCAGTGTATTTTAACCTGCTATGAGAGACCACCTGTAAATAGAGACCACCTAGTGCCATTTCCGTGAGTGGTTGTTATAGATAAACTGACTGTACTTCTACCTACAACATGTGCTCATAGCAATACAGTTAGAATCTTTTAATGGGATGTACACAGATGAAAGGAACAGTATATATACTACTTATGATTTCTTTCCTTAAACACAATAATATTTTCAGTGTATATTTTGAGGCCCACGCTCCCCCCAGGCAGATTAATTTTACAATGCATATCCTGCAAACTTCGACTAAATACGGTTTAACTATTTGCAGTCATTCAAAAGTCTCCCCACTTCTCCCTAAATTTCTCACTTCTCCCTAAATCATTTGGAGGGAGAAGTGACTTCTCCCAAAATTTGGAGTCTAGCTTGAGCCCTGATGGCCCACTTGTCTTTAACAGATTTCAAAAGCTAGTATTGTTTTAAATCAATTGTATGCTTTTTTTGTTAATGTTAATAATTATATAATGTGACTTTTTTATTTTGTTGAAACTGAATATCTGCAATTGTTCTTTTTCTCGCAGACTGTTATGCAAATTTATGTGAAATGCAATGATGTCCTTTTGCATTAATGCACATAGCGAAAATTACATACTTTGTTACTTCAAACTGAGATAGAAACTGCATTGTATTTGCTTTTCAGTTATAACAATTTAAGTTTAATGAAATTTGCTCCAAAAATGATGCGAGACCCAGAACAGGCTGCATACATTACATACTCATTTTGTTCTATGAAGGCATCGAAACATCCTGTGGACAACAGCTGGTCTAGCATCTTCAACATGGGCAGTGAGACTCTGAAATACATGGAAAATCACGGCTTAGGATAGAAACCGAGAAGTAGGGAGAAGCTTAATGTATACAAGGGAACAGTTTGTTGAATCATGTTCAATGAAGGGAGGTTTAATCCTTGTATTATACGTCCCTCGCTAAAACATTACCAAATCAGCAACGTTAGGTACTCATTTTCTTTTCTTTACACGAATACATTTCTAACGCAATCTTTTTTTGTGATGTCAGTCTTACAGTCTAACTTATGATGTCACAGCTAGTGAGCTCGCATCTAAAAATAGACACTGCTGGGAAACCAGTAAATAATAAAGTTCTGAACACTAAAATCAGCTGTTATACCCAGGCTCTAAAACGAGAAATGAGGTGTCTGTAAAGACATTTACGCATGCTTTATTTACAGTAATTCCTTTATTATGTATATTTTTCACTTTGTGTAAAAGCGAGAAAAGTAGTCTGCCTACAGCCGTGATATGGATTCGGAAAACGTCCGCTGTTATACAAGATCTTGCATCTCACTGAAGAATACAACATGTATGTGTGGTGGATACATGAAGTCCTTGAAGATCTGGGTAAGAGTTGATGTGAGAGCTTACCTATCAACTTTCTGGAAGTCCTTGGAGATCTGGGTAAGAGTTGATGTGAGAGCTTACCTATCAACTTTCTGGAAGTCCTTGGAGATCTGGGTAAGAGTTGATGTGAGAGCTTACCTATCAACTTTCTGGAAGTCCTTGGAGATCTGGGTAAAAGTTGATGTGAGAGCTTACCTATCAACTTTCTGAGAGTCCTTGAAGATCTGGGTAAAAGTTGATGTGAGAGCTTACCTATCAGCTTTCTGAGAGTCCTTGAAGACTTGGGTAAGAGTTGATGTGAGAACTTACCTATCAACTTTCTGAGAGTCTTTGAAGACTTGGGTAAGAGTTGATGTGAGAACTTACCTATCAACTTTCTGAGAGTCCTTGAAGACTTGGGTAAGAGTTGATGTGAGAACTTACCTATCAACTTTCTGGAAGTCCTTGGAGATCTGGGTAAGAGTTGATGTGAGAGCTTATCTATCAACTTTCTGGAAGTCCTTGAAGATCTGTGTAAGAGTTGATGTGAGAACTTATCTATCAGCTTTCTGAGAGTCCTTGAAGACTTGGGTAAGAGTTGATGTGAGAACTTACCTATCAGCTTTCTGAGAGTCCTTGAAGACTTGGGTAAGAGTTGATGTGAGAACTTACCTATCAACTTTCTGGAAGTCCTTGAAGATCTGGGTAAGAGTTGATGTGAGAACTTACCTATCAGCTTTCTGGAAGTCCTTGAAGATCTGGGTAAAAGTTGATGTGAGAGCTTACCTATCAACTTTCTGGAAGTCCTTGAAGATCTGGGTAAGTGTTGAGAACTTACCTATCAACTTTCTGGAAGTCCTTGAAGATCTGGGTAAGTGTTGATGAGAGAACTTACCTATCAACTTTCTGGAAGTCCTTGAAGATCTGGGTAAGTGTTGAGAACTTACCTATCAACTTTCTGGAAGTCCTTGAAGATCTGGGTAAGAGTTGATGTGAGAACTTACCTATCAACTTTCTGGAAGTCCTTGAAGATTTGGGTAATAGTTGATGAGATCCTAGTTAGCTCAGGAATGTCATTTCTCAAATTCCTCAGGTACGTATTTACCGAGGCGCTGGAGTGTTTTACCTGCAAATAACATGTGTGAGCTGACAAACCAATCATAATATTGAACTTATAGCTGTGTGGGGCAAATAATTGGAATTCTGTAACATTAACAACTTTGCCACGGAGGTCGCTATGGTACCATTTTGTTCGTTTTTATACGACATGTATGAATGTGCCTTTTTGACTTTGAAATGGCTTGACTTGTAGGTGAAGGTAAGAAATTATATGACACTTTTAATAATTTACAAGAAGTGTGTGAATACTAGCTAAATCTCTTCACTGAATCACAAAACATAATGAATAGAATTTTGTTATTTCTTAAGAGCGTTTGACCTTAAACTTGGATATTATGAAGGTCAAGGTGAAAAATATATGCCAATATAAAACACAAGTTACATGGAGTATTGTGAGTGAATATCTAAATCCATCTACCATTTGAGAAATTATTAGAATAGAATGTTTTATTTTAACATGCGTGTGCCAATAAAATAGGTCAAGGCCATTATAAATAGGTCAGTGTGGAGCAGTAGTAACTAAGAATAATGTGACTGTCCGATTAGCGCAGTGGTTAGCACTCTCGCTTCTCACCAATGCAACACAGGTTTCATCCTCGGACCAGATCGGACAGGTAGGTGTTCTCTAGGTACTCCAGTTTCCACCTACACGAATGACCACATATATACGCTTTCATCCACACCAACAAGAGTGATTAACCCTTTCCCCCTTAGAAGTGACTCTCGATGCCAATGCCTATTGACATAGAACGACACATTAGTAGTCAAACAAGCTATAATAAAGATCGGAACATCGTAGTGTATACAACACTTAATAATTCCTAGTAACGTCCATGAAGGTGGAGTAGGCAAATTCACAGTTTATCCATTGCATACATTTGGTAAATTACAGCCAAATGTATGAAATAAAACTACATCTCTTATTTCCCGGGAAATTGCCAACCCTGATCTCTATGGGAGAAAGGGTTAATATACATGTAAGTTTAGCTTATTTCGCAATTGGATGCGAGTAGTGTGTAGGATGCGAGTAGTGTAGGATGCGAGTAGTGTGTAGGATGCGAGTAGTGTGTAGGATATCAGTTGAATGTATCAAGGTATGAAGAAGCTATAGTCAACACAAGTCTTGAGTCATGGAAATAATTAATTATTAGACAAACAAATTTTATTTAAATTTCTCTCACTCACAGTCTCTCTTTGTTGGGGGAAAGCTCTAGATAAGAGGGATATTATCGGAAAATGATGGAAATGATTGAAAACTACTCATCTTATCTAGAGCTCTATAGTAAATATCATTATTTAGAGCTCTATATTAAATATCAATCAGTGAAGATCCTGATGGGAAAGCATATTATTATATGCAAATTAAATAAAGAAGACACAGTCTTTGATTACTTCGAGTCTTTGTTACCAACATGTTCAATTCCATTTCATTTAAGGTTGCTTTCTTCTTCAGACGACATTTTTGTTGTTTATCGGCGTAAGGGAGATAATTTTGCGATGTGTCGTCACGCCGTGAGATTTGGCGGCCCGCAGGCACAATAGCGCCCGGAACCTCCGGGCACTATTGAAAATAAACGCCCGGAGCACGTCACATACAGTAAAGAAGAAAATATGCAAATGAGGTATAATATTACGCTATAGTTTCTTACTAGCGATTCTGTAAGACTGCCAACACTAACAGTGAGAGCCAGGAGAACATTGTACGTATACGCAGGGTATCTTAGAAGCTGGATGAATCTCGGAAATGTGTCGCTAGGCGCCGCCCAGTTTATACCCGATATATCTTCTCTGGAAAGTAAACAACAAATAACATGTAACCACTTGGTGTGCTTGGTATTGACAGGTTTCTCATAAAACAACAGTATACATTATCTATTGTATATAGTAATCATGTCTAAATCTGTGCATAAACCCAGACTCAATTATATATAGTAATCATGTCTAAATCTGTGCATAAACCCAGACTCAATTATATATAGTAATCATGTCTAAATCTGTGCATAAACCCAGACTCAATTATATATAGTAATCATGTCTAAATCTGTGCATAAACCCAGACTCAATTATATATAGTAATCATGTCTAAATCTGTGCATAAACCCAGACTCAATTATATATAGTAATCATGTCTAAATCTGTGCATAAACCCCGACTCAATTATATATAGTAATCATGTCTAAATCTGTGCATAAACCCAGACTCAATTATATATAGTAATCATGTCTAAATCTGTGCATAAACCCAGACTCAATTATATATAGTAATCATGTCTAAATCTGTGCATAAACCCAGACTCAATTATGTATAGTAATCATGTCTAAATCTGTGCATAAACCCAGATAATACGGGCTAATAAAATGGACACCAGAACAAGTATAAATTTCATGCTTGGCCACTGCAAGTTGAAGAAATGTTCAATGTCAGAGAAGCTTTCTTTTGTAAAACATACTTATGGATACCATTTAACACATTCTCTCATTCATGAGAATGTACAGCGGGAATGATCACAGATATGAGCACTCAACACCTTGTAATGCAAATAAATTTATTTCCTAATAACTACCGTATATTCCCTATTTAACGCCACCCTTCTAATGAAAAAGTGAAAATTTAATACTTACCAGAACGAAGGTTATGTTATGTTATATTTCGGGTTTTACGCCTGCATCAGCACCATTTTGGGCTACATCGCCGGCGGGCAGTTTACCTAACAACACCTTTCCTGGGCAGGCTCCAGCGGTTAACCAGTATTTGGGTGCACCAACCTCGTAAGATACTGCCAACTTTTTCATATAAATGAGACACGGCCTGACCAGAACGAAGGTAAATATCCAATTCCAACACATTTTAATGATAATTACAATTACACTATACAATTCCAGGACTGAATGATAAATCCAAGCATTTAATTAAACTGTTAATCAAACTGTTAATCAAACAAATCTAACTGTTTTAACTAGTCTATAACACTTTAATTAATTAATGTACTATCTCTAACGACCAGTCACATGCTTCTATGTGAACCATGCTGTTATTACATCATACCTATAGGTGTGTCAGTGTCGCGAGGTCAGTGAATGTGTAGAGTTTAAATTGTGCACTGGCTTTACAAGCTTGCAGTAGAGTACCGTATATACCGCGTTAAAAATATACCATTTGTGAATCGCAAATTTAAGCTGTTTTTCACACGGTATTATATGTGGTGCCTTAGACGTGATAAAAACGTTGATCAGTGATTTGTGAATTACCGGTAATAGAACTTTTATTTTATCATATTTTATGTACCATATTAAACGGCCCCCCTTTGCAAAATGTAACGCCCCCAGGGGCGTTAAATAGGGAATATACGGTATATATCACCATGGCAAAAATGGCTGACAAACGGTGCGCTAATAATTCGCTATGTATTTCTACAATGCAATTGATGGTCGCAACACATGCCCTTACCCAACCTTCAAACCCCGACAGTGACGGGAATCCGTGTTTGGTCTTCAGGTCACTTGCTTTTACTGGTGGAGGAAGAACTCATGCGGTATTTCAGGCAGCCACCAAAGTAGAACAACTGATCTCCACAAGTCAATCATAGCTTCCTCACAGGAAAGGAACACCATTGGTTGGATTCAAGCATACAGTGGATAGGTTTGTTCGGGTTTTACGCCTGCATTAACACGATTTTGGGCTATTTCGCCGGTGGGCAGTTTATCTAACAACACCTATCCTGGACAGGCTCCAGCAGTTATCATATAAATGAGACACGGCCTGAGCAGGGCTCGAACCAGTGACCATCAGTGATGATAGGTTACAGTACTATATAAGTCAGCGACCATAACCACTTGACACACTAACCACTGCCACGGAGGTGGACTTCAGTGGATAGGGGTAAGTGATTTGACGTCAGCAACTCTAACCACTCGGCCACGGAGGTGGACTTCAGTGGATAGGGGTAAGTTATTTGAAGTCAGCAACTCTAACCACTCAGCCACGGAGGTGGACTTCAGTGGATAGGGGTAAGTGAATTGAAGTCAACAACTCTAACCGCTCGGACGTTTAATGTACAAGTAACTTCTAAGGCAAAGTGTTTCAAGGATAATATTACGTACTCAGGGAAGACTGACTGCAGTTCCAATCTGTGTGGTACATGAGGCATCGGAGGGCTGAAAGGAAAATACAACACAGTCTACACATTACTGCCATCGTTAGTCAGCTGCAATTAATTATGAAACAAAAGTACGCTTCTACAATTATAGAAGAGAAGCTACTAGAGATATACGGTATATTGTTAGATGTTTGGCTATGCAATATCTAGATATCTAGAAGAGTAAATTCAAGTACAAGGTTTTTAAGCAACTCAACACATCTATGAGAGAGAAACAATGAAACATTACAATTTACAGTGAATCTGTAAACACCATCAACATTAATGGAACAAACTGTTAACTGTTGTCACTCACAACAGATTAAATATACCCCGGTACATAAATAATGGTCTGACGAGAGTTCAGAATTGTGGTCTCGGGAGGCAGGGTTTGCAATGGTGGAACAAATGGACTGGTAATCCAGGGATCGCAGGTTCGATTCGTCTGACACTAATAAAATTAATAGTTTTTCAAATGGGACTTTAAACCGAGGTCTTGTGTCGGTGCTGTACACCGTACACGTAAAAGAACCAGAGGAGACTCTAGAATGGGTCTCTGTCTGTATCATTGCACTATCCTCCAAAAATTTAAAATGACTAATATCTTCAGTAGACGTAGCTCATATGGGCAACCGGTAGCAACGATAAATAAACGTAAATACACACACACTGTTGTTTGTATCCACTTTTCGCAGTAAAGAAATGTGTTGTATCAGGTTTGACTGTATCAGGTTCAACTGTATCTGGTTTGACTATATTTCATATGAATTTAGCACTAACCTATGATAAAGTAATGAAGCAAATATATTTCCAGCATGGGCTCTTGTCCTGTCTATTTTCTCGCACGCTTGTTGAATCAAACATTTCATCACATGCTCACACCTGAAACAGCAATGTCAACATATGTTTGTTTAGGGTGATACAGCCCATAGACACTACAGTTGTTATATAGAGGGGCACCAGAGAGGATGCATAGTGACCCTTGTGTGCACATAGACACTACAGTTGTTATATAGAGGGGCACCAGAGAGGATGCATAGTGACCCTTGTGTGCACATAGACACTACAGTTGTTATATAGAGGGGCACCAGAGAGGATGCATAGTGACCCTTCCTTGTGTGCACATAGACACTACAGTTGTTATATAGAGGGGCACCAGAGAGGATGCATAGCGACCCTTGTGTGCACATAGACACTACAGTTGTTATATAGAGGGGCACCAGAGAGGATGCATAGCGACCCTTGTGTGCACATAGACACTACAGTTGTTATATAGAGGGGCACCAGAGAGGATGCATAGTGACCCTTGTCTGCACATAGACACTACAGTTGTTATATAGAGGGGCACCAGAGAGGATGCATAGCGACCCTTGTGTGCACATAGACACTACAGTTGTTATATAGAGGGGCACCAGAGAGGATGCATAGTGACCCTTGTGTGCACATAGACACTACAGTTGTTATATAGAGGGGCACCAGAGAGGATGCATAGCGACCCTTGTGTGCACATAGACACTACAGTTGTTATATAGAGGGGCACCAGAGAGGATGCATAGTGACCCTTCCTTGTGTGCACATAGACACTACAGTTGTTATATAGAGGGGCACCAGAGAGGATGCATAGCGACCCTTGTGTGCACATAGACACTACAGTTGTTATATAGAGGGGCACCAGAGAGGATGCATAGTGACCCTTGTCTGCAACACATTCTGGCCAAGTTACTTTGTCTGTTTGTTGGTTCAGGTTTTACGCCTGCATCGGCACCATTTAGGGCCATATCGCTGGCGGGAATTTTACCTACCAACACATTTTCTAAGTGCACCAACCTCCATAAGAAACTGCCAACTTTTTCATATACAGTCAAACTTGCTCGAAAGACCACATCTATTAAGAGATCACTTGGATTAAGAGATCACTTTTTTCATTTTCCGTTTGTGGTCTCTTAATACAAGTTTGACTGAGCGGAGTCTTGTCAAGCTAGACCCTCTGTTTCTTTCACATGCCTGTAAAAAGCATGGTATATGAGTTATGTTATATTTCGGGTTTAACGCCTGCATCAGCACCATTTTGGGCGATATATCGCCGGCGGGCAGTTTACCTAACAACACCTTTCCTGGGCAGGTTCCAGCGGTTAACCAGTACTTGGGTGCACCAACCTCCGTAAGAAACTGCCAACTTTTTCATGGTATATGAGACCCTGGAATAGTCTTATATGAAAGACTTGTAAGGATGGCAAATATTAGAAGAGTCCAATGTATAGGGCAATGTAGTTAATATAATCGTCCTCATTGTTCCTCATTGTTTTGTCTTCAAACCAATCGGTAAATTTCAAGGTGTGCGCTAGCGGGTGAAAGTCCATAAATTACATAAATTTGTTTTTTAAAAATTGAATAATAAACAGCATGTATAATCCAGTGTTTTGATAATGCCCAACTGTCAGTTCCTGATAAGCATGACTGTATTAGCTGATTCTGCAGTTGTTGATCACAACCCATCAGTAAAATGTGTCTGTAAAGGATGCGTAAATATATTTAAAGGTGAGGATTGTGTTGTTCTTACACAGTTGGTTGTAGGAGGTGAGGATGGTCCTGTACTTACACAGTTGGTTGTAGGAGGTGAGGATGGTCCTGTACTTACACAGTTGGTTGTAGGGGGTGAGGATGGTCCTGTACTTACACAGTTGGTTGTAGGGGGTGAGGATGGTCCTGTACTTACACAGTTGGTTGTAGGGGGTGAGGATGGTCCTGTACTTACACAGTTGGTTGTAGGAGGTGAGGATGGTCCTGTACTTACACAGTTGGTTTTAGATGGTCCTGTACTTACACAGTTGGTTGTAGGAGGTGAGGATGGTCCTGTACTTACACAGTTGGTTGTAGGAGGTGAGGATGGTCCTGTACTTACACAGTTGGTTGCAGGAGGTGAGGATGGTCCTGTACTTACACAGTTGGTTGCAGGAGGTGAGGATGGTCCTGTACTTACAGTTGGTTGTAGGGGGTGAGGATGGTCCTGTACTTACACAGTTGGTTGTAGGGGGTGAGGATGGTCCTGTACTTACACAGTTGGTTGTAGGGGGTGAGGATGGTCCTGTACTTACACAGTTGGTTGTAGGAGGTGAGGATGGTCCTGTACTTACACAGTTGGTTGTAGGAGGTGAGGATGGTCCTGTACTTACAGTTGGTTGTAGGGGGTGAGGATGGTCCTGTACTTACACAGTTGGTTGTAGGAGGTGAGGATGGTCCTGCACAGTCAATGATGTCATCTCAAGTAGCCCACTCATACTGGCCTCTCTTACCCTGCAATAGTTGTTCAAACAAAAGTAATTCTTTAAACAAATTGTTAAATCCAATTTGCATAGATTACATCTAGCAGTTTACTTATTCTCAGAACGAGTCAAGTCTTTTCAAACGTGTGACTGAGTGGGGGGGATTTTCTTACTTTAAATATTACTTTATAATATTGAGCAGTTAATTAAAACATGTCGTTGCAAAGTGTCTGTAATATTTCAAAGGAATTTTCTTGTCTAAACAGTTTTGACATCATAATTAAACACTACCTACCTTAGCACCTAGGCCTACTGTAATTATCCGATTACATAGCAGAGTGTCAATTAACACCTGCCATGGATGCAACCACAACATGGTTTATTCACACCTCCTGGGGCAATTTCTTTTGTATTGGAAGGTTTTATGATGGTTTCAAAAGAAACAACATATCTGATTTTATTTCATTTTTGCAAATATAATATTTTTTTCGATTATTCGAATACTGGAATAGTCCGAACGAATATTTGTTGCCATCCCTTGTTTTATCCTTGCATCCGCAAGGACACATGAGTTTAGATCCAAAATAATTTATGGCATCTAGTTTCCATTGATATACAGGTATTGTGGTATCCAGTGGCCAGGCAAGGGATTGATGAAAAATGGCTGCTTAGCAGAAGTGGCTTCTTAATTGAGGTTAAATGTTGAACCAATTGCCAGTCGTGGAAGTCGTGATAGCGCAGTGGATGTGTGTTTGCTTCAGGTGCGAAAGGTCTGGAGTTCGAGCCCCGCTTGAGCCGTTACGATTGTGTCCTTAGGCAAGGTATTTAAATTCCACGTTGCCTCTTCTCTCTCCCTCGTGGCGATGGATTCCATCAGGAATGTGGTCTCGATAGTGATTAATATAAGTTGTAATAACTTGTTTCGCAATCGAGCTAAAATAAATTTGTATAAGCAAACCAACTGCCAGACTGGGAACCTGATTATTTGCTGCTTAATAGAGGCGGTCATTAACACAGGTTTGACTGTAAGGTGCTTGTTTGATCATTTCGCTGTTGTAGGGACAATAAGTGAGTACACGTACTGAGCGCCTATATCTCCCCTGCTATCCAATGTATAATCCTTCATGGCACACAGAAACGCCTCGAACACCTGGCCTATGTTGGCAGAACAAATAGTTTTGGTTGGGTCACCATCCGCATGAACACCAACAGTAGTACATACACTGAAATATTCAATAGAATTATATACCAGGAACACAGAATACATACACCTCACTTGCTGGCTATAAATATTCAATAGAATTATATACCTGGAGCACAGCATACATACACCTCACCTGCTGGCTATAAATATTCAATAGAATTATATACCAGGAGCACAGAATACATACACCTCACTTGCTGGCTATAAATATTCAATAGAATTATATACCTGGAGCACAGCATACATACACCTCACCTGCTGGCTATAAATATTCAATAGAATTATATACCAGGAGCACAGAATACATACACCTCACTTGCTGGCTATAAATATTCAATAGAATTATATACCAGGAGCACAGAATACATACACCTCACTTGCTGGCTATAAATATTCAATAGAATTATATACCTGGAGCACAGCATACATACACCTCACCTGCTGGCTATAAATATTCAATAGAATTATATACCAGGAGCACAGAATACATACACCTCACTTGCTGGCTATAAATATTCAATAGAATTATATACCAGGAGCACAGAATACATACACCTCACCTGCTGGCTATAAATATTCAAAAGAATTATATACCAGGAGCACAGAATACATACACCTCACCTGCTGGCTATAAATCTCCACTCGAATATCAATCTCAGCCGACAGCGCTTTCTGATTGGAAGAGCAGAATGCAGATATCCCACTCAGCCAATCATATAAAGCTTGGGTTCCAGACTAGAACACAAATGTGACTATGTTCCAGGCAATACCTGAGCTGGCGAGACAAACTATTAATTCTTTTATGTGGGTGGGGCGTTAATTTGCTATGACAGCTTATGTCATATGGTGACTGCAGCTTTTATTGGTGGAGGTAGATCCTTCAGGTAGAATCTCTGACATTTCATAAGGAAGCTGCATAGATACCTCATAGATTGTTCGCATGAAGGAATCCAACACATCTACTCCAGTTAGATTGGAATCTACTATTTGTTCTGGCTAATGCTCTCAGGCAGAGTAAAATGATCCAAGCTCAACAATGTCTTCAAAGAAACAAAACAACACCAATGGTATCTGTCTTGGGCCAGTTTTTATTCATTCTCTGTAATCTGCAAAGCTTGTATTGGCAAGGACAGATTAGTTTACAACCAATATATGACAAATTAAGTACAAATACCATGTGATCGCTTTAATGGCATCTCTTCTGGACTCGGCCCACGTTTCCTCCTTTCCCGTGATCTGTGAAGCCTGTATGAGTCCTGCTAGGACTGATCGCAGCTTACCATCCAACATGAACTGGGGAAGTGCACCCAATGCCAGGGAGTGACCTTGTCTGAAGGAGATAGGTTGCTATGACTAACAGAACACAAGATAAAATTAATACTCATGAATATATAAATAGCACAAAATAATACTGTTAAATTTGATACATCAGCTGGTACAATTGTCATACATGGATGGTCATATATATGAGATTCACATACACTCAGACTGGTACAAGTGTTGTACATGGATGGTCACATATACGAGATTCATATACACTCAGACTGGTACAACTGTTGTACATGGATGGTCATATATATGAGATTCACATACACTCAGACTGGTACAACTGTTGTACATGGATGGTCATATATATGAGATTCACCTACACTCAGACTGGTACAACTGTTGTACATGGATGGTCATATATATGATATTCACATACACTCCAACTGGTACAACTGTTGTACATGGATGGTCATATATATGATATTCACATACACTCCAACTGGTACAACTGTTGTACATGGATGGTCACATATATGAGATGCACATACACTCAGACTGGTACAACTGTTGTACATGGATGGTCACATATATGACCTCAATCAATACTGTGATCCTGAATCTGTCCATACAAGCATGTTGCTTTCTCCCCAATCCTACATGTATGTAGAGGTAGCTATGTATGCATGCACATATTATAAATACGTGACTATGTTTATTCAAAGAAATAAATATTGTGAAACTAAGTAAACCACAAACAAAACATTAAACACACTGACCGTGACACTTCCAAAGAGCTCCTCAGCTGTTTCAGGTACTTCTCAATAACCAGCTCTGCAGTGAAATTGATATTTAGACAGAAATAACATTTAAAATACAGTCAACTATGCTAGAAAGTATTTCTCTTATAATGGTAGGGAGATACTAGAAAGTATTTCTCTTATAAGGGTGGGACATACTAGAAAGTATTTCTCTTATAAGGGTGGGGACATACTAGAAAGTATTTCTCTTATAAGGGTGGGACATACTAGAGAGTATTTCTCTTATAAGGGTGGGACATACTAGAAAGTATTACTCTTATAAGGGTGGGACATACTAGAAAGTATTACTCTTATAAGGGTGGGACATACTAGAGAGTATTTTTCTTATAAGGGTGGGACATACTAGAAAGTATTTCTCTTATAAGGGTGGGACATATTAGAAAGTATTTCTCTTATAAGGGTGGGACATACTAGAAGTATTTCTCTTATAAGGGTGGGACATATTAGAAAGTATTTCTCTTATAAGGGTGGGACATACTAGAAAGTATTTCTCTTATAAGGGTGGGACATATAGAGTTCTTTATAAGGGAATACTAGAAAGTATTTCCTATAAGGGTGGACAACAAACCAAAACAAAAAAACCATTTCTCTTATAAGGGTGGGAATACTAGAAAGTATTACTCTTATAAGGGTGGGACATACTAGAAAGTATTTCTCTTATAAGGGTGGGACATACTAGAAAGTATTTCTCTTATAAGGGTGGGACATACTAGAAAGTATTTCTCTTATAAGGGTGGGACATACTAGAAAGTATTTCTCTTATAAGTGGGACACACTAGAAAGTATTTCTCTTATACGGGTGGGACATACTAGAAAGTATTTCTCTTATAAGGGTGGGAGATACTAGAAAGTATTTCTCTTATAAGGGTGGGACATACTAGAAAGTATTTCTCTTATAATGGTAGGGACACACTAGAAAGTATTTCTCTTATACGGGTAAGGACATACTAGAGAGTATTTCTCTTATAAGGGTGGGACATACTAGAAAGTATTTCTCTTATAATGGTAGGGACACACTAGAAAGTATTTCTCTTATACGGGTAAGGACATACTAGAGAGTATTTCTCTTATAAGGGTGGGAGATACTAGAAAGTATTACTCTTATAAGGGTGGGACATACTAGAAAGTATTTCTCTTATAATGGTAGGGACACACTAGAAAGTATTTCTCTTATACGGGTAAGGACATACTAGAGAGTATTTCTCTTATAAGGGTGGGACATACTAGAAAGTTTTTCTTATAATGGTAGGGACACACTAGAAAGTATTTCTTTATACGGGTAAGGACAACAAAACCAAAAACAAAACAAATGGGACATACTAGAAAGTATTTCTCTTATAATGGTAGGGACACACTAGAAAGTATTTCTCTTATACGGGTAAGGACATACTAGAGAGTATTTCTCTTATAAGGGTGGGACATACTAGAAAGTATTTCTCTTATAATGGTAGGGACACACTAGAAAGTATTTCTCTTATACGGGTAAGGACATACTAGATAGTATTTCTCTTATAAGGGTGGGACATACTAGAGAGTATTTCTCTTATAAGGGTGGGACATACTAGAAAGTATTTCTCTTATAATGGTAGGGACATACTAGAGAGTATTTCTCTTATAAGGGTGGGACATACTAGAGAGTATTACTCTTATACGGGTGGGGACATACTAGAGAGTATTTCTCTTATAAGGGTGGGGGACATACTAGAAAGTATTTCTCTTATAAGGGTGGGACATACTAGAAAGTATTTCTCTTATAATGGTAGGGACACACTAGAAAGTATTTCTCTTATAAGGGTGGGACATACTAGAAAGTATTACTCTTATAAGGGTGGGACATACTAGAAAGTATTTCTCTTATAAGGGTGGGACATACTAGAGAGTATTTCTCTTATAAGGGTGGGACATACTAGAAAGTAATACTCTTATAAGGGTGGGGACATACTAGAGAGTATTACTCTTATAAGGGTGGGACATACTAGAAAGTATTTCTCTTATAAGGGTGGGACATACTAGAGAGTATTTCTCTTATAAGGGTGGGACATACTAGAAAGTATTTTGTTCAGCAAGATTCTTGTAAAAATACGATCATTTATAAAATGATAACACAAATACACAAGTTCTACATCTACCAGCAAGCACAGCCATTTTGTTCAATATATTTACATTTAATTCACAATATGAAGGAGTTCTGTAAGTGCTTATTTGATTGGACGTTATATACCGTATTGTGGTGAATTAGACAAATAGACAGTAGAGTAGTGGAATAACTATCCAGTTACAATGTTATGGGGGGGGGGAGCATGATTTACCTTGTCTCCTACGATCTGCAGAACCGCTGGATTCTCGGTAATATTCCTGGAAGAAAGCTGGTATAGCATTTACTGCTGCCATTTGGATATCTGGTTCTGTGTGGTGCAAACAGTCGTCAAGGATCTCCTGCCACAGATCTACACAAATACACAGTGAATACCAATTGATTAAACAGAAAAAACTGTGCTATGTTTGTTTCTTTGTTCGTCTTTGAGCATGAAGTGACATCGGCATTTTAGGTCACATGGCAACTTTTCATCTTTTACTGGCGGAGGTAAAACCATGTGCCTCTCCGAGCCATGTTTCAAGCACTGTCAGGCACTCGGGTACAGCCACCAACCTTCTACAATTAAACTAGATAGATTATATATATGAAGAATTTCTAGTTAGCAACTGTCCATTCAGATGTTCATTAACCCGTTTGATTCTGGATTTGGAAAGAACATAAGAGCCATATCAGCTACCATAGAACATTCCGTCTGATCAGGCTCTATGCTGTTTGCTATTCCAATGATCTAGCTAAGACACTTGGCTATGCAGCAAACAACATAGAGCCTGATCAGCATGCAACGTCACGCTGCAGCTGATCTATGTTGTTTCCTAAAGCCTTTAAATGTATCCAGAATGAAATGGGTTAATTTAAAAATGTGCAATCATCTATATTTACATCGCTATTGCATTTCCTTTGATGATCGTATCTATGGAAACTATTAACCAGCGATTCGTGTGGATGTCTTCGGCATCCACACACTTTAACCACGCCCAATATAGTTCATACCCCGATGGAAACTATTAACCAGAAGATAATCACTTGCAATAATGTGCAATGAAGATAACACACTATATAACTAGATCTACATAAATCATTGACCAACTAATTCGTAACTGAGAGCAGTTTGTTTGTTCGGGTTTTATGCCTTCATCAGCACCATTTTGGGCTATATCGGAGACGGGCAGTTTACCTAATAACACCTTCCTGGGCAGGCTCCAGTGGTTAACCAGTACTTGGTGCACTAACCTCCACAAGAAACTCCCAACTTTTTCATATAAAGAGACACGACCTGAGCGGGGCTCGAAATCATATTATTTGTACAAAATGCAGCTGGGTTAGACACCCGATATGGAGAACTTACCAATGATTGGGTCTGTATGGTACGGCAACCTTGACAGTGAGGACCTCTCTATCAGACAGCCCACAGCCTTTCTCATCAATTCTCCACTCATACCCCGGAACAACTTCGCGTCGTGCAACTACAAATGTGTTTATTTACAATCATTTTAGTGTCAATATAACTAACTACTAAAACCTCAGGGTTTGCCGCCCTGAAAGGAAAGATGAAGCCGCTTCACGATGTCATCTTTTATCGCACCATCATCGAACACAACAAGAACACCACTCTACAAGACATCATTCAGCAACATCTACATTTATATGTTATGTTATATGTTATGTTATATTTCGGGTTTTAAACGCCTGCATCAGCACCATTTTGGGGTATATCGCCGGCGGGCAGTTTACCTAACAACACCTTTCCTGCGCAGGCTCCAACGGTTAATCAGTACTTGGGTGCACCAACCTACGTAAGAAACTGCCAACTTTTTCATATAAATGAGACACGGTCTGAGCGGGGCTCGAACCCGTGACCATCAGTGATGATAGGTTACAGTGGTATACAAGTCAACAACCTTAACCACTCGACCATGGAGGCGGACGCAACATCTACATATCAACATGAATAATCGACGGTGCAAGGCACCTGCAACTTATCATCTTGTGGAAGTCGTGATAGCGCAGTGGTAGGTGCAAAAGGTCCGGAGTTCGAGCCCCACTGGAGCCGTTGCTATTGTACGATTTAGCAAGGCATTTAAATTCCACATTGCCTCCTCTTTTCTCTCCCTCGTGGCAATGGATTCCATCAGGAATGAGGTCTCGAAAGTGATTAATATAGGTTGTAAGAACTTGTTTCGCAATTGAGCTAAAATAAATTTGTATAAACTAATCATCTGGGAACGCTCGCCCACATGGTTCGCCGGCGACGAGGACAAATAAATAGAATCCTCGTCATGGAAAGGCATCATCTGTTTCCTGGATGCACATGGTTCGCCGGCGACGAGGACAAATAAATAGAATCCTCGTCATGGAAAGGCATCATCTGTTTCCTGGATGCACATGGTTCGCCGGCGACAAGGACAAATAAATAGAATCCTCGTCATGGAAAGGCATCATCTGTTTCCTGGATGCACATGGTTCGCCGGCGACAAGGACAAATAAATAGAATCCTCGTCATGGAAAGGCATCATCTGTTTCCTGGATGCACATGGTTCGCCGGCGACAAGGACAAATAAATAGAATCCTCGTCATGGAAAGGCATCATCTGTTTCCTGGATGCACATGGTTCGCCGGCGACGAGGACAAATAAATAGAATCCTCGTCATGGAAAGGCATCATCTGTTTCCTGGATGCACATGGTTCGCCGGCGACAAGGACAAATAAATAGAATCTTCGTCATGGAAAGGCATCATCTGTTTCCTGGATGCACATGGTTCGCCGGCGACAAGGACAAATAAATAGAATCCTCGTCATGGAAAGGCATCATCTGTTTCCTGGATGCACATGGTTCGCCGGCGACAAGGACAAATAAATAGAATCCTCGTCATGGAAAGGCATCATCTGTTTCCTGGATGCACATGGTTCGCCGGCGACGAGGACAAATAAATAGAATCCTCGTCATGGAAAGGCATCATCTGTTTCCTGGATGCACATGGTTCGCCGGCGACAAGGACAAATAAATAGAATCCTCGTCATGGAAAGGCATCATCTGTTTCCTGGATGCACATGGTTCGCCGGCGACAAGGACAAATAAATAGAATCCTCATCATGGAAAGGCACCATCTGTTTCCTGGACGCTATCACAAATTTCTCATCCTAGTAGTGTATGCTATACATGACAGTCAGTGATAGAGCAAGAACCTAGCTGCCATTCCGCAAAAACACACAGGTAGAACCACTGCCTTCTTTACGTTACTCGGCAGTTCCCTGTATCAGTGGTTAGAATAACACAAAGCTTACTTTTATAGCAATCTCCTTAATTCTGTCAACAACATCTTGTCCAAGAACATCAGTGATGCACCTGAAATGACAAACACTTGTGCAATAACACAAGACAGTATTCACTGTTTGCCAAAAGGACCATTTTAATCGTTGTCGCAATGTACAAGGAGTTAAAGAAAATTGTTCATAGATACGCGCCCTGATAGGATAGTTACGCGAAAAATCCACTTGCTAATCCTATTTAGTAAATTCTCGCCTGTCCTTATTCTTTGTTAAATGTCTGTTTTTCTCTCCGTTTTAACATTTTTGAATGGTTACGTGAAAATAAGTGATGCATATATACGCTAGCTAGCAATCATGCTTAAACTCATTGAAATACTGCACATGGCATCTTCCTCATAAATGCTGGACAGCCATTTCATGATATATTATAACTGTAAAGTGTCAATTTAAACCCGAAACTCAAACACATGATCTATTAAATCTGTCAGTGTCACTTTAAACCCAAAACTCAAACACATGATATATTATAACTGTAAAGTGTCACTTTAAACCCGAAACTCAAACACATGATCTATTAAATATGTCAGTGTTACTTTAAACACGAAACTCAAACACATGATCTATTAAATATGTCAGTGTTACATTAAACACGAAACTCAAACACATGATCTATTAAATATGTCAGTGTTACTTTAAACCCGAAACTCAAACACATGATCTATTAAATATGTCAGTGTTACTTTAAACCCGAAACTCAAACACATGATCTATTAAAGCTGTCAGTGTTACTTTAAACCCGAAACTCAAACACATGATCTATTAAATCTGTCAGTGTTACTTTAAACCCGAAACTCAAACACATGATCTATTAAAGCTGTCAGTGTTACTTTAAACCCGAAACTCAAACACATGATCTATTAAATCTGTCAGTGTTACTTTAAACCCGAAACTCAAACACATGATCTATTAAAGCTGTCAGTGTTACTTTAAACACGAAACTCAAACACATGATATATTATAACTGTAAAGTGTCACTTTAAACCCGAAACTCAAACACATGATTTATTAAAGCTGTCAGTGTTACTTTAAACCCGAAACTCAAACACATGATCTATTAAATCTGTCAGTGTTACTTTAAACCCGAAACTCAAACACATGATCTATTAAAGCTGTCAGTGTTACTTTAAACACGAAACTCAAACACATGATCTATTAAAGCTGTCAGTGTTACTTTAAACCCGAAACTCAAACACATGATCTATTAAATCTGTCAGTGTTACTTTAAACCCAAAACTCAAACACATGATCTATTAAATATGTCAGTGTTACTTTAAACACGAAACTCAAACACATGATCTATTAAAGCTGTCAGTGTTATTTTAACCACGAAACTCAAACACATGATCTATTACATATGTCAGTGTTACTTTAAACCCGAAACTCAAACACATGATCTATTAAATATGTCAGTGTTACTTTAAACACGAAACTCAAACACATGATCTATTAAAGCTGTCAGTGTTACTTTAAACACGAAACTCAAACACATGATCTATTAAATATGTCAGTGTTACTTTAAACCCGAAACTCAAACACATGATCTATTAAATATGTCAGTGTTACTTTAAACACGAAACTCAAACACATGATGATCTATTAAAGCTGTCAGTGTCACTTTAAACCCAAAACTCAAACGCATGATCTATTAAATCTGTCAGCGTTAATTTAAACCCAAAACTAACACATGCATGTGTTTTACGTTTATTTATCGTCGCTACCCGTTGCCCATATGAATGACGCCTCCTGAAGAGATTAGTTATTTTAGATTTTTGGAGGATAGTGCAATGATACAGAGAGAAACCCATTCCAGAGCATAGTATTAGGCAGAAATATCAAAATGGGAGTCTAAAAAAATAAGTCCAGCCCCAGAGCGGGACTCGAATGATGACGGAAATTGCCGCACGGACTCGATGTGAGAACGGCGAACTGACGTGATCGAAATGCGGCAGAAACTGGGAAAGCCCGGGTGGGAAAGCCTCTCCAAAAAGGAATTGCGAACAATATTAGCCTATTATAGGGTCCAGTTCTTGTCATTGTTTTACAGCTGCATATGTTAACAAACCTAGTGAGGTCTCGGAGAAAGAGAGAAAAAAAAAACAGAAAAAAAAACTGTTATCAGCCATTTTTTTAACTGGCCGTCGGTAGCCGTCGCCAATATAATTGACCGTCTTATTAGGTGATAGGCCGTCGAAAAGACGGCCCGACGGCTCTCTGCCTAATACTGTGTTCCAGAGTCTCCTCTGGTTCTTTTACGTGCACGGTTTAAAGCACCGACACGATACCTCGGTTTAGTACAATGATACAGATAGAGACCAATTCCAGAGTCTCTAGTGTAAAGCACGCGAGTCCCATCTGGAAGACTGTTAATTTTATTAGTGTCGAACCTGCGATCCCTGGATTAGAGTGGTGGAACCTATGCTCGGCGTATTCCTATGCTCGGCGTATTTTTTTCATTTACATTCATAGCTTTCCGTTGTCCGTACTGGTAGCCTAATGCAACTGTCACCTGACTGGTTCAGTAGCCGAATATAAACAGACAACTTGTTGGGAATTTTTTTCCCACTGAAATGATGAAATAGTTTCCTAGTTGTAATATTGTTAGTTATTGATGTTATTGAAGTCAAAATAATATATTCAGCATTTACCCGTGCATAAATAAAAAACTCATGTACGCCGTGCATAGGTACCCTAAAGTATCTAGTTCTCCATGGAAACAGGTGCCGTTGCGATAGCTGTATTGAGGCGCATGGTCACGTAATGAAGCTAAAATTTTCAACAACAATTTTTTGAAAGTTGCGTTCACGACTTAAGAAAATACCGATAATAATATACGGCAAGTGCATTTAACTTTTTTTATAGGCCATGATATGTAGGATTTACGCCGAGCATAGGTTCCACCACTCTACCAGTCCAACGTGTTAACCACTGAACTACAGATCCGTCTGTAACTAACACATGATAAAAGCTTACAACATATATATGGGACAGTATATGGCTCACTTACCTCCCTTGTTTGATGGCAATTTCACTAAGAGCATAAACAATCTCTGCCACACACAGAATGGTTCCGTGTCTTGTATGTAGATCAATACCGGTTGCCTGCGACAGGAGATTAGGAAGCACTAAAGGAAAAAAATGCCCCAAACATAAACACAAAATATGATTACAAGCAAACTGAAACACCACACGAGAACAATTGTCTCTTACTCTACAGAAATAAAATCTTCAAATGTAACATAGCTACATCCTACATTTCTGTACTTGTTGGTGTGTGAACGCGGGAGTGTATGTTTGGATGTGAATGATAGGTGTGTATGCACGAGTACGAGGCTGCGTATGGGAGAGAGAAAGGTGGGGTGGGGTAAAAGTGAGAACGACAGAAATTTTAACTGTTGTGTTGGTTAAGCAAATTTGATGGTTATGTAGTACAGTCTACATCCATTCAAATTCACCGGTTATGTAGTACAGTCTACATCCATTCAAATTCACCGGTTATGTAGTACAGTCTACATCAATTCAAATTCACCGGTTATGTAGTACAGACTACATCCATTCAAATTCACCGGTTATGTAGTACAGTCTACATCCATTCAAATTCACCGGTTATGTAGTACAGTCTACATCCATTCAAATTCACCGGTTATGTAGTACAGTCTACATCCATTCAAATTCACCGGTTATGTAGTACAGTCTACATCCATTCAAATTCACCAGTTATGTAGTACAGTCTACATCCATTCAAATTCACCGGTTATGTAGTACTACATCCATTCAAATTCACCGGTTATGTAGTACAGTCTACATCCATTCAAATTCACCGGTTATGTAGTACAGTCTACATCCATTCAAATTCACCGGTTATGTAGTACAGTCTACATCCATTCAAATTCACCGGTTATGTAGTACAGTCTACATCCATTCAAATTCACCGGTTATGTAGTACAGTCTACATCCATTTAAATTCACCAGTTATGTCAAAGTCCCTATCAAATACTATCATTTTACATATAACTGGCTCCGCTTATGTCAAATTTCCCGTAATATTAAATTCATTTTTTGGTCATTCAATATAAATGTGCTTTATTTCACTCTCGTTATATCAAAGTGCCAGTTTGTCTCCGAAGTGCGACTTTCATTCGGCAAATACCTGATCAAAGACGGACCACCGTGTCTGTGCAAAGAATCAATAAAGATAGCTGTTTACCGTGAAAGTAATTAGAATGTGTTCAGTACAGGTACACACTTCATGATAATTAAACACAATAAATGGATAAATGGCTTATCGTAATCGAGTATCAGTTTATAAATGCACCATTATACATCAGTGATTTCTTATCACATTTTCGTATATAAATGTTATTTACATGCATGTGCTTATGTTCTACAAGAAACATTATCTTTGGAAAATACTGTCAATATCGGTTATGTCAAAGTATTTTGTTCGGTTCGACTGAATTCGACATAACGGATGTAGATTGTATGTAACTAATGTTATGAAAATCTTGAAATAGTGTTCAATATATACTGTTCATTGAATGTGCCTGGTTGTCTATATCTATAGTTGTCTATATCAATAGTTGTCTATATCAATAGTTGTCTATATCTATGGTTGTCTATATCTATGGTTGTCTATATCTATGGTTGTCTATATCTATAGTTGTCTATATATATGGTTGTCTATATCTATGGTTGTCTATATCTATGGTTGTCTATATCTATAGTTGTCTATATCTATGGTTGTCTATATCTGTAGGTATCTATATCTATGGTTGTCTATATCTATAGTTACCTATATATTTATAGTTACCTATATCTATGGTTGTCTATATATATGGTTGTCTATATCTATGGTTGTCTATATCTATAGTTGTCTATATCTATGGTTGTCTATATCTATGGTTGTCTATATCTATAGTTGTCTATATCTATGGTTGTCTATATCAATAGTTACCTATATCTATAGTTGTCTATATCTATAGTTGTCTATATCTATGGTTGTCTATATCTATGGTTGTCTATATCTATGGTTGTCTATATCAATAGTTACCTATATCTATAGTTGTCTATATCTATGGTTGTCTATATATATATGGTTACCTATATCTATGGTTGTCTATATATATGGTTGTCTATATCTATGGTTGTCTATATCTATGGTTGTCTATATCAATAGTTACCTATATCTATAGTTGTCTATATCTATGGTTGTCTATATATATGGTTGTCTATATCTATGGTTGTCTATATCTATGGTTGTCTATCAATAGTTACCTATATCTATAGTTGTCTATATATATAGTTGTCTATATCTATGGTTGTCTATAGTTGTCTATATCTATAGTTGTCTATATCAATAGTTACCTATCTGTGCCACATGTTCGGGAGATTTGTCTGTGAGATTGTGTAGAGCTTTAGATGTCAGTTCTCTCATTGCACTGAAATCATATTGCATACCATAGTAACTAAACCAATCTTGACAAGAGAATAGTACTGGGAAAGATGCAAACCCCCAACACTGGTATTGGACACAAACATAAATGACTGATTTCACATGATTTGACCTGGAAGTTTGACCTCAAGTTGATATTTAAGCATCTCTATGTTCCTCTGCGGGGTGTTAATCGTTGCATAAAACTCTTAGAATAAAGATGTCAAGTGACATGCTTAGACAAATCAGAAACACTTGAGATTATTTCCAAGTATACATTCTAGTAGAGTGGTTTACATACCTGACTGAAATAGTATACTTTTAATTGTGCTTAATTACAAAACCATATTAATTATATCTACAATGTACTCTATCAATAATGAATATTGAGACCTCTGCTAAATCTCCATGTACTCCAAGAACTGATTATTTGATGAACTTTGACCTCTTCTAAATGATATACAGTCAAACATGCCTTAAGCAGCCAGCCAGATAAATCACAGAAAGTGGCTGCTTAGAACAGGTGGCTGCTTAATAGAGGGCAAATGTATAATAAAACAACATATTGGGAATCTGGCTGCTTAATACTTTTAACCGAGGCAGCTGCATCGGTGTGTCTCAGTGTGGCTACAGGCCTGCTACGGGCTGCTTAATAGAGATGACCACTAACACAGGTTTGACAGTACATTCAAACCTGTTCTTCAAACCACATGTTCTAAAGGTCAGCATTTTCATCTCGCATCAAGATATCAATACATGTTATGTCACAGATCTATTGCAACAACGATCACTTTCTGCCATTCCAATGAGAGGTTTTCATAAATGGGTGTGACTGTACTTGAATAATTACCTGTCCCAGTGATGAACTTTGGCCTCTGCTAAATGATTAATCAAGGCATCGGTGTACTCGGGGAACTGGGCAACATATACACTGAAACAAAATAACCAGGATCTCAATTTGTTTTGTAATACTGTAACGAACAGTTTGACCAAATATGATGAAAATATTGTTTATTTTGTGTGTTTAAAGATGCACAAACAGCTCTCCAGCTATTATTGGTGGACCATGACTGGATGCCCCATTCGAGCAGTATTTCAGACACAGACGGACACCCGGGAAGAAACGCCGTCCTTCCACAAGTCAACTGGATAGCTTCCTCACATAAAAATAATTTGACACCCCCCAGTGGGATTCGAACCTGCAGAACCGTAGCAAGTTGACCCGTGATGAAAATAATCAACTCTTATATTATGCTGCAATACATCACAATTCATGGTTCATAATATATATATATTTCGGGGTTTACGCCTGCATCAGCACCATTTCGGGCTATATCGCCGGCGGGCAGTTTACTTATCCAACACCTTTCCTGGGCAGGTTCTAGCAGTTAACCAGTACTTGGGTGCACCAACCTCCGTAAGAAACTGCCAACTTTTTCATATAAATGAGACACGGCCTGAGCGGGGCTCGAACCCGTGACCATCAGTGATGATAGGTTACAGTGGTATACAAGTCAGCGACCGTAACCACTCGACCACGGAGGCAGACTTGTTCATAGTAAACAGTACAAATTTATTACCAACTATGTTGACTGATAAAATACTTATTGATAGTCTATTTACATTTTTCTGTGTTACCAAACAATTTTTCAACAAAATATTCTTCGAGATTACATGAAAACAAGATGGCGGCATAACAAATAAAATCACATTGAAATTAAACGGTAAAGTCCGAGTAGCGTGATTTTGTTCCGAATGAAGTTATTCAGAGGTGAGGCATTGCCATGAGACATTGCCATGAGACATTGCCACGAGACATTGCCATGAGACATTGAAATATGTCATCCGCTCGGGTATGGCATATTTTGCATGGGGTAGTCACGCGAGGTATAACAAAACTGAATATTAATTTAAAGCATGGTTGTAATTGCTGTAAGGTGTTATATTTATATATAGACGGGTGTTATACCCAAGTTCTAGATAGCAGTGTGTTCGGTTTCCTACAGCGTGGTAGTCGGCTGCCGTAAGAATGTCTATTCCATGAGGGAAGGTTCCCTGTGCATTTATATATACAGACAGTCTTATACCTAAGTTTCAGATAGCAGTGTGTTCGGTTTCCTACAGCGTGGTAGTCGGCTGCCGTAAGAATGTCTATTCCATGAGGGAAGGTTCCCTGTGCATTTATATATACAGACAGTCTTATACCTAAGTTCTAGATAGCAGTGTGTTCGGTTTCCTACAGCGTGGTAGTCGGCTGCCGTAAGAATGTCTATTCCATGAGGGAAGGTTCCCTGTCGACCAACATTCTCCTGAAATGCCGCAGCGGCAGCTCGTCTGACATTCACTTGTCTGTCAAATATGGAAGCAATGACCAATGAGCTGGAATGGAAGAAGTAGTTTTGTCTGCTTGATTCAGGGTACGTTCAACAACAAAGTTATACATCAAGCTTTCCAACCCCCTTCTGGCTGAGGACCACAATATATGCAGCACTTCCATGCATTGCTTGGACACGGCAAGTGTCTGCATAGGACCACTGATACACAGGAGCCAGTCACAAGCTTTTGCAGAGGCTATATAATGTTCTATATTATAATAGCACAACGGTCGACCGACGCAATGCGAAAATGGGCACAGGAACATTTTTCAGAAAAATGGGAAGAAAATGTTTAAATTAGACTAAAATTACACATTGTTTCCACCTCTATACATTACTGTATAATTTCAAGGGTTTGTTAGTTAAAGCTATGCTGTTTAAATTCCTATATCAAATAGTGTAAACATTTCGAAACTGTTGCTATAGGAACAATGTTTCCAAGCCAACACTTTGTTATAAAAAGATAATGGCATGATATTTGGGCAAAACATGATACAGTAACTTTCCCAATTGGTAAGATATTGGGTTGAAATGTTCAGGATTTATTTGTGAGACACTGTGGTATACACCTGATATATCAACTTCATTTACATGATACAGTAACTTTCCCAATTAGTAAGATATTGAGTTGAAATGTTCAGGATTTGTTTCTGAGACATTGTGGTTATGTTATTATGTTATATTTCGGGTTTTACGCCTGCATCAGCACCATTTTGGGCTATATCGCCGGGGGGCAGTTTACCTAACAACACCTTTCCTGGAAGGCTCCAACGGTTAACCAGTACTTGGGTGCACCAACCTCCGTAAGAAACTGGCAACTTTTTCATATAAATGAGACACGGTCTGAGCTGGGTTCGAACCCGTGACCATCAGTGATGATAGGTTACAGTGGTATACAAGTCAGCGACCGTAACCATTCGATCACGGAGGCGGACCTGAGACATTGTGGTATACACATGATATATCAGGATTTGTTTGTGAGACACTGTGGTATACACATGATATATCAGGATTTGTTTGTGAGACACTGTGGTATACACATGATATATCATCATGTCCGAGTGTCTATTTTTGCTTGTCCCCGGCATATAGAACATTAGAAAGCATTGTGCCCGTTCATGTGCAATGACCATCACAAGTCTGCTGGATAGTCTGAAAGAATCTGTCTCTAGCAGGATTCACAAACCAGTTCACAAACCTAAAATAGTGCCTGGCAAGTGGTCATCAAACCATGATCTGTAACACCTTGCCACAGACGCTCATAATTATTGTTGACACACTTCTTTTAACCCATTTGATTCTGGATACCGTTTAAACGGTATTTGCAAAGAACATAGAGCCAGATCAGCCGCCACGAAACATTCCGTCTGATCAGGCACTATGATGTTTGCTATTCAGATGATCTTGCTAAGACATTTAGCTATGCAGCAAACAACATAGATCCTGATCAGCATGCAGTGTCACGCTGTGGCTGATCTGGATCTATGTTGTTTGCAAAAGCCTTTAAATGTATCCAGAATGAAATGGGTTAACAGGCAAACTTTGGAATATAGTTCAGATTGACCAATAGTGATCTTACACATCCCAGCAAATGACACTACAATTATATTAAAAAGGTCATAGTGATATCATGTGTGTTGCGACTAGATAGCAGGTGTATGTATATGGGAAGAATTCTTACTGAGTATTAAAGGGAATTATAGATATCATATATATACCAATGATATCCGCATCAGTTATAAACCTTATATAATGTAAATACATATTGTACTAACCATGCTATCTTGTTCACATAGGGAGTAATTTCTTGAGGATCGTAGGCCCTGGCAAAAGCCCAGCATACGTAGCATGCAGCATCTCTCACATGTGAGCCTACTGAGAAGTTACCCCTCCTCTCATCGTAGGCTAGAGCCCTCAACACCACGGGAACCACTGCAATACAGAAATATAAACTCTCAACAACACGGGAACAACTGCAATACAGAAATATAAATAAACACTGTACTCTCAACAACATGGGAACCACTGCAATACAGAAATATAAACTCTCAACACGGGAACCACGGTAATACATTGAAGGAAGATAGATAGTGCTACAAACAATTTGTCAACACATTATTTTTATTTGTTTTTAACAATTGCATTGTAATATTTCTCATAAAAGAAACAATTAAAATATAGGTTAAAAAATAGGATACATTATATCAATATCTCAGATAAACAATAATTTCAATTTTTCTGTTATCTTGCCTACCTACATGTAGACGTCAGTCATTGCAGTATGACTTTATACGATATAGTACGAGAATGTACGGGAAATAGACAATCACTAAATATCTGACATTTTTGCCAAAGATTTGGATGAAATTGTCCAAATTTAGAACAAATAAATGATACCTATCATTACATTTGGTGTTAATCAATGCCATATATGTATACTATTGATAGATTGTTTTAACAGTTATTTGATAACGTTTGCCGAACGTATTAACGGATAGGTGCGAATAGGGTCGAAATATTTTAAAATTCTGTCTGAAAAAAATTGTCATGATGGCTGTACCCGTGTATAATGCGCACTTAACAAATTCTACATCGTGTTTAGTAATATATGTGCGCGGTATACATAGCAAATGATGGTATATCTAAAGCCCCATTAAATCGGCGAAAAACGAGAAGATCTACAGAACGTAATTTCCTATTATATTGTATAATTTTTTCAAAATATTTGCCACAGAAATTTGCACATAGTATTTCAACTAATAATTCAACATTGTATACAAAATTTGTTAACATAGTAAATGTATATAAAGAAGTTGTAAAATAATGAGTGATACAGCAAGTGCATCATGAATAAAGATGTGCCATCAATGATCACAAAGAGGTTTTGTATACATTTACCGTTATATCTCACCCTTTGTACACATTTACCATTATATCTCACCCGTTGTACACATTCACCGTTATATCTCACCCTTTGTACACATTTACCGTTATATCTCACCCGTTGTACACATTTACCGTTATATCTCACCCTTTGTACCTGCACACAATTATCTTCCGAGGAATTGTAATTAGTTTATACAAATTTATTTTAGCTCAATTGCGAAACAAGTTCTTACAACTTATATGAATCATTCTCGAGACCTAATTCCTGATGGAATCCATAGTCACGAAGGAGAGAGAAGAGGCAACATAGAATTTAAATGCCTTGCCTAAGGGCACAATCGTAACAGTTCCAGCGGGGCTCAAACTCCAGATCTTTCGCACCTGAAGCGAATGCTCATCCCCTGCGCTATCACGACTTCCAATTTTAATTAACCTTAACACATTGAGCCGTCAAACGGCGGCGTAGATAAGATAAGCCGCTTTCCGAGAGCCGCTATCAGACGTTGCCTGATAACACACCAGCTTTCCGTGAGACGAATATCGGCGGCGCATTATACTGAACTCTGAATTCCGAGCGACGTTTTCTAACGTCGCATTTCATTGGCTTAATATCGGCGGTTTCTTGTGCTATTTTCGAAATAAACCAATGAAAATTAAGTTTACAAAAGAATAATCTAACATCCGGGCAAGTTTTCGAAAAAAAATTCCCGAGATTTAAAACAGCAAAATAAGATATTTCCGTGTACAAAAACGAATAAAATTTGGCGATTTTTGTAAAAATGGCTGCCGATTCCAACGAAAATATGGACATTGACGATATGTTGCGATCGGACAGTGATGAGAGTGACTTTTCCGGATTTAATTTGGACGATCTACCGAGCGATTTACAGTTTTCATCAGAAAATGAAAGCTCAGAAAATGAAGACGAATATGTCAGGCCCGGACAGTGGACTTTGAACGATCGAAGCAATCGTACATACATTTTGAGTTCGACCAACAATCCATCCATAGTAAATTAGTGCAAGAGTAGGTCTACATGTAAATACATCACAATATATCTATTATTATTGTGTTGTAAATAGTGTAAATATAATGTGTGTGAATTTCATTCATTGGATTAATAAGTGAAATGGGTAATAAATGAATTCTTCCTCCGTAAGTAATGTTTCATATTCACCCTGTTCAACCCTGTTTTGCATGATTTTACTTACTAATGATTTTATATAAAATATGGGGATTGTAAAAATAATGAAATCAACAAGACATAGGTGAAAATTTTAATTTATTCAGCATTAGAACATGAAAGATACATGCATTCAAAGTTAGCAAGTTTAGTAACAATTCTAAATGAAACATTCTGATAAATCATCAATATTGATAAATTGCTCCAGGAATACAGGACTAAACTACTGATATCTGCTGTAGGAGTTAGATAAGAACTGGCTAACAGGAGCTTATCAGTAAATCAACACCAGGGCTGAATGAGTTAACAGTCACATGGAGTCTATTTCCAGGAGAGTATCACAGGTGTAGCAGGAGCCTCGTAGGTAGGGATCGACCAAATCACTGCAACGGCTACACTCTTCCAATGTATCTATAGCATTTTGCATTTTAATTCTTAACCTTTATTCTTTTATGTACTTTTCTTAATATATTTGATAAACATTTTACATTTTTGTAACATTTTTTTTTTATTCCTACCAAATTGTCTTAATGTTGACTATTGTCATGCATGTTGTAAAAATGTCTTACTATGCTAAATTAATGCTAAGCACTTTTGAACATATAATTTCTGTATGAAAAGAGTGCTATACAAATCTGGTATAATAATAATAATAAAAATAATAATAATAACCTACATATAAATGGTAGTATCACACGATTACCTCCCCTGTATATTAGGATTAATAAGCACACATTCCGGATCATGTCAACCGTTTCGGAAATTCCTACTTTCACTTATGCAAGTTTGTAGAGATCGCATAAACTCTGTTTACTGATGACAATTAATTATTCAAATTATTTAGGAAGAATGTGTAGTAGCAATGCTATTTCGGACATGCTACATCGCTTCAAATTAGAGAATTACGGTCAAGAAACGGGTAAAGTAGTTGAGGAGATGTACAAACACATACCATCAGGCAAGCGATGTGGTAACAGCAGCCCTCTTCTACCAAGTTCTGCTAATGCTAAACAACCTACAACATAAAAAAAACTCCCCATGCAATAAATACAACAAATGCTACACAAACATTTTCACAATTATATATTATTTAAAACATTAAGCATAAACAATTATTCTTACATAAACTACTTATTTATATAACTGGAAGGTTGGTTTTGTAACAAAAACATTAAAAACTTTATTGCACAAAAAGACTGGTAACCCAGTGTCTCGAGTGCGAATCTAAAAATATTTTGAATTCTACCATCTCAAATTTCAGCACAAAATTTCAAACAGATGATATGCACAGCTGGGTACTGATCATTCTCTGCACATATTGTCAAAATCTTGCCAGCGGTTCAGTACAACATTGTTCCTTAAACGTTTCATAGGACTAGAGCTCCATCAAAAATGAACAGAGCTCTCTGAACTGAGCTCTTTAAGAACAACGGATTAAGGAACAAAAATGAAAATGTACCTCCATGCCAGGCTCCGTCGGACTCCTGCATGTTAAACAGGTCCATCAACGAACCCACAACCTCATCCGCTAGTTCCTGAGGCAGTCGACCAGTTAGACGACCAACACTGAAAAATAGCAACTCTTCATTGTATTTTCTACCATTCTGATTATTTGTATCAACAAATAATATGTAAATTCATTACTTATTACAACCCTAATAATGTACAATGTAGCCAGTGCCGGTGCTAGCTTGTAGTAACTGCAAGTATTTGGGGACCACACTAATAATGTACAATGTAGCCAGTGCTAGCTTGTAGTAACTGCAAGTATTTGGGGACCACCCTAATAATGTACAATGTAGCCAGTGCTAGCTTGTAGTAACTGCAAGTATTTGGGGACCACCCTAATAATGTACAATGTACCAGCCAGTGCTAGCTTGTAGTAACTGCAAGTATTTGGGGACCACCCTAATAATGTACAATGTAGCCAGTGCTAGCTTGTAGTAACTGCAAGTATTTGGGGACCACCCTAATAATGTACAATGTAGCCAGTGCCAGTGCTAGCTTGTAGTAACTGCAAGTATTTGGGGACCACCCTAATAATGTACAATGTAGCCAGTGCTAGCTTGTAGTAACTGCAAGTATTTGGGGACCACACTAATAATGTACAATGTAGCCAGTGCTAGCTTGTAGTAACTGCAAGTATTTGGGGACCACCCTAATAATGTACAATGTAGCCAGTGCTAGCTTGTAGTAACTGCAAGTATTTGGGGACCACCCTAATAATGTACAATGTAGCCAGTGCTAGCTTGTAGTAACTGCAAGTATTTGGGGACCACCCTAATAATGTACAATGTAGCCAGTGCTAGCTTGTAGTAACTGCAAGTATTTGGGGACCACCCTAATAATGTACAATGTAGCCAGTGCTAGCTTGTAGTAACTGCAAGTATTTGGGGACCACACTAATAATGTACAATGTAGCCAGTGCTAGCTTGTAGTAACTGCAAGTATTTGGGGACCACCCTAATAATGTACAATGTAGCCAGTGCCAGTGCTAGCTTGTAGTAACTGCAAGTATTTGGGGACCACCCTAACAATGTACAATGTAGCCAGTGCTAGCTTGTAGTAACTGCAAGTATTTGGGGACCACACTAATAATGTACAATGTAGCCAGTGCTAGCTTGTAGTAACTGCAAGTATTTGGGGACCACCCTAATAATGTACAATGTAGCCAGTGCTAGCTTGTAGTAACTGCAAGTATTTGGGGACCACACTAATAATGTACAATGTAGCCAGTGCTAGCTTGTAGTAACTGCAAGTATTTGGGGACCACACTAATAATGTACAATGTAGCCAGTGCCAGTGCTAGCTTGTAGTAACTGCAAGTATTTGGGGACCACCCTAATAATGTACAATGTAGCCAGTGCTAGCTTGTAGTAACTGCAAGTATTTGGGGACCACACTAATAATGTACAATGTAGCCAGTGCTAGCTTGTAGTAACTGCAAGTATTTGGGGACCACACTAATAATGTACAATGTAGCCAGTGCTAGCTTGTAGTAACTGCAAGTATTTGGGGACCACCCTAATAATGTACAATGTAGCCAGTGCTAGCTTGTAGTAACTGCAAGTATTTGGGGACCACACTAATAATGTACAATGTAGCCAGTGCTAGCTTGTAGTAACTGCAAGTATTTGGATACTACCGTAATAATGTACAGTGTAGTGAATGCCGTGTAGTGAGTGTGGTGCAGTGAGGGCCGTGTAGTGAGTGCCGGTGCTAGCTTATATATAACTGACTTCTCACCCCTTAGCTGCCGACCATCTCACTATTGTATCTTTATCTGTCAGCGATCTCAACAACAGCTCTGAAAAAAGAAAGCAATTTGTTTTATTAAGCATATATTTATTATCGCTACCGGTTGCACTTCCAGGCGACACCCCTCCAGAATTATTACATGTATTGTAGATACAGTTTCAGAAGAATTCCCGGGTTTTTTTGGGGGGCAGTGATTTTTTTCACTTTTAGGGAAATGGGACCGGGTCCTATCCGGATGGGAAATGACAAAAAAGGGGTAAATGAGGGAGGGTATTGGTTTTCCTATCACTGAACTTAATACACTACAAGAAATATATAGTTTAATAAATAATAATAATATACCACATTTATATAGCGCCCTTTTCATAATAAGGTATGCACTCAAAGGCGCTTTACAGTTGAACATATGACATATCACAGATATGGTAAAACATGAATAAGTAAGCAAAACATGACAATACAATACATGTATAAAAAGTAATTAGAGATTGAAAAATATGGATCTTAAAACTAAAATTACTAAACTAAAATTAAATAAAACCTACATAATCATTAATGAAACAAGTTATCGAAACATTAGAACATTAAAAATTATAAGAACTGAAAACTAATATAAGATGCCTAAGATAAGATATATAATTCCTAATGTCTTTGATTTAAATAACCTTAAGAAATAAACAAAAATAAAAACATTTAAAAATTATTATTAAATCTTTCATTAAAACAACATAACTTCATTTATGAATAATATTAAAAAAGGAAAAACTATCAACATGTAATTTGGAAATCATTGATATTTAACATCCATACGCTTGTTTGAAAAAGTGTGTTTTCAAAGATCTTTTAAAGGAACACAACGATTTTGAGTCCCTGATTCCATTGGGAAGGGCGTTCCATAGTTTTGGTTACTTCAAATCTTCTGTCACCATATGTCACTGACTTAATGTGTCTTGGGTCCTCCTCGACTAGTCTAAGGGAACCATTTTGCGATCTTAATGTTCTCTTAGGGTGGTACACTTTCAGCATGTTTTTAATGTAAACTGGGCCTTTGTCATTTAGTGCTTTATATGTTAGTGTTAGGATTTTGTATTTAATTCTGTAGTTGACGGGTAGCCAGTGGAGATCTTCAAGAATAGGAGTTTCATCAATACCTGGCTCTGTCTTCACACTTTAACATTTAGTACACAACAAGAAATAGTTTCATCAATACCTGGCTCTGTCTTCACACTTTAACATTTAATACAAAACAAGAAATAGTTTCATCAATACCTGGCTCTGTCTTCACACATTTAACATTTAATACAAAACAAGAAATAGTTTCATCAATACCTGGCTCTGTCTTCACACATTTAACATTTAATACAATACAAGAAATAGTTTCATCAATACCTGGCTCTGTCTTCACACATTTAACATTTAATACAATACAAGAAATAGTTTCATCAATACCTGGCTCTGTCTTCACACATTTAACATTTAATACAATACAAGAAATAGTTTCATCAATACCTGGCTCTGTCTTCCACACTTTAACATTTAATACATTACAAGAAATAGTTTCATCAATACCTGACTCTGTCTTCACACATTAACATTTAATACACTACAAGAAATAGTTTCATCAATACCTGACTCTGTCTTCCACACTTTAACATTTAATACACTACAAGAAATAGTTTCATCAATACCTGACTCTGTCTTCCACACACATTTAACATTTAATACAATACAAGAAATAGTTTCATCAATACCTGGCTCTGTCTTCACTTTAACATTTACACGTTTAACATTTAATACAATACAAGAAACAGTTTCATCAATACCTGGCTCTGTCTTCACACTTTAACATTTACACGTTTAACATTTAATACACTACAAGAAATAGTTTCATCAATACCTGGCTCTGTCTTCACACTTTAACATTTAATACACTACAAGAAACAGTTTCATCAATACCTGGCTCTGTCTTCACACTTTAACATTTAATACACTACAAGAAATAGTTTCATCAATACCTGGCAGTATAAATCAATTTGACAAGATGCTTTACAACGCTACAGTTGCCAGACACTTTTACAGCAGCTCAATGTCAATTTTGGCTGAAATCCGGGACCTCTAGATAGTACGTGCTTACCAATAACTTCTTCTATTTCATCTGGTATATCATACTCTTCATCATCATCATCATCATTGTCGTCCCTACTAATAGCAGTTGTATTTGACATTGTCATTCTTTGTGCCAATGCTTCCTTACTCAGCGTTAGATTATCAGCCAGGGACCGGCTACCTCTCTGGTACCTATAATAAACATCATCATCATCAACATCATCATGTGACGTATAATGACACATACCAATTGAGCTAAATTTATACCAGTCGGACATGGATCAAGATTGAAGAGCAGTGTACATCTATGTACATGAGTCACTTTGAAAACGTGGTCACATGTACATTACATACATGTCATATCGATCAGATGACGGATATGTTACACTAGCCAAGATCACATAGAGGCTTAGTCCGTATTACACATATGTATATAAGTTACTTTGAAAACATGGTCAAGTGTACATACATACATACATACACGTCATATCAACCAGATGACGGATATGCTGCACGTGCCAAGATCACATAGAGGCTTAGTCCGTATTACACATATGTATATAAGTCACTTTGAAAACATGGTCAATTGTACATATATACAAGTTACACCAACCAGATAACAGACATGCCAAGATCTCACATATGCTATGTCCGTATTACATGTATGTAGATAAGTCATCCTGACAACTGATCTGGTACATATACAAATTCTATTACAATACGTATATACTATCTAGCAGTAGTGATGTGACATATATATTTCAACGATAATCGAGTGGACTCATTTTGCTACCTACTGAGTGTGAATATGACATATATATTTCAACGATAATCGAGTGCACTCATTTTGCTACCTACTGAGTGTGAATATGACATATATATTTCAACGATAATCGAGTGCACTCATTTTGCTACCTACTGAGTGTGAATATGACATATATATTTCAACGATAATCGAGTGCACTCATTTTGCTACCTACTGCGTGTGTATATGACATATAGATTTCAACAGAGAGCCAGGACCAGTAGGTTACCTCCATTTAGCGACTCTGCTTTTCAGGAAGGTCAGCCCCAGTCTCTGTATCACTTTGACCCCGTATTTGCGGAGGATGGAATTGTTGCTGTCGGTGAGCTTTAAACCGTTTACTTTCTGCAGAACCGTAGGCGCTGTAATATGTACAGATAAGCACATTCAGCGGCACATTGCAGCAAAAACAACATATTCAACAAGTGGAAACATATAACTATACAAAGGCTGCAACCAAGTAACCATAGTAACCCACCACGTTAGCTATGACGTAGACAAGCCCGGTAAATGGAAGAACAGATGAAACATGTCCTTTGGGTTGCCTAGAATCCACTTCACGCCTCAAGGTTATAAAACTTTTCTCCTATCTCAAACTCGAGTCTCAAGCTTCTGATTTGTTCAGCTGACAGGTAAAACTAAGAATCAACCAATCAAACCATTTGAGCTTGAATTGAGATCTGAGAAAATGTTATAACCTCGGGCACATGTTAGCTAGTTGGTAGAGAATGTATCATGTATTTATACTTTATTACATCGGTTTCTTTATTTCCATTCGTTCTGTATTGAATGATTGTGACTTTTTGAGCTGCAGTTTTTTTTTGACAGGGGGAAGATTGCAGATGGCTAGTGGTTCTACCCTGGGTGCAGCTAGCTTGATGGATGGCTTCTTCATATGAAAGAATGTGAGACACCCAGAGTGGAATTTGCAGAACTGAGCAACGATCGAAGGCCACTAAAATTTAGAGCAATTAATATGTAAATTAGACTGTGTCCACCAGTTCCCGAGGTTATAACAGTTCTCAGATCTCAAGCTCAAGTGATCTGGTTGATTGATTCCAAGTGTTACTGTCAGCTGAACCATTCAGATTATTGAGACTGAGTTTTGAGATTGCAGAAAAGTTTTATAACCTCGGGCACAGGTCTCGGACAAACTTAGGTTGAGTACATTGTGAACAATTATCACAAGGGTGAGGGTTTTAACTGAATTAGGTTTCATACAACGATAGTACAATTTTGGCAGATCTCTGTAAAATAAGAAGTGCTATACACTGGTGTAGCACTGTAAGTTTCTACAGCAGTTTATTGTAGTACATGAAGCTTAGAAATGTCCTTTACAATAGAAACGTTACCCTAAGTTCAGGAGTTGTAAATAAATAAATACATTTTGTGCATGGATCCATACATACACTATATAGAATACAACACATGATTCATGAGCCGTTGCGATTGTGCCCTTAGGCAAGGCATTTAAATTCCATATTGCCTCTTCTCTCTCCCTCGTGACGATGGATTCCATCAGGAATGAGGTCTCGAGAATGATTAATACAAGTTGTAAGAACATGTTTCACAATCGAGCTAAAATAAATCTGTATAAACTAACACATGATATACTTCAATCTGAATTATAAAATTATGACCAATATGAGAAATGGCAATCCCGGGATTACCATTCCAACGTCAGCCCGGCCATGGAATAGAACAATATATATTATTTAAAGTGCAACTAAACATTTGCTATGACCCAAGACAGACTGATGGAGAACTTGAGCAGGAGGTCCTTCGCCATCCTGTGGAGAATACAACTTGATTTTCCTATTTATACAAAATAAATCCACAGGAAAATGTTGGAGATAGTGTTCTTTTTTATATTTTGTTTACCAAACTGGAGTAGATCTTCCCTTTTTCCATGTTTGAAGAGGAGACCTAGAGTTGCCAAAACTCCAGACAAACTAATTGTCCCCATCATTGTCGAGTCTGAAAATGTAGACCAATATACAGCTGATTTCTTCATTCCGAAAGCACATCAGTATACATGTAACACATAGCATGGTATATTATAAAAATGTAAAGAAATGAAAATTGAACTTGGAACAAATCTGATTACATGTATGTAGAAAAATTCATAACTAGTATAATTATGTTGGTTATGCTTCAAAATATGAAGTTTTATTTTTTGAGTACATTAAAGTGACACTATATCGCCAAAAAGGATGTTTTTTTTGGTAGAAAGTACGAGCTATTTATAGAATATAATTTCAAATGACTGGGTGCTATATTTATTTGATATTTTTTCAATTCTGTAGGAATAGTTGGATTTTCTGTTTACAGTCATTTGAATTGATATTCTTTAAATATCTCGTTCTTTTTCCAAAAAACATCCTTGTTTCTGATAATAGTGTCACTTTAATGTACTCGAAAAATATATATTCTTATTTTCACTAGGGTAGTCTGTTTTTCGAAATACAAAGTTTAAATTTGATATCCAGTCACATCCACTAAACAAATCACACTAACTAATAAAGATCTGAATGCATGTAAAGCTATTTAACATGCATCATTAATATCACAAGTATAAAAACATGACCCTTGCATAGAGTGTTATTTGGTCTTGCTAAACAGGAATATCATTTTAACGAGCATGAACTCACAGTCAGCTGTGTCAATATATTTCATGGTCCAGTCTATGAACCCTGGGAGTTTGCGTTTCTTCACATCAGGCCGCGTCATAAACCGTGACATGAGATAGGCTGCAGCATCACGTGACTTGTCAGCAACAGTCAGGTATTGCTGTAAACAGAGTTGTGTGTAAGAGACAACTGTACATTAATAATTAAATACCCAGCATGTGGGGTAATTAACCACAGACAAACTGTACATTAATAATTAAATACCCAAGATGTGGGGAAATAACCATCAGACAAACTGTACATTAATAATTAAATACCCAGCATGTGGGGGAATAAACCACAGACAAACTGTACATTAATAATTAAATACCCAGCAGGTGGGGGAATAACCCTCAGACAAACTGTACATTAATAATCAAATACCCAGCATGTGGGGGAATAAACCACAGACAAACTGTATATTAATAATTAAATACCCAGCATGTGGGGTAATTAACCACAGACAAACTGTACATTAATAATTAAATACCCAGCATGTGGGGAATAAACCACAGACAAACTGTACATTAATAATTAAATAAAAATGCTGGGGAATAAACAACAGACACAATGTACATTAATAATTAACATGCTGGGAATAAACCACAGACAAACTGTACATTAATAATCAAAGATGCAGCATGCGGGTAGATCACCTTTGTTTTTCCCCATGACATTGAAGTCAAAATGTATCACATATGCCGTAGAAAAAAAATCTTCAATAGTAACATCAAAAGTTCTGTCCTTGGCAGTTATATGGCAATACATGTATAAGCTGTAGATAAGAGCATGTACCTTAGCAACATCATAGATTCTGTCCATGACTGGCTGCCTCTGGTCCCCATTCTCCTGTATCACATTACCGTCCAGCCTGGTGAGGTCAAATGGTATCATACATGCCATAGATAACCATAGCAACAAGATATAGCGAGACTCCCATGCCTACATGTGACAAATAAAGGTGCTTTACAGTGATTGTAAATATGATAGTAGTCCATCATGTGTCAACACTTACAAGTGTTTTGACTTTGAAATGGCAATACAATATTTACATACTACATGTACATGTATTTGTTTTAAAATATTGTAACTTCATAGAATTATCATCAAAGAAATAAAAAAGAAATAACTATAACAGTTTGTAATGTTTTATGACATCCAAATCAGCTCCTATAATAACTTTAAGCTGCAGGGAGAATTTGTGTAACTGAGCTGCACCTCACTTCCCCCTATTATGAGCTAAGGGAGAATTTGTTTATATTGGATATATGGAGAACCCTCGATGGAGGCAACAAAATTCTTCCTATATCCCTTAAACTTGTTTATACTAATTTATCTTAGCTCGATTGCGAAACAAGTTCTTACAACTTATATTAATCACTCTCAAGACCTCATTCATGTTGGAATCCATCGCCACGAGGGAGAGAGAAGAGGCAACGTGGAATTTAAATGCCTTGCCTAAGAACACAATCGTAATGGCTCCAGCGGGGCTCAAACTCCGGACCTTTCGCACCTGAAGCGAACGTGCATCCACTGCGCTATCACGACTTCCACAAAAAATTCCGTAAACTTATCCATATTTAGGCCAGAATTACATTTCACTAATATGATCTGACAATATTATATTGTAATTCATTTCAATTTCTCTTACAATATGAAATCATTGCTTGCCAAAGTGTGCAGCATAAATCAATGGAGAAAATGCATATATCAACAACATACATGTATTTAACCCATTCAACACCAAGTAACTGACTGGGACTGATGTATGATACTTTTAGACCAATTAATTAATAAGAAAATTACATTTGGACCAGTTCTTTTATCAAAATGGCTAAGCTAATTATGTCTAAAAATAGTAATATTACAATGTACTGGCAAAATGTGCAGACTCTGATGAGATGGGCCGCTATGAGCCGGCTCATCCGTATCTACACTATTTGTAAGTCTATAAGGTCTGTAGTGTTGAGAGTTAAACTGCACGACATTTCGTTAAACAAAAGAGCCATTATTGTTACCTCACAATCCTTTGGATCTTGTTGGTTGATATGAGCAAGTACTGGTTCCACATCTACAACCTCGTGGGGAAACAGCCTCACAATCACCTTCGCCCCTCTCATCTTTAAGAGCAGAACTATTTTGCATGTAACCAGTTTACTCCTTTATTTCACAAACTCACCGTACAATTCTCTATTCAATACTAAGAAAATGTTTCTAAAACATGTATATGCCCTAAGAAGTTAATATGAATATTCTACATGGCACCATAAACCTACCTACAACGTTTCCAGAATCAATGCTCAACCATTCTAGGGTCACTGAGCAAACAAAGTTATCGCTGTGACCGTGACCTTCAGCTGTGGTGAACTCTCGCTTCTCACCAATACAACCCAGGTTCGATCCTCGTACCGGGAAGTATGTGAGATGGTACGGTGGTCGCCAGATCGGACAGGTGGATGTTCTAAAGTTGTTAGAACTTGCTTCGCAATCGTAAAATTTAAACTTGACCTTCAACACAAACAACTAACTTGATGACCTGACCTGTGACCAAGGGTTTTTATTCCGTTTCCAATTTCCACCGCATACTATGATCTACGTATGGTGACATCAGCATTTAACCGGTTATATTCCGAATAACTGTTTCATCAGCTTTTCATAATGCCAAATTAATGGTGTGATTTACATGTGGTGATATTGTGCTGTGCATACTTCATACCCCACCCCCCGCATGTATGGACAAGAATTTAGTCCTACGAGTCGCACAGTGCAAATCCATATACATGTATAAACAGTGAACAAAAACAGAAAACTTTTAATATCGTAATCATAAATGGATCAATTAAAGAAATCAACATACATGGCCTAATGCACACACACACACACACACACATGAATCAATACAGACAATTGAAACAATATTTTAAACCAACATCATAAATTGTATCACTAATTCATATTAAATAGTAACAGTTCATTATACAATGTACACATGTAATTTGTAGTAAATTATGTTATATAATGTTGAATAAATATGTTTAAACCAATGTACTGTCTCAAAACAGAAGGCAACTATTTTCGCTAATACAGTAAAACCTGTGTTAGTGCTCACCTTCATTAAGCAGTCAACCTGTATTAAGCAGCCAGTTTCCAGATTCCCAATTTACTTGTTTATTATACATTTAACTTCTATTAAGCAGCCACCTGTTCTAAGCAGCCACAATATGCAATTCCCTTGGCTGGCTGCTTAAGACAGGTTTGACTGTATACACCATGTGTACATATATATTTGCATACCTTTGTAATAAGATAGAGGAATTTAAATGCAAGGTGCTGTAGTGCTGAGGTTGAATTCACATTCCTTGCCATCACCAATAGTTTGTTTAACAGTACCTCTGAAATACAAGCAGCACGTTATACAGTGTCACTAGCTACACTATGCTTGATCAGGGCTCATTCTACGTCATAATGTTTGGGAGAAGTGAGACAGCATTGTGTATGTGTATGTTATTGTATGTAAAAACAACTGGATCAAGAGTATATACCGTACAAGGTTATGCTATTCGGGGACAATGTAAATAAGGGGATAGATTTCGCATGACCATTATATGACCTTGAATGTCCAACCTCAAGAGTTGGGGTATGGCTCATTTGAAAGGTCATGAGTTTTCATATACCAGTAGGTGTTCCAGTAGAGTAACATTAATGCACACAGATATGGATACTTTAGATGCTTGTACATTTGTATATGGAATTAAAGAAACATTCACTCGCACATATTTGAATAATTTTGATACACGGAATTAAAGCAACAGCTACTCGTACAGATTTAGAGAATAAAGATACGTGGAATTAAATCAACATATACTCACGTGGGCCCGTAGTTAGGGGGCCAGGGGGGGTCGGAGTGGTCAGACAACCCCTCATAATTCACTAAGGCCCACTTTTTCATGCACTGTATCAGAATGTTTACACTATAGTAATATTGATGCAAGCACACCTGGGAATAGTTTAAAAGAGGCTTTATCTGAACTTTCACTATACGCTGTTGCTTTTTAACTATGTACACTTTAAACGTTGACGAAATGGCGGACGACTCGAATTTCACCGAGCTTACCATGGAAGACGAGTTGGTGGTTTCTGCATATATGTCCGAACATTCTCAGACATCCTTTTACATATATGGTCTATATTAAAATCATATAATTATGCAGTATTATGTGTTCATTCATTGCCCAGAATGCATGGAAAATGCATAAGGGACCTCCTGGACATCGAAACAACCCCCCATAAAAATGCTGGCTACGGACCTGATATACAGGTAATGTAAAATTTTGATAACTCAGAGATACCTAGCAATGATAACACTAACTCACCCAGGTGTGGATCAAGCAGATAGCTATAACATTAACTCATCCAGGTGTGGATCAATCAGAGAGCTATGATAACATTAATTCACACAGGTGTGGATCAAGCAGAGAGCTATGATTAACTCATCCAGGTGTGGATCAAGCAGATAGCTATAACATTAACTCATCCAGGTGTGGATCAATCAGATAGCTATAATATTAACTCATCCAGGTGTGGGTCAATCAGAGAGCTATGATAACATTAACTCATCCATGTGTGGATCAAGCAGATAGCTATGATAACATTAACTCACCCAGGTGTGGATCAATCAGATAGCTATGATGATAACATTAACTCACTCAGGTGTGGATCAATCAGATAGCTATAACATTAACTCATCCAGGTGTGGGTCAATCAGATAGCTATAACATTAACTCACCCAGGTGTGGATCAATCAGAGAGCTATGATAACATTAACTCATCCAGGTGTGGATCAATCAGATAGCAATGATAACATTAACTCACCCAGGTGTGGATCAATCAGATAGCTATAACATTAACTCACCCAGGTGTGGATCAATCAGATAGCAATGATAACATTAACTCACCCAGGTGTGGATCAATCAGATAGCTATGATAACATTAACTCACCCAGGTGTGGATCAATCAGAGAGCTATAACATTAACTCATCCAGGTGTGGATCAATCAGATAGCTATAACATTAACTCATCCAGGTGTGGATCAATCAGATAGCTATAACATTAACTCATCCAGGTGTGGATCAATCAGAGAGCTATGATAACATTAACTCACTGAGGTGTGGATCAAGCAGATAGCTATAACATTAACTCATCCAGGTGTGGATCAATCAGATAGCTATGATAACATTAACTCACTGAGGTGTGGATCAAGCAGATAGCTATAACATTAACTCATCCAGGTGTGGATCAATCAGAGAGCTATGATAACATTAACTCATCCAGGTCAGGTGTGGATCAATCAGATAGCTATGATAACATTAACTCATCCAGGTGTGGATCAATCAGATAGCTATAACAATAACTCACCCAGGTGTGGATCAATCAGATAGCTATAACATTAACTCATCCAGGTGTGGATCAATCAGATAGCTATAACAATAACTCACCCAGGTGTGGATCAAGCAGATAGCTATGATAACATTAACTCACCCAGGTGTGGATCAAGCAGATAGCTATAACAACAACTCACCCAGGTGTGGATCAAGCAGATAGCTATAACAATAACTCACCCAGGTGTGGATCAAGCAGATAGCTATAACAATAACTCACCCAGGTGTGGATCAAGCAGATAGCTATAACAATAACTCACCCAGGTGTGGATCAAGCAGATAGCTATGATAACATTAACTCACCCAGGTGTGGATCAATCAGATAGCTATGATAACATTAACTCACCCAGGTGTGGATCAAGCAGATAGCTATAACATTAACTCATCCAGGTGTGGGTCAATCAGATAGCTATGATAACATTAACACATCCAGGTGTGGATCAATCAGATAGCTATGATAACATTAACTCATCCAGGTGTGGATCAATCAGATAGCTATGATAACATTAACTCATCCAGGTGTGGATCAATCAGATAGCTATAACATTAACTCATCCAGGTGTGGATCAATCAGATAGCTATAACATTAACTCATCCAGGTGTGGATCAATCAGAGAGCTATGATAACATTAACTCACTGAGGTGTGGATCAAGCAGATAGCTATAACATTAACTCATCCAGGTGTGGATCAAGCAGAGAGCTATGATAACATTAACTCATCCAGGTGTGGATCAATCAGAGAGCTATGATAACATTAACTCACTGAGGTGTGGATCAAGCAGATAGCTATAACATTAACTCATCCAGGTGTGGATCAAGCAGAGAGCTATGATAACATTAACTCATCCAGGTGTGGATCAATCAGATAGCTATGATAACATTAACTCATCCAGGTGTGGATCAATCAGATAGCTATAACATTAACTCATCCAGGTGTGGATCAATCAGATAGCTATAACATTAACTCATCCAGGTGTGGATCAATATGATAGCTATAACATTAACTCATCCAGGTGTGGATCAATCAGATAGCTATGATAACATTAACTCATCCAGGTGTGGATCAATCAGAGAGCTATGATAACATTAACTCACTGAGGTGTGGATCAAGCAGATAGCTATAACATTAACTCATCCAGGTGTGGATCAAGCAGAGAGCTATGATAACATTAACTCATCCAGGTGTGGATCAATCAGAGAGCTATGATAACATTAACTCACTGAGGTGTGGATCAAGCAGATAGCTATAACATTAACTCATCCAGGTGTGGATCAAGCAGAGAGCTATGATAACATTAACTCATCCAGGTGTGGATCAATCAGAGAGCTATGATAACATTAACTCATCCAGGTGTGGATCAAGCAGATAGCTATAACATTAACTCATCCAGGTGTGGATCAATCAGATAGCTATGATAACATTAACTCATTCAGGTGTGGATCAATCAGATAGCTATAACATTAACTCATCCAGGTGTGGATCAATCAGATAGCTATAACATTAACCCATCCAGGTGTGGATCAATCAGATAGCTATAACATTAACTCATCCAGGTGTGGATCAATCAGAGAGCTATGATAACATTAACTCATCCAGGTGTGGATCAATCAGATAGCTATGATAATATTAACTCATCCAGGTGTGGATCAATCAGATAGGTATGATAACATTAACTCATCCAGGTGTGGATCAATCAGATAGCTATAACATTAACTCATCCAGGTGTGGATCAATCAGATAGCTATAACATTAACTCATCCAGGTGTGGATCAATCAGATAGCTATGATAACATTAACTCACTGAGGTGTGGATCAAGCAGATAGCTATAACATTAACTCATCCAGGTGTGGATCAAGCAGATAGCTATAACATTAACTCACCCAGGTGTGGATCAAGCAGATAGCTATAACATTAACTCACCCAGGTGTGGATCAAGCAGATAGCTATAACAATAACTCACCCAGGTGTGGATCAAGCAGATAGCTATAACAATAACTCACCCAGGTGTGGATCAAGCAGATAGCTATAACATTAACTCACCCAGGTGTGGATCAATCAGATGTGGCTGTTCTTGATATAAAGAAATAATATCTGAAAAAAGAAAACAAATAAACACATGTTTATAGGCTGAATATCAATAATTCAGAAATAAACACAAAATGGACCACCTGACTTTCTGAACACCAAATTACGTTACACATGTAAGATTAGTTCCTAATATTGGTTAATAAAAAGAATCCAATTGCGGACAATGACTCGTAGCAGGGCTCATTCCAGAGGGCGCCTTAGGCAAAATAGTCTCCCTAGGGATATTGACTTTGCCTCCTGGAGGCCCCACTTCTCCCTATAAAAAATTATTTAAAGATGCAAACATGCTCTTTCTCACTTCTCCCAAACATTCTGACCTAGAATGAGCCTTGCTCACAGTATGGTCTTCCGTTCAATAAAAAGTATGAAAAGATAGATAAATAAATGCACCCGCTTTACGAAGCCGTGCAGATTGTGTGCATGTAGATTGGGACACTTTCAAATAGGACACTGCAGAACAATAAGTACATGTAGTACCTCCCATGCAATAGGTAGTATCTCCCATGCAATAGGTAGTACCTCCCATGCAATAGGTAGTATCTCCCATGCAATAGGTAGTACCTCCCATGCAATAGATAGTACCTCCCATGCAATAGGTAGTACCTACCATGCAATAGGTAGTACCTACCATGCAATAAGTAGTACCTCCCATGCAATAGGTAGTACCTACCATGCAATAGGTAATACCTCCCATGCAATAGGTAGTATCTCCCATGCAATAGATAGTACCTACCATGCAGTAAATAGTACCTACCATGCAATAGGTAGTATCTCCCATGCAATAGGTAGTATCTCCCATGCAATAGGTAGTACCTCCCATGCAATAGGTAGTATCTCCAATGCAATAGGTAGTATCTCCCATGCAATAGGTAGTATCTCCCATGCAATAGGTAGCACCTCCCATGCAATAGGTAGCACCTCCCATGCAATAGGTAGTACCTCCCATGCAATAGATAGTACCTCCCATGTAATAGGTAGTACCTCCCATGCAATAGGTAGTACCTCCCATGCAATAGGTAGTATCTCCCATGCAATAGGTAGTACCTCCCATGCAATAGGTAGTACCTCCCATGCAATAGATAGTACCTCCCATGTAAGGTAGTACCGCAATTTTGTATGTACATGTAGTATCTCCCAGACAATAAGTAGTACCTAGTTTTAAGTAGTTTATACTCTATTTTAGGTCGATTGCGAAACAAGTTCTTATAACTTATATTAATCACTCTCGAGACCTCCGGTCGTATTTGACAGGCAGATTAGCATAATTAGTAATTTACCCCACTGAGATTGTTTGATGACACTTAATTGGCATTTTCACAAGTCAAACAAGCGTCTTTTAGTGATTTTCATGTGTCAAAACCTGGGAGCTAGGGTAAAATGAACCCCCTGTGTTCTCTTAAACTTTCTAAAAATTTGTACAACTGTATTTCAATTTTCAAACAATTGTTTTTCTGATTGGTGAGGCGAACTAATGAAATTTTGTCTTTTTTTGTCAGAGTGAAAATCCACATAATAAAGCTTGGTTATTGGGATACGGCAACCAACTGTGACACTTCCTGTGTTGTCACTGCTCTGCTTACATGTTTTACCATACCGTACTTACTCGCCTATAAGACGGGATTTTTATCACCAGATTATGGTCTCAAAGTTGCTTCCCATCCTATAAGCGAATGATACTTTTCCAAACAAAATGTTGGTGTTTTTTTAATCAGTTTGTTCAGACTCAATAATTGATGACCGTATATTGAAATAACTCAAAAACAGACTTTCATAGTTTGGTCCATAACTTGTCAATAGCATTTTAGGAAATTAAATTTATTGTTGTGCATCAGTGCATATTTTTATGATTTGGTCTTTAATTCTGAGTGGATTTCATTTCTCAACCATCTTATATGCAAGTCTATGCAAAATACAACTCATTTAAGACCAAAGTTGGGGGGGGGGGGTTCTTATACGTTATAGTCGAGTATGTACAGCATATACTGGACAACTGGTAGCGACGATAAATAAACGTAAATCACACACACAATATACCATTAAAACTGATTGGATGCTTTTTGATAGCTGTCGTCGACCAAACTTGCAGACACAGAAAATGTAAATCAAGCCTGATAATTATATGAATATTATGTAGTTTTACTTTTCTTTTTGTTGCAATTATTAGGAAATCATAGACAAAATGATAACATCGGGATCAGGCTTAGTAAATGTGTTGGTAGTTCGATTTAATTATAAGTTCAAAGTGAAAATCATGCAAGTGACCTACAGTAAAACCTGTGTTAGTGGTCACCTCTATTAGACAACCAACCTGTATTAAGCAGCCAGTTCCCAGATTCCCAATATGGTGCTTTACTTTGCATGTGACCTCTATTAAACAGCCACCTGTGCTAAGCAGCCACTTTCTGTGATTCCCTTGGCTGGCTGCTTAACACAGGTTTGACTGATGATTTTCATGGTCTATTCACAAATCGAATTTTAATTTAATAGTTAAATTTTGGGGGTGTTAGAAGTTATAAATGTGTACAAATTGAGTGTGTCAGAAAGTGCTTACAACAGGAAATTGATAGATGCATTGACGTTTTATATGATTATATGAATAAATGAAGGCATGTTTTCATTACCACTCATTGTACCACACAATAACTACATACTGTACACATGACCATTCATTAGCATCATTATATTTTACTAGTTTACATTCCACTGGCAGGTTAATATTTTAAAGTATTACTGGTATAGCATAACTATATTTTCAGACACTCCCATCAGACAAATATTTCCGACAAATTCTAAATTTAATCTATCTTTACTCCTGGTTCAATCCATAGAGTTATATATATATCACAGAGCTATAATGTATTTGTTTGTCGGAGGTTTGCGTTACTGGGTCATGTGATCATAGGCAGAGCGATAGGGCAATTGTGACTGATCAATTAGTTACACGCGACAAAAGTTCATCTTGCACCATGTACACTCGGAACAATTTTTGGAGATTTTCGCCGTTTTTATCATCTTCACCAAACTGAATTTTTATTAGCCAATTTTCGCATAGTTTGGCCAATGGCGAGTGCCAGCGCAGGCCCTGTATTGTGTGGTCAGTGAGTCTGTTGTGGCAGAGACTAAATCACCAGCATTTCGTGGGAAAGAACCAGTACTAAACTCTCCAACCTCCGTAAACGACTGACAAGTTTCTCACATATCACCATTTATCACTTGTCCCCGAAAGGTAGCGAACCTGCAGCCCTGATGATAGCGATGAAAGCGAGTTCTAAGACTAATGACAGCAGGGATCAGTTTAGAGGGCGATGTGGGAGAAATTGTCGCCCTAGGGACACTGACTTCGCCCTCTGGGGGCCCCACTTCTCCCTAAAAAAAAATTTTGTTGGGTTTTTACGATTTTCAAACAAAATTATGTATAGTCGTTTCTTAACATACCGCTGGTCGTAACATACCGAGGCATCCACAATTTTACAGAACAAGGTAAAATAACGCCACCTATCATTCTTTCCATTGGATCAATGTTGACCCAGAAAGGTAAACATGTGTTGATAAACAAGAAATCATAAACTGTCAACGTAAGTGGTGAGTAAATTACTGATGCAAGATGTTTACCTGAATATCAAGATCTATGTAAAACCTGAATATCAAGATCTATGTAAAATTACCCCACCCCTTTATCTGAAAAAATGCTCCAAATGTCCATAATATATATTTATGTTCATTCGAACTTTGTAAAATGGCGGTCTGCTATCTGATATTTATGAATGAAACTGTTTTTATCACATGTTTAGGTTACTACATAATTCCCGTAATTCCAAAAATGGGCATAATTTTAAGGTACGAGACACGCTTTTTCTACTGAATGATTATTTTTCAAAACAGATTCATCAAGTTGATCTATGGAACCTTCTCCCGTGATGTACATCTATTTACATGTGGGGATATAGCAAGATACCCGCATTTTATTATTCATAAAAAGTAGGCCCAAAGCTATTTGTTGTTTTCTGGTGGGAAATTAGAGATATTCATGTTTTATGTTAAAATGATAAATTTACTGCTAGACTTACATATTATACAGATTAAGGTCTCTATCAAATACTCGAATAATTGTATTTGACTACCTTTGTGTAAACACCCAAATCAGGGCCATTTGCCGCGGTATACTCGGAACTACTGACTACGTAACTGCTGACACGATGGTGCCAAAAATATGATAAACACAAGTGATTTCCAATAGTATTTCTTATTTGTGTATTTGTAATGTTGAAGTGGAGAAGTCATAGGATGAAGCAAAATGAGTTTTAAATTCAGGTACATAATAGTATATCTGTAGTTTGGTTTTTAATAGCTAGTACCGTGATATACCCATAATGCATCCTATGCAACGTTGGCCGGTCGATTCGAGGGGCGGTTTAAACCGCCGGTTTTAACCGGTTAAAACCGCCCCGGTCAATACTCCCAAAGTGGTCAATATTAAATAAAACATTATTTAATGGTTTTATATACTCTGCATTGTGCTATAATGTGTGTTACTAACTTTGGGTTGTATTGAGAATATATTTATGTGATTATTGTACTCTATAGGGTCAATACTCACGAAGTGGTCAATAATATTATACTCACAAAGTGGTAAATACTGGTCAATTGGTGGTCAATACTAAATTCAACAAAGAATTTATGATTTTAGTCAATCATTATACTCTGCATTGTGCAATAATGTGTGTTGCTACCTTTGGGCTGTTCATGTGATTGTAATACCCTATTGGGTATGGTCAATACTCACAAAGTGGCATATATTTGCTGGTCGATTCAGGTGGTCGATTGCTGATCATTACTAAAATCATTAAATGTGTCATGCAGAAGCAACTCAAGCAAGTGAAGCAAGCGTTGAGACTTGAGCTTGATTAATCTTAGAACTTCTTTCACAATCGAGCTTAAATAAATTGGTATAAACCAAGTGAAACAACTTTTCTAGCCTTGTTTCCTTGAGCAACCAAGCGTATTCATATTCTAGTATAGATGGTATTTATTATTAAGTAAGAATTTCACATTTCAACATTTAATTTTTATTTAAACAGACATGCACAATACTATAAATAAGCATTAAATTAATTTTGTTGAGATGTTGTTGAAAGGGTCCCACTGCTTGTATAGCTATTTCACATACCTTGGGAGTATATTAACTAGCATCTTAGGCATAGTTATGACCATGTGCACAAGTATTGACCACTGAACAAATAAGTATATGGTCATTGGTATATGCTATAATATTGCTATTCACTAAAAAGTATTTAATTATATTTAACAATATTCACTAAAAAACATTCAATGATCAATATTTTATGATTTACTATATAAGAAAATAAACTACAACACACTACTAACACTTTAAGAATAATTAAGTGGACACTGTAAGTGCATATTTGAGCTAAATTTTCAATCGACCAGTATTGACCAGTATTGACCACCGGCCCGGTCAATACTCTTATTGACCGGTCGATTGCCAACGTTGATCCTATGTCTATCGTGGGACTCCTTTAACGACGCGAATTATGTTTTGACCTCGTTTTCAATATTTACAATATCCGGTGACGTTATTTTCATCTGCAATGTTTGTAAACATGATACAGCATTTCCTAGACTAAAATGTGGAAAGTGAGAAATTGCAAGGTAATTTTTATAGCAATGTTATTGCAAGCAGTCTGTTTTAACAACAAAATTCAAATGCAACTTTGTGCATTACATTAAATAGCCTATATTTTGCAACATGCTACTGCAAACATAACAATTCTTGGTCCGTCTGCTCGGCTACGCTCTGCGTATCGGTAGGTCACGTGGCACTTGATTCACTGTTAAGAAAGGTGTATGCGTTATATACGTTATTGCTGTGATCCCCCTGCGATAGTAAACTAGAGCCCAACCATTATCTGTGCAGGCTCCCAAACGTAAGAATAAACAGTATTCACTAACTTCTATGGCCACTGTTTTTATGCATGTACAGACGGACTATTGGGAGTGCTATAAGGACAACAGAAAGGCATAATTTCTAGTTAAATGTTATTATTTTCAAATTGTTCATAGTTATAGTTTACATATGGTAAAACAGGGTAAATATTCCTGTTTATTAGCACAATTAATTAAAGGCATGTTATACACTCAGTTTTTATGTAAATTGGAAGATATATATATATATATATTCCCGTTCTTTGCACCCATTGCGCTAAAATATAAATTAGTCATACAACTATAGAGAAATTACAACTTAATCTGTATCTGTATGTTACGTAGTATATCCCAATACTGGTATTTCACTACGGGGAGGGGTGCGCGCTTAGTAGCAGCTCTGGAGGCCTGTCTTGAAGGCCTCGACTGTCTGGGCGCTAATAGTGCACTCGTCCAGTTGGTTCCATTTTACCACTGTTCTTATGAAAAAGGAGTTTTTGTATTGTTCACTGTTAGCACTATTCACAACAAAACAGTTTGAGTTGTTTGTGACCTGATTTTCAAGAATGTTGCTAACTTCAAAGTTTGTATACTTAACGGGTTTAACCCTGCGTTTTGGTTTAATTCTGACTAAGTAGTCACAGGTGTTTACTGCCGGTACCATACCCCCCACTATCTTGAACAGGTAGGTTAGCCTGTTTAATTCACGGCGCTGTTGGAGGCTTGGCAGGTTGTGCTCTTGTAACATCCTGGTGACACATCCCTCGTCTCGAGACTTGTAGTCCTTCGTTATGAAGCGTGCGGCCTGTCGTTGAATCCTCTCGATGGCGTTGATATCTTTGGAAAGATAGGGGTCCCAAATAGTGGATCCGTATTCCAGGCTTGATCGTACGAGGGAGATGTAAGCAAGTTTCCTGCATTCCATAGGACAGTTTCGAAGGTTACGGCGTAAGAAGCCTAGTGTGGAATTGGCTTTCTTGCAAATGTTGGATATGTGGATGCCCCATTGAAGATCTTCGGATATGGTGACACCGAGGTAAGGATTACAAGGTACTTGTTGAAGAAAGACGTTGTTGAGTTGATATAACTTGGATGATTTGTTCCGGATGCTGAGGATGTAACACTTTTTTGCGTTGAAGCGCATTCCCCATGTGGCTGCCCATTTTTCTAATTCATGTAAGTCGTTTTGCGTATGATGTGATCCCTGGCTGACCGGATAGTTCTGTATAAAAGACAGTCGTCGGCGAAGAGGCGGACTTGGGAGGATACACACTCGGGTAGATCGTTTATGTGGCACAGGAAGAGAAGAGGTCCCAATACTGTGCCCTGGGGAACACCGGACTCAACCCTGACGCTCTTGGAGTGTTCGCCTTCGCAGACTACATCCATCATCCTCTCTGTCAGGAAGGATGACAGCCAGTCGTTAAGTTCTCCTCGGATACCATAGCAGTCTAGTTTGTGTAGTAGCTTTTTATGTGGAACAGTATCAAAGGCTTTACTGAAGTCGAGTATGGCCACATCTACTTGTTGTTTGCTGTCAAAGGACTTTAGTAGATCATGGAGAGTTACTAAGAGTTGAGATTCTGTAGAGAAACCGGATCGAAAGCCATGGTTAAGGTTGGTTAGTATCTTGTGCTTGTCGAAGAATTTCATGATGTGGCTACAGATGATATGTTCAAGTATCTTGCATGGTATGGAGGTGAGAGAGACTGGTCTGTAATTTTCTGCTTGGTGTCTGTCGCCCTTCTTGAACACTGGGGAGATGAATGCATTCCGCCAGTCGGATGGAAGTTTACCTGTATCTATGGAGTGTTGGAAGATGTCTCTTAGACCGGGTGAGAGTTCCTTAGCGCAGGTCTTCAGTACAATATTTGGGATGCAGTCTGGGCCCATCGCTTTTGCAGTGTTGATGTTTTCGAGTTGTTTTTGGACTCCTTTTGTGCTAATATGTAAATTTTGGATGTTCGGTAGGTTCTTCTTAGTATTGACGGTGGGTTTAGATGAATCAGATTCTCTTGTGAAAACTGATTGAAATTGTTCAACCAGGATGTCAGCTTTGGCTTTGGAGTCTGTAATTAGGTTGCCATTTTGTTTCAGTGGAGCTGTGCCGATGTTGTCTTGTTTCTTTGATTTTACATATTTCCAGAATGGTTTGGAGTTCTTTGCCTGCAGCCCTTCTTCGATCACCTGGTTAACGTGGTTCCATTCTGCAGCTCTAAATTGTCGTTTGCATTCCTTCTGGAAGTACCTATATTTTGACCAACTGTTATGCTTCTTGGCGTACTTGTAGAGACGGGCTTTCTTCCTTAGTGTGCTGCGCAGTATACGGTTCACCCAGGGTAGAGATTGTTTATGCTTACAGGTTTTAGATTGAATATTTTTATTTATAGACTTGAATAAATTGTTCTTGAAGAGAGACCAAAGTTCTTCTATATTAGTGGTTGGTGATAATTCGTTGTTGATGCTCGATGATATGGCTGTGCAGTCAGTCTTAATGGACTCCCAATTTGCCTTGGAGAATTGGTACGTGTTACGAGGTTTTTGGCTGCTATAGACCGGGCGGATGTCGGAGTCGACGATGACCATAGCATGGTCGGATATACCAGGGGCGTTTACTGATGTCTTGATTAAGGAGGGGTTGGTGGTAAAAACCAGGTCCAGTTTATTCTCATTCCTTGTGGGTTCCTCATGGATTTGGACTAGGTTGTGTTCGTTCATGATGTCTATTAGTTGCTGTTGGACATTTCGATCTTGCACGCCAGGAGCATTAGAGACGGAGAGAGTTTCCCAGTTGATATCGGGGCAGTTGAAATCGTCGCACAATATAAGATGTTTAGGTTTTGTAGAGTTCAGGCGTTTTAAAGAATCTTCAAGTTGGTCGAGATCTGGCGTATTTCTCTTAGGCATGTAAAATGCACCGACATACAGAAGTTTTTTAGATTTCAATGTGAATTTTGCATATTCTATTTTGCAGTCTGTGATAAAATCGATACATTCGATTGATGTCAGGTTGTTCTTGACAGCTATGAAGACTCCTCCTCCTCTAGTACCTCTGTCGTTCCTGAAGACATTATAGTTGCTTGGGAATATCTCAGCATTCTTGATGGTGTCTGAAGCTGGTGGTTTCCCGGGTTTGATACCTTTCAGCCAGGATTCAGTACCACATATGATGTCAGGCTTAATATAGTCTAAAGCTGCCTTGAATTCAGCATTGTTTTCTTTGACGCTTCTGCAGTTGATGTTAAGAATACGTAGGTTCTGTTTACCTGGCAGGTCAGGGTTATTGCTGTTACAGTTACTAGTAGTTGAAGACTCCCTACGTCTGATGTCGTTCCGTGGTCCTGATGGATCTGAGCTAATTCTGGTCCTTGGGCTGCTGGTGTGTAATGGGTCGAAAACATTCGAATGGACATAATCAAATTTACATGTAAATCGTTCAACGGCAACTTCAAGCGAAATTTGATCTGCGTATACATCAGGCAGATTTTCAATCAGTCCTTGGACCTCTTTTATTTCCTTAAATTCTTCACGACAAGAACCAAAGCCAACTATATCTTCTCCCTCCTCATTTTCTTTCGCATCGGCAGCCATTTTTATACAAATGGATGATTGATTCAAGTGGCAGAACATGTTCTAATGTGGTTTGACTAGGATCGGGACCGACTATTCTACATGTATCTCTAGATAAATCTTTCCCTCATGTCAAACCCATCGCGGAGATGTAGACATGTTGCTCGTCGAAACCGAAAATAAGTTAAAATGATGAATAGCTAAACGCAAACCATATGAAAGTAATGAACTGCGTTAAAGTTTAAAAGCAGATATACAGAACAACTGTGGAACTCCAGAAGAGAAAGGAATAGCTTCTCAACTGATCCCATTCAGGACAACTGACTGGAGTCTGTAACAGTCATCTAGAAAACTTGTTTCACCTTAATATGTTTGACCTCTGACTCCATAGCTATGCATTATTAGTATTACTTTCTCATGATTTATCGAAAGGCTTACTGAACTATAATAGGATGATATCTAAGTGTTGCTTATTGTAGACTGTCTGTGACTGGCATTACTAATTAGGTCACACGTGACCCCCCCCCCCGCCTAAAACCATGCTGCAAGTGTTACTGAATACTGTGATTTGGAAACGTTTCATATATAGCTGTATCGAAAATATATGCTAACCCCTGACGACCATAGCTATTAATAAATCAATCGGCAGAAAGTTGTTACACTGACATGTGTTCTATGCAAGGTTCTAGAACATGTAGTTATCTCTTCGATAGTAAAACACTTCACTAACCACAGTATTCTGTACCATTTGCAGCATGGTTTTAGAGAAACACGGTCATGCGTGGCCCAATTAGTAATGCTAGTCTATGACATGGTTACCTCTGTCTACAATAAGCATCAGGTAGATCTCATCCTATTAGACTTCAGTTAGACTTTCGACAAGGTCAATCACGAGAAAGTACTACTAAAAATGCATGACTATGGAGTCAGAGGTCAAACATTATGATGGATTAAAAGTTTTCTAAATAATAGACTCCAGTCAGTTGTACTTAATGGTATTAGTTCAAAGGCCATTCCGGTGTCCTTTGGAGTCCCACAGTGATCCGTACTTGGGCCCCTGCTTTTCCTAGCCTATATAAACGACCTTCCACAAAATATCAGTTCCAAAGTCCGTATCTTTGCAGATGATACTGCAGTATATCTGCAAATGAATCGGTCACACTCCAAAACGATCTTAAGAGATTAGAAGAGTGTGAGTTGGAGTGGGACATGGTATTTAACCCCTCTAAGTGTCAAGTTATCCACGTCACCAGAAGGAAACATCCTATTCCCAGTCAATATAAACTCCATGGGTCCATAGTTGAGGCGATCACCTCAGCCAAATACCTTGGCGTGGATATCTCAAATAACCTGTCGTGGGACGCTCACATATAAAGGTCAACTAAGAAAGCTAACCAAACACTATAAACGAGATATACGTAGACACATCCAGGTCAAATCCGAACCCCTCAAGTCCATAGCTTACCAGACACTAGTGAGATCCCAGCTGGAATATGGCTCCGAGATTTGGTCGCCCCACACCCAAACATTGATAGACCAAATTGAAGGTGTCCAGCGAAGAGCAGCCCGTAGGATATAGGCAGACTTCTACCGTACCTCTAGTGTTACAGACATGCTACATTCCATAAATCTACGCAGACTAGATCAACGGCGTATTGACAGTAGGTTAGCCCTTATGTATACATTTCATAATGATCTGGTTGTTATCCCCCATTGAAAATTACTTAGTTCCCATCTCCCGTCCTGCACGCCATTGCCATTCCTTAAGCTATATGTTATTTACAGCAACTACATACTACTACACGTTTTCCTTTTTTCCAAGAACAATCTACCATTGGAACAATCTCCCTCCAGACATTGTCCATCTCCCTACCATAGAGCAATTCAATACGGCAGTTTGCCGTATTGATCATGCCAGCCCTAGTTATTCTGCGTAGCTGCTTTTAAACTCTTACCACAACTTATTTTTCATTACTTTCTTATAATTATGCTTTTAACTACTCATACTTTTAACTTCTTTGCAGTTTTTCGACGCGCAACATGTCTACAACCCCGTGAGGGGTTCGACATTAGAGGAAGATAGATATATATGCATAACCATCATTTGTGTACGCTCGTGCGTGCGTGTGTACATGCGTGTGTGTATTTACTATTATTATTATTACAAGCTATTATTACAAGCATAGTGTAGGTGCATTAGAATACTTTGTATAAACGTAAAATGCACAATGCACATGTAAAATTACTGGGGTGGGGGACGAACACTACACACACATATTTCATAAAATTGTTAAGATGCTGTTGGTGCAAGATCTATATACACACATGTGTTTTAAGTAGTTTATAACGTATACCTTTTCAGTGCCCATATATCCGTGTGATTTGTTTGTGCTTTTATGTTCAAAATCGCACCAAAACTGAACAGCATGTCATATGGTGGCGCACTAGCTATTATTGGCGAACGAAGATCCCGGGTGCTCCATTGGACTGGTAATCCAGGGATCGCAGGTTCGACACCCATAATAATAGGACATGTAACAGTCTTTCAGATGGGACAATAAACCGAGTTCTCGTGTTGGTGCTTTACACCGTGCACGTACAAGACTCAGAGGAGACTCTGTAATGGGTTTCTGTCTGTATCATTGCATTATCCTCTAAACATCTAACATGACTAATGTCGCTCATATGGGCAATCGGTAGCGACGATAAATAAACGTAAAACACAGACATTCATACGGAGGTTGGTGCACCAAGTACTGGTTAATCGCTGGAGCCTGTCCAGGAAAAGTGATGTGATACGTAGTCAATTAACATGTCCAAATCTATTATATTAGCTTCCTGAATCTCGTGGTATGCTGCACAATATTTATTTTTAAAATTATTGCCTGTCGTTATGTAGCTTACTGTCCAGTACGCATATATGGCCCCATCTGGACAGAATCTGGGCATATCTAATGTATGGGTCTCATAGTAGCTATATTGCTCATATTAGACCAATATCACATTGATACACTTTGAATATAAAATGTGCGAGGCCCTTATTCTATAGTACACTGACTGGGCTGGGGGACCTTATAAACAATAATAATACTAACAAGATATCATAAACTGTTGTTTCAAATATTTCATCAATACTATTTCACCCATATTGGCCCCATATGGGTGTTTGATATTAATATTGTTTTCATTTTTATCTTCACAGTTGTCTATTATTTGAGTATCAATGTCATCATAGTTCGTATTCAGCATTCGAGGACAACTTTGGTACATTTCTAACCGTACTGGAGAAGATGGCTATGTACCATGTATGCCATATATCCACGGCTCCAACTGTGCATGCGTACGATTTACTGTTCCTTTATATTCTAGACGTGTATGTATATACCCAGCTAGATCTGAACAGCAATTAATCATGTTGATCACAATGAGGTAATAGTAACACGGCTTGCAGGAGTTGGTAGAATGCAATGTGAAATTGAAAGTTCAAATGGTTCAAAAGAGTCATTCGTTTCCCTTTTCTGCAACTTTATGAAATTCTATGTTATCAAGCAGTGTCCTTAGACAATACTTGTTCTGAATGCACATAACGAAATCCAGCTCCGATTCATCACTGTGTTGTTAGAAATTACAACACATATAGCTGGACAAACATACTGATTTCTCAATTTATAACACTATGCTCTAAATCTAACTGTGTATATGTTATAGCAGACCAGCACTCTTAAAGTTAATGCAATTTGTCAATACCAAGTTGTTCAGAGGGAGTAGCTAAAGTTTAGACTTCCTTAAATAAAACAAATTAGATTCACAATGCTGTACCCCCCCCCCCCCACACACACACCATTCAACTTTAACTGGCATTCGGGAGAGATGATACAACATGAGGGTACAATGTTTACAATGTTCATAACCAAAGCCAATATCACCATGCCAATTGTCGTACATAATGCATTAATACTAGCTTTATCGGTGTACAAAATGTCCAGTCATTCAGGCTCAATAACTTTGAAAATGATTGCAAGTATGCCGGGGAATCACTTTTATACAGCGAATAATGACCGGGGGTCACTTTCCGAAGGGGGTCAGAAATAAACGTTACACCGGTCTATGTAATATTTTTTAAATTTTATTTAACCATATTTTATTACAAATTAATAGTACATATGTCTTACACATAAAGATACAATACATAGCATGAACATACAAATGGTTTGGACCACAAGTTTTAACAACATTAGACAACGGCCCGCACCAGAAAGACAACGGCCCGCACAGGTCTATGTAATACCTGTATATATGATACGAAACGAGACAGACGAGACAGAAATGGCTAAATTACGGTGTTCCGTTAATGCAATCGTAATTTCGCTAACGTATCGATACTGCGACATCACAGTAGTACGATAACGATAGACGAACAACATGCTTCATACATGCGTGTATATCGTTTAGGGAAAATGTGTTTCATTTCAGTTTTCCATTCACTACCTGATCAGCAGTGTGCTCCGTTAATTCTCTTATACATATAGAACATTATAATGGCCGCTTCAAAATAGTGTGGCATGCCCCTGTGGATGTACTGTGGCTATGCACTCTGCCCATTATAATTTCTTTGTGTGTTTTACGTTTATTTATCGTCGCTACCGGTTGCCCATATGAGCGACGCCTCCTGAAGAGATTAGTAATTTTAGATTTTGGAGGATACAGACAGAGACCCATTACAGAGTCTCCTCTGGTTCTTTTACGTGCACGGTGTAAAGCACCGACACGAGACCTCGGTTTAACGTCCCATCTGAAAGACTGTTAATTTTATTAACGGGGGATCGAACCTGCGATCCCTGGATATTGTCTGATTATTAATTGGCTCCAAAATTATAAAATACCAGGTGACCGATTAGGAATTTTGTTTCAGTGTAGAATGAATATGTGAACAGGTATGCTACAAACAAATTTAGTAAAATAATCAAATAATATAAGAATTATGGTTGGTGGTTGTTCCATAATTAATATTAATGTTATGTTATAACTAAACTTTAGATATGATGCATAGAAATATATGTCCACGCGGAAAGTAACGAATATACTATAGTGTGATTGTACAATATGCAACAATTGAGGGATAGTTTTTAAAGCGACACTACATCAGTGAAAACACAATTTTCTACAGAATTTATTTTCCTATTATATAGTATAATTTATTTCCAAATATTTGCCTCAAATACTGAGTATTTCAACTAATAAACAAACGTTGTATACGCGGTTTGTTGACATAACAAAATAATGTAAACATACATGCGTAGTGTATCCTGAATAACACGATTTATTGTTATATCTCACATTTGTGCCTATTTATTTGTCGACTATTCTTAGTTAAATTATCTCTAAGCGACATTATCTTGCGTTTAGTATTGATTCCGATGACAAACACACGTTAATTCAGGAGCATGGATGACCGTTATATGAAATCATACTTTCAATCCACAAAAACACTGTTTATTGATTCAATGTTAGTGTTCGAATGTATTTGGAAGCGTTTGTAGTAAGCAATGTATTTATACGTGAACAAATGCATTTTATTTGCTTTTTGCCATGTAATGTCGCTTTAAATGTAAATCTTTATGAGGTAAAACTGGTTTTAATTGTTCAAGCTATGGATACCCGTATAAACGCCCTGGAGCAAACGGGAGTTACACAACCACCGAGCGATAACGGGAATTATACAAACGGTAATAATGCCCAGACATATACGGATTACCGAGGTAATCAGCTTGGTGACCCTAATCGCTGTGTCACAGCCAGCGGCATCCAGGTCACGGAATCGGAAGATGTAGTACAAGTTGCACAGAACTTAGTGAACGCATTGGGCGAAGAATGTATTTTTAATGTACAAGTAACGGCTGCTTTCCGACTGTCAGCAAGATTTCACGACAGGCCACCAATTCTGAAGTTCAGCGTTCAGTCTGTAGACCAGAGAGTACTATTGCTTAAAGAGAAATCACAGCTAAGATTCATTGAAGAATACAAACATCAAGAATAGTTTATACACATTTATTTTAGCTCGATTGCGAAACAAGTTATTTCAACTTATATTAATCACTCTCGAGACCTCATTCCTGATGGAATCCATCGCCATGAGGGAGAGAGAAGAGGCAACGGCTCCAGCGGGGCTCGAACTCCGGACCTTTCGCACCTGAAGCGAACGCTCATCCACTGCGCTATCACGACTTCACGACATCAAGAATATAACGTTTGATTGAAATGAACGCACGTGCTGTCCTACACAATATCCCGCACGGACGCTCGTTACGCGTTGATGCAAGCGGGCTTATCAAACAGAGGACGCAGCAGGTTTAACAGAATGCACGTGCGACAGGAGCACGTGACCAGGAGCCCATGCAAGGAGATCCGACAGGAAATGCACCACTAGGATTCGTCGCGACCCGAGGTAATAAGTATGGCTCACCTTAACGTTTGTGGCTGGACTAAAGAAAACAATACACTACGGATTAACTTATTAAATGGATTAAATAGTTATATAATTTCAGTCTGTGAAACACATCTCGGTAAAGATCACAGTATCAGTATGCCTGGATATACGTGGTTTGGATATAACAGAGAGTATATTTATATCAATGCGCCGAAACCTTCGGAAGGAGTTGGATTATTTGTAAAATCATGGATGTTTGTGAATAACTATGTGTCTGTGATAGATAACACCTATGATAGGATACTAGGGTCGTTATCTGACATTATTAGTGGATTTGATGACATTCCACACCCGTCAGGTTTTGGATGTAACCATAAATCAGCACGGACACGAATTTATTGAATTTCTAAATGACGCAAACTTCTGTGTATTAAATGGGAGATTAGCAAATAATGGCAATAATTTTACATCAGTGTCACGTAAAGGAAAGGCTATTGTTGACTATATCTGTGTACCACATGATCAATTTTCGAATTGCCTTTCATTTCAAGTTGTTACTACATGTATACAGTCTATTGTAGATAATTGCGGATTACATGGGTTATTGGGCGAAAGATCACGGTTACCAGACCACTCAGCGCTTACCATGAAATTTACGGTTGTTAGTTCAATGGATTTAGGTCAATTACCGTCTGCTGGTCAGGAGATCAGACGCCAACGGTTTAAAGTGAGAACTGTGCCAGACGACTTCATGGACAGTGATTTCACTAGGACATATAGTTTTACGTTTATTTATCGTCACTACCGGTTGCCCATATGAGCGACGCCTCCTGAAGAGATTAGTTATTTTAGATTTTGGAGGATGGTGCATGATACAGACAGAGACCCAGTTCAGAGTCTCCTCTGGTTCATTTACGTGCACGGTGTAAAGCACCGACACGAGACCTCAGTTTAACGTCCCATCTGAAAGACTGTTAATTTTAGTAGGGTCAGACGGGGGATCGAACCTGCGATCCCTGGAGTACCAGTCCAGCGTGTTACCACTGGACTACATATCCATCTGTAACAGCTAGGACAGCAATTATCGACTGTATATCAAGGATAGAAAGCTGCCGTGAAACACAGAGTGAAATGGACACTATTTATAACAATATGTGTGAATCAATCATTGTAGAAATGAACAGAAAACTTCCTAATTATGAATCGTCTGCTACTAATAAAAGATACAAAGTGCATAGGCCTTACTGGAACGATATACTTATCGGCCTATGGAAAATATTGCAACAGAATGAACGTGACTTTTTGAAATGTAATGGCGATAAACGGGTCAAAACGGCAATGAGGCGTGAATAAATAACGGCTAGGGATGAGTTTGAGAAGACTTTACGGCAAACGGAGCGTGCGTACCGAAGGTCCGAAGCAATTGACACTCCATCGCAATTATTATTCTCCCAACTAAAATGGATGACCTTTCCAGAACGAGTCATATATCAGAAGGCTATACAAATAGAATTCTTAGATCAACCTCAGAATATTAATTATACACACCAAGACCAAATTGTGAATTATTTCGTAATACATTTGAATTTTCAGGATCATCTATTTGGAATTCATTGCCTCACTCAGTTCAAAATGCTCCAACCATCCAACAGTTCAAAATTCTCTACTTAAGGTGGATCTATAACAATTCAAACTAATCGCGCACTTCTACTGTTATTATAAACGTGTATTGCGATTGCTATATTTATTAGAATCGTAAATAGTGCTGCTGTCTTTAAGTTGATTTCATACATATTTTGAAGATACCACTACAAGTCAAATTTGCATATTGTTAGATAGATCTAGTATCATTAATTGTCTCATTCCTATTTTCTACTCTGCTAGCCAATTCCATATATCATCATATTCCATTACATATTAAATATTGTTTCTCTATTTTTCAGCTTTTACATTACTATATTATTCCAATGTGCAGTTCTCACTTATAGTGCTATCTTTTGATTGCATTGATTGTATATATGTTGAGGGCCTCATGGTAGATTAACTTTTGTTAAATGAGTACTCTCGTTAAATAAAGTCTTTATTATTATTATTATTATTATTATAATTGAAATTGAAACCATGTAATAATCCTAGCGAGTTTTGGGGAAAGATCAATAAACTTGGTCCAAGAAATGATAACACCACGCCATTCCTTGTGAAATCATAGAGGATTGTGGTAATGTGGTACGAAATGAACAGGAAGTTTTGGATAGATGGAAACGAGACTTTGAGAATTTATACAATGGCAAAGACAGCAGTGAATTTAACAGCGAATATTACAACCAAGCAAAAATGTACAAATTGTTATTAGAAAACAACATGTCAGATCCACGGTATACGCCAAACGTAACGCTTAACAGGAATATTACATTAGAAGAAATCAGTCAACTTGTGATGAAAGCAAAATCACGCTCTGCTAGTGGCCATGACGAGGTACCGTACTTTGTGCTTAAGTGCCCCCCCCTGTTATTGGAATTTTGAAGGAACGTCTCCAGTTAATATTTGACACAGGGATGATACCTTCAATTTAGCGGAAATCGATTATTTGCCCCATCTTAAAAGGATCCTACATCGGACCGCCGTATCCCAATGAACTATAGAGGTATAAGCCTATTGTTCTGTATCAGTAAGTTGTACACTGGATTTATCAATAAACGTTTGACCCAGTATAACGAGATACTCGCGGACGAACAAAATGGATTTAGACGTAACCGTTCATGTGAGGACCACGTGTTCACGTTAAATGGAATTATACATAGCAACTCAAACGTCTTTGCCGCGTTTATCGACCTCCGAAAGTGCTTTGACTTTATAGATATAGACAGTATGTTTTGCAAACTACTGTTGAACGGAATGGACGGGAAAGTGTACACATCTTTACGAAGCATTTACAAACATTCTAGTACGTGTGTACGGCTTAACAATAAACTAACAGACTGGTTTACATGTATCACCGGAGCAAAACAAGTGGATTCAGCGTCACCGACACTATTGTCCGTGTTCGCTAACGATTTAGTGAGAGAGGTCAATGACCTTGACATTGGATTCGAACTAGAGGGTAGGAAAGTGTCGATGCTTCTCTATGCCGACGATATAGTGTGTATAGCGAGGTCAGAAGAGGACCTTCAACGCATTCTAGATACAGTACGTGATTGGTGTCGAAAATGGCGAGTACTCATAAACACAGAAACGTCCACATGTATTCACTTCCGGCGAGGCCGCACACCTTGTACAGGCCATTCATTTAAGATCGGTGATAACATTCTTGGACTTGTTAACAGTTACAAATACTTGGGCGCTACATTTCATTACAAAGGTGTCTTCTCGCAGAATGCTGCCATACTAGCTAAAAGCGCCGGGCGAGCCTTAGGAAAGATCATAGCCCGGTTACTATCAATGAAGGAATTTGGTGGTAATACGTTTGAAAAACTTTACGATTCTTGTGTTGTGCCAATCATGGAATACTGTTCAGGTGTTTGGGGTTTCAAACAGTTTCAGTGCATAGATAAAGTTCAACACCGCGCGATGAGGTACCACCTAGGGGTACATCGATTCGCACCGATTTTAGCGATTACAGGAGATATGGGTTGGATCTCTGCAAACTATATAGACGATGGATTAGCATGATTAGATTATGGAATAGACTATTATTACTAGACGACAATAGAATAACAAAACGTGTATTCAATTTGTTTTATAATAATTGTCGCAACAATTGGTGTAGTGAACTTAGAGATGTATGATCAAATATAGGTCTAAGTGAACAGTTCAATAATCGTAAAGTTATTGGATTAGACGTTGCAAAGTCTATAATAGGGAACTTTTACCGAAATGTCTGGCGAGAAGGTGTTGTTAATGTGCCAACATTAAGAACATATAGGCTAATTAAGAGTGACTGTATTCGAGAAAAGTACGTTGACCTAAACCTAAAACGCAATGAACGCTCACTGCTTGCTCAGTAACGATGTGGTATCCTGCCTATCAGGGTAGAGACTGGTAGATACATTTGTGAAGCTCTTGAACAAAGATTGTGTAGATTGTGCAACGAGGGTGCAATAGGGGACGATACTCATTTTGTAGTTAAATGTAACTTTTATAGCGACATAAGACACGATTACCATAGTGACATCATATCAAAAGAATCTTATGCAAGAATGAGTGACTCGGATATATAATAATGAATTGATTTGTTAACTGAATATACATGTAGTGGAATTAATTGTATCCAGTAATACATACGTATTCAAGTACTAAATATAAAAACCATAGTTGATAAACTAAATAATTTGTTTAAAGCATAACATAACATAACATATATTTTATTAGGCATTAAATGGTACAACACACATCAATAGCCAACACAATTAACACATATAAGATAAACTAAATAATTTGTTTAAAGCAAGGTTGTGTAACTGTGAGGCAATTACGATAACATGAACTTTAATTGATATTATTTAATTGCTATCACCTCGAGAATGTGAGGTCACGTTTTTTTTTTGCGCAGAGTAGGAAAGCATTTACTTATTTTAAGTGCAATCAATATTAAGGTCATTTTTCAATAAGGAGTATTGAGTTGTCTATTCAATTATATATATTCTTTGTGTATGTGCTGCATACATGTAGGTATTTTTTTGTATAATTGTAATTTCAAGAGAAGTGCTTGGCAGTTGATTTGTAAATCACAGATATGTGTATTATGATGGAAAACGATAGTGTTGTATATGATGTATATAGGTATTGTGTAGTATTTTTCATGTTTGATGAATGACGGGTCGTCATTTTTCGGACAGGGGGAGTGTGTGACGGGGTCCGTTTTTATCATTCTTTTAATTGTCGGTAGTTTCGTAAATTGCTTGTAGTTTCCTAGCGTAGCTATAAATAAGCGATGTGATGTAATTGCGCGGGGACTTGAAACTATTAAGAAAAAGCAGACGTGTCTATTTTCAGGTACAGCTAAATTTGTATATCATGCTTTCAAACTTAGAGCACAAATAAAGTAATATATATTACTATGAAGTTTCATCCCATGCAGCATTATTTGATTATGACTGGTATATAATGAGTTCTTCCTTGCTAATGCTAGTTATACTTGCGAATTTATGTTTCACCAAATTGATTGATGTTTAAGGCTATAAACATGTAAAATAGTTATGCTAATAAACTTTATGTTATGTTAAAAAAAAATTCGTCAAAAACATATCTACTTTATCAGTTTAGGCTAACCAGTTAATACTAGTAATACCTACAAGGAGAGAGATGCAAGCAGGCTGAGAGAAATCCCAACTTGATTGATCGCGGATAGGATAGGATAGGGCCGTTGTCTAATGTTGTTAAAACATGTGGCCCAAACCATTTGCATGTTCATATTATGTATTATATCTGTTTATGCATGACATATATAATAATGATTTGCAATAAAATCTGATTAAACTAAAGATAGAGAGAGAAATGACATGCAATAAAAGTATATAACTCATCAACAGCGTTTTATTGAATTCTCACCACTACACGAGTTACAAGTAGACTGTTGGAAAGAGGCTCATTGAGGAATCCCATACGCCCAACACTTCCCACAGGAAAGTTACCTAACGCAATGCGTGAGATAAAACATATATGACAGGCATGTGATATGAAAAGTCAATTCCACTCAATGACATACACACACAAGGAGCAGAGCATGTGTGAAGCGCTAAAACAAGAGGTAGCCTACCCCCCCCCCCCCACACACACACACGCACACATACTATGAAAGTAATAACGATATGACGTAAAGGTTGCACGACGTCACAAGCGCATGAGATACATATATGGCCGACCGAAGTTATTTCCGGGTTCAAAATGAACAGAAAAACGGGAATAACTTGGAATACCGTTAAATTACAGGTAAACCACTTGCAATAGTTACAGAAAATTACTTAGATAACAATATGTGCAAAGTATATTGCTATAAATATGAGTAGGCGAGTAGAACGTTGAATAAAACACGTGAAAGTTTGTGATAGCTCAGTGGTAGCGCGTTCGCTTCACGTGCGAAAGGCCCGGAGTTCGAGCCCCGCTGGAGCCGTTACGATTGTCCTTAGGCAAGGCATTTAAATTCCACATGCCTATTCTCTCTCCCTCGTGGCGATGGATTCCATCAGGAATGAGGTCTCGAGAGTGATTAGTATAAGTTATAAGAACTTGTTTCGCAATCGAGCTAAAATAAATTTGTATAAATTAATAAAACACGTTTTACAATACTAAACATGTGTAGAACACCGGCGTATCACAATATCTATAGACATAATATAATCAAAGACTGTGAAGACGGGGGGTCTCAAAATGATTGACATAAAATATTATGTTGCTTCTATAAAGACTAGCTGTGTAATAAAAATTATGAGCAATGAAAACAAAGGGATTTTGGTAGGACGTGTATATACAGGAGATAAATAAATATGGCGGCAAATTATTGTTTGAATCAAATATATCCAGTACCGACATCGCTTGTAAAATTAAAAATACCGTTCACCTTTCCCTACCGATGCCAAGTATGAGCCCATAATTATTTCTGATATTGATGTTTTGAATTTATTGGGGGTATTTTTATTTATTTTTTATTTTTTTTTATTTGAGGGAGGGGTCATTCATTGCAAGCATAACCTATCTTTATTCGAGAACCATATACCATACAATTAAACTTTAACGAGCAATTTAATCCGTGAACATACAAAGAACAACAGCTTACATTACTTATACCGGACTACACCAACTTGTTAAATGCTCCATCTAGGAGAGGAATTTATATAAGATTGTATTTATCTTGTTTTCCAATCCTTTGTTATCTTCCTGCAACCTGTGTGTTTATATAATGTCGATGCATATATGCCCTTTGTACAAAAGAAGAAATATAATTTTCTGAGTTTGAGTTCACGAATTAAAAGAAAACTATTTTCTCTTGTGTGTAAGATAGTCACAGGTAAATGATATTTTCGCGCTATTGTTATAGCGCAGGGATTACAGTGGTATTGTCATTCAGCTTTGCGAGACCCAACCGAGCGGACTGTTGAATTTTTATTTTTCTTCATGTTGCGTCTCGCAAGTGCTCACGGAAACGTAAATCAAATAACAATTTGAAATGTTAATTGTGTTTGTGTTGTTATTTATTAAGGTGACGGTATGGTCACGTAAGAGAAATATAGTTTTCTGAGTTTGAGTTCACGAATTAAAAGAAAACTATTTTCTCTTGTGTGTAAGATAGTCACAGGTAAATGATTTTCTCGCTATTGTTATGGCGCAGGGATTACCGTGGTATTGTCATTCAGCTTTGCGAGACCCAACCGAGCGGACTGTTGAATTTTTCTTTTTCTTAATATTAACAAAACCCTATGATTGGTACAGTGTATTACAGATCAACATATTAAACTGAGAAATAGAAAATGATATACATGTAACCAATGTTACAGTATAAACTAGACGCATTATAGAGATGCGTTAGTGGTGGTGATTTTTATTAATATTGTCTTTGAAATATAGTATGTTATAATTTATATGTATCATGTTGGTTTCATGTTGCGTCTCGCAAGTGCTCACGGAAACGTAAATCAAATAACAATTTGAAATGTTAATTGTGTTTGTGTTGTTATTTATTAAGGTGACGGTATGGTCACGTAAGAGAACAATAAATAAAGTTTAAACTAAATTAAAAATACGTTTTTAAGAGATGTAGTTACCTCGTGGACAACTATCAATTTCAGATCAAACACTAACAATGTGGCGAAAGAAATATTATGGAATACTAGTGACATTAATGTGCAAAATAGAGCCATCCATCTATTATGAAAATGGCACGAAAAGGGCATACAATATCTCGAAAATATTTTTGATTTTGGAAATAAACAATTTTATACGTTTGCTCAATTGGCACAACACTTTCGGAATAGATAATGTTGATTTTCTAAAACACCAAACTTTGATACAAATATATCTGTACATTTAAAGAGACAAATGATGCAACTGAATGACGGTCAACTGCAAGAGAGGAATGAATCACTCATCCAAAGCATTATGAATATTCAAAAACCTAATACAATTTTATATCGGGGCATACATAGCAATGAAACATCAATACACAAAATAGAAGAAAAGTGGAACAGCTGTTTCGGAAAATTTTAATTGGAAACATATATATCTGAATGTATACAAAAGTACAATTTGTACAAGACTTCGTGCTTTCTAAATTGAATATGAATATATAATGGATTATGCGGATTTTGCCCACAAACACATTTTTATATAAATGTAATATCGTCAACTCTACCTAATGTGGCTTTTGCAACATGTATGTTGAAACACCAAAGCATCTTTTTGGGACTGCAACTTTAGTCAGAATTACTGTTCTAGACTAAGAAGCTATTCCTTGAAAATGGAATAATAATAACTACCAGCTAGTTGTATTTGGTTATTTTATGAAGATATAGTTTGAACAGCCTATTAATGTTATAATTATCTTGGGTAAATACTAGAAGAAATGTCATATATTAAGTTTGAAAATTCGTCAAAATCATATTCATCAGAAATCAATTTAGCATCAATGTCATTAAATAATATAAACCGACTGATTGTTCACCTTTTCCAATAAAATATCGTTCTAGCTTAGTCCCAGCATATTTTGTCATATTCAATGCTATCTTGCGGTAAATCTATGTTGCATTTCAAATTAAAAGTAATATAGGACAGCGGTTAAACCAAACACATGCATACCATTTAGTCTGTTATAACATTCCTAACTAGTAATCACATAAACAACTAAGCTAGAAACTGGTATATTGCTATAAGTGGCATGGAAAGTACATTTTTCCTTCATCCAACTGGCCATTAACATTACAGAGATCATTTTCTTTGCAACGTGTTAATTCAATTCACTTATTCTTTATTAACTCAGATCATTTACATGACATATAAGTATACATGTAATTAGTTAACAGATGTTGTGACACGGGTTGATATATAAATAATAAAGAGCATAGGAGAGAGAAGAGTCAAGTTTGGAGATGGGAAAAGAGCGGGAAATTCTATTATTTTCTTTGTTAATAATTTCCCCCCAAAGTTGTTTACATAATGTTGATTTCTGTGCACTGGTAAACTAAATGCATGCGCAATAGACTGTGGAAAATCAAATCTGTCAATCTAGATAAATATACATCACCAAGGTCATTATATTTTCGTATATCTGTATAAATAGTGTATAACCCCTTGAACACTATTACTCATTTTACATTTGAATACATAGTATTTACCCAAGATAATTATAACATTAATAAGCTTTTGAAACTGTATCTTCATAAAATAACCAAATACAACAATCTGGTAGTTTATTGTTATATTTATTCCATTTTCAAGGAATAGCTTCTTAGTCTAGACCAGTAATTCTGACTAAAGTTGCAGTCACAAAACAGATGCTTTGGTGTTTCAACATAGATGTTGCAAAAGCCACACTAGCTACAGTTGGCGATATTGTATTTATGTAAAAAGTTGTATGTGGGCAATATCCGCATTTGTTTATTTCCAAAATCGAAAATATTTTCATGATATATGCCTTTTTCTTTTTATAGTAGATGGATCTATTTTGCACATCAATGTCACTATTAATAATTATTCCATAATATTTCTTTCGCCACATAGTTTTAGTGTTTGATCTGAAATTGATAGTTGTCCACGCGGTAACTACATCTCTTAAAAACGTATTTTTAATTTTACAAGCGATGTCGATACTGGATATATTTGATTCAAGCAATAACTTTCCGCCATATTTATTTATCTCCTGTATCCTGGGTATACTCGTTAAGGCGATAACTCATGTTTATAGCAATATTCTTTGCACATATTGTTATCTAATTAATTTTCTGTAACTATATTAAGTAGTTCATTGTGAACCCGGAAATAACTTAGGTCGGCCATGTTTCTACCTCACGCGCTTGCAACTTTTACGTCATGTCGTTATGACGTTCATAGTTAGGGTGCGGGGACCTATGGGAATTGTGGGATTTTAATATTCTTGTGTTCTCTTGTTTTAGCGCTTCACACATGCTCTGCTCCTTGTGTCTGTATGTCATTGAGTGGAATTGACTTTTCATACCACATGCCTGTCTTATATGTTTTATCTCACGCATTGCGTTAGGTAACTGTTACTGTGGGAAGTGTTGGGCGTGTCGGATTCCTCAATGAGCCTCTTTCCCACAGTAGTCCCACAGTTGTTGATCTTGTGGGGACGCTGGCTATATAAAGCGCGTTCACTGTGGGAAACTGTAGTCCAGTGGTAACACACTGGACTGGTAATCCAGGGATCGCAGATTCGATCCCCCATCTGACCCTAATAAAATTAACAGTCTTTCAGATGTGACTTTAAACCGAGGTCTCGTATCGGTGCCGTACACCGTGCACGTAAAAGAATTAGAGGAGACTCTGGAATGGGTCTCTGACTGATTCATTGCACTATCCTCCAACATTCTAAAATGACTAATCTCTTCAGGAGGCGTCGCTCATATGGGCAACCGGTAGCGACGATAAATAAACGTAAACACATACAATGATTCATCTGAATGGTGTTGCAGACTCTGTCAATAGTAGTACACAGTGAGTGACGTCACTGTCAAGTTATCACACAGTTATTATAGAACGATCCTTCCTATGTCAAAATTGTATATCCGAAAAAATTAATAGATATATAGTCTACATCCGTTATGTCGAATTCCGTCGGACCGAACAAAATACTTCGACATAACCGAAGTTTCACTTAACGAAATTCGATATAAACCGATCCAGTTATATGTAAAATGATAAGTGTCTGAAACGGGACTTTGATCCGACTTCGAGATAACCGGACAATTCGACATAACCGACATTGACACAACGGATGTAGACTGTATTTCTCTCACAAATTTAAACGAGCATTAACATGTTTAACTTGGAGACCGATCAGCACGTGGTTTAAAAACACGTGGTTTAAAAACACGCATGAACAAAAAAAGAATTGCGGATTTAACAGCTTACGGGGGTATTTAGTGTCCTTAATGACGTAACACACTGTCGACACAAGCTCTCAGTAAGCCCTCTTTTCACTTAATAGGCAACAGTGCATGAAGTGTTTGCATTTAAAGCAAGACCGATTGGTAAATAGTTCAGAAATACAATGTTTCAGATATACATAAGACGTTTCAAGATTATTTACAGTTTTAGAAGAAATAGTATAGCCTGTTGTTTAAATATTTTAGATGTCTTCATTAATTTTCATCTTGTGTGCGGCACTGTGTGCAGTTGATGCACGGAGAGTTGTGGATTTGACGCACACCTTTGACAAAGATGCGCCAAAATACCCACTTGGCTTTTTAGGACTACGTGGATTCGTCTATTATAACACAACTACACTGGTTGATCAATATTTTGATGACATGTGGTAAGTGTCGTTGTATTTATCCTTCAATACGGGTACGTGTGACTATGCATCTACATGTAGTTGACACGTGTGACTATGCATCTACATGTAGTGGGCACGTGTATCTATGCATCTACATGTAGTGGGCACGTGTATGTATGCATCTACATGTAATTAAAACTTTATTAAAATTTGTAAAAACATTTATTTAATATATTTAATTAATATTTCTTTCGCCACATAGTTTTAGTGTTTGATCTGAAATTGATAGTTGTCCACGCGGTAACTACATCTCTTAAAAACGTATTTTTAATTTTACAAGCGATGTCGGTACTGGATATATTTGATTCAAGCAATAACTTTCCGCCATATTTATTTATCTCCTGTATCCTGGGTATACCCGTTAAGGCGTTAACTCATGTTTATAGCAATATTCTTTGCACATATTGTTATCTAATTAATTTTCTGTAACTATATTAAGTAGTTCATTGTGAACCCGGAAATAACTTAGGTCGGCCATGTTTCTACCTCACGCGCTTGCAACTTTTACGTCATGTCGTTATGACGTTCATAGTTAGGGTGCGGGGACCTATGGGAATTGTGGGATTTTAATATTCTTGTGTTCTCTTGTTTTAGCGCTTCACACATGCTCTGCTCCTTGTGTTTGTATGTCATTGAGTGGAATTGACTTTTCATACCACATGCCTGTCTTATATGTTTTATCTCACGCATTGCGTTAGGTAACTGTTACTGTGGGAAGTGTTGGGCGTGTCGGATTCCTCAATGAGCCTCTTTCCCACAGTAGTCCCACAGTTGTTGATCTTGTGGGGACGCTGGCTATATAAAGCGCGTTCACTGTGGGAAACTGTAGTCCAGTGGTAACACACTGGACTGGTAATCCAGGGATCGCAGATTCGATCCCCCATCTGACCCTAATAAAATTAACAGTCTTTCAGATGTGACTTTAAACCGAGGTCTCGTATCGGTGCCGTACACCGTGCACGTAAAAGAATTAGAGGAGACTCTGGAATGGGTCTCTGACTGATTCATTGCACTATCCTCCAACATTCTAAAATGACTAATCTCTTCAGGAGGCGTCGCTCATATGGGCAACCGGTAGCGACGATAAATAAACGTAAACACATACAATGATTCATCTGAATGGTGTTGCAGACTCTGTCAATAGTAGTACACAGTGAGTGACGTCACTGTCAAGTTATCACACAGTTATTATAGAACGATCCTTCCTATGTCAAAATTGTATATCCGAAAAAATTAATAGATATATAGTCTACATCCGTTATGTCGAATTCCGTCGGACCGAACAAAATACTTCGACATAACCGAAGTTTCACTTAACGAAATTCGATATAAACAGATCATTTAGAAACACAAATTTTCAGTACAGTATAGCAATTTTCGCCAATTATCACCTTTCAACTCTATTGTTACACCGAACAATACATTCCCCCAACACCTACCTCAATTTCTATAGGACTAATAAAAGGTTGGGAAAGTGGGAACACACCAATAGGACACAGCTTATCTAAGTTCGAAAACAAAACAGGTCCCCAGGCAAACTTACAGACAATAAACCTCACCAAATGCACTTTGGCCCACTTTGGCCGAGAGTAAATTGTATAGCTATAAATTATGTGCTTTTTTTGTTTAGTGAAATACCGGCAAAATGACAGCAATAACGACAAGCCCGTAATTATATTAGAAGGTGGGTAATCTCGGATACAAGGCCTGCTATTTGACAGCCCTATATAATTAATAATAATATTACATTGTAATAATAAAGACTTTATTTTACGAGAGAACTCATTTAGCAAAAGTTAATCTACCATGAGGCCTCAACATAATTATATACAAATGATAGGACTCTAAGTGAAAACTGCATATTGGAATTATATAGTTATGTTAACGCTGAAAAGGGCAGTAACTGACCGATGTCTCTCATAACACGAACGAAGCTCCACGAGTTCCAGACCGTTAGAGGTAGGAGATACACAACACAAATGTTCGATTCTGTGAGAATATTCCCCACATAGATAGCTAGTGGTTCCATGCATCATTGACATAGCTAGTGGTTCCGCGCTTCGCAGATATAGCTAGTGGTTCCGCGCTTCGCAGATATAGCTAGTGGTTCCATGCATCATTGACATAGCTAGTTGTTCCGCGCTTCGCAGATATAGCTAGTGGTTCCATGCATCATTGACATAGCTAGTGGTTCCGCGCTTCGCAGATATAACTAGTGGTTCCATGCATCATTGACATAGCTAGTGGTTCCACGCTTCGCAGATATAGCTAGTGGTTCCGCGCTTCGCAGATATAGCTAGTGGTTCCGCGCTTCGCAGATATAGCTAGTGGTTCCATGCATCATTGACATAGCTAGTTGGTCCGCGCTTCGCAGATATAGCTAGTGGTTCCATGCATAATTGACATAGCTAGTGGTTCCACGCTTCGCAGATATAGCTTGTGGTTCCATGCATCATTGACATATCTAGTGGTTCCATGCTTCACAGAGATAGCTAGTGCATGGTTCCATGCATCATTGACATATCTAGTGGTTCCATGCTTCACAGAGATAGCTAGTGCATGGTTCCATGCTTCATTGACATATATAGTGAGTCCACGCCTAAAAGACCATACATAGCTAGTGGTTCCGCGCTTCGCAGATATAGCTAGTGGTTCCATGCATCATTGACATAGCTAGTTGTTCCACGCTTCGCAGATATAGCTAGTGGTTCCATGCATCATTGACATAGCTAGTTGTTCCACGCTTCGCAGATATAGCTAGTGGTTCCATGCATCATTGACATAGCTAGTGGTTCCATGCATCATTGACATAGCTAGTGGTTCCATGCATCATTGACATAGCTAGTGGTTCCATGCATCATTGACATAGCTAGTGGTTCCGCGCTACGCAGTTATAGCTAGTGGTTCCGCGCTTCGCAGATATAGCTAGTGGTTCAATGCATCATTGACATAGCTAGTGGTTCCACGCCTCACATGCATAGCTAGTGGTTCCACGCCTCACATGCATAGCTAGTGGTTCCACGCCTCACATGCATAGCTAGTGTGTCCGTGCCTCACATACATAGCTAGTGGTTCCATGCCTCACATGCATATCTAGTTGTTCCACGCCTCACAAACATAGCTAGTGGTTCAATGCATCATTGACATATCTAGTGGTTCCACGCCTCACATGCATAGCTAGTGGTTCCACGCCTCACATGCATATCTAGTGGTTCCACGCCTCACATACATATCTAGTGTTCCACGCCTCACATACATATCTAGTTGTTCCACGCCTCACATGCATAGCTAGTTGTTCCACGCCTCACATGCATATCTAGTGGTTCCACGCCTCACATGCATATCTAGTTGTTCCACGCCTCACATGCATATCTAGTGGTTCCACGCCTCACACACATATCTAGTGGTTCAATGTATCACATACATATCTAGTGGTTCCACGCCTCACACACATATCTAGTGGTTCCACGCCTCGCATGCATATCTAGTGGTTCCATGCCTCACATGCATATCTAGTTGTTCCACGCCTCACGTGCATATCTAGTGGTTCCACGCCTCACACGCATATCTAGTGGTTCAATGTATCACATACATATCTAGTGGTTCCACGCCTCACACACATATCTAGTGGTTCCACGCCTCACATGCATATCTAGTGGTTCCATGCCTCACATGCATATCTAGTTGTTCCACGCCTCACAAACATATCTAGTGCTTCCGTGCCTCACATGCATATCTAGTGTGTCCGTGCCTCACATACATATCTAGTGTGTCCGTGCCTCACATACATATCTAGTGGTCCACGCCTAACATACATATCTAGTGTTCCCGTGCCTCACATACATATCTAGTGTGTCCGTGCCTCACATACATATCTAGTGGTCCACGCCTCACATGCATATCTAGTGGTTCCACGCCTCACATGCATATCTGGTTGTTCCACGCCTCACATGCATATCTAGTGGTTACATTCCTCACATGCATATCTAGTTGTTCCACGCCTCACAAACATATCTAGTGGCTCCATGCCACACATGCATATCTAGTTGTTCCACGCCTCACATGCATATCTAGTTGTTCCACGCCTCACATGCATATCTAGTGGTTACATTCCTCACATGCATATCTAGTTGTTCCACGCCTCACAAACATAATTAGTGGCTCCATGCCACACATGCATATCTAGTTGTTCCATGCCACACATGCATATCTAGTTGTTCCACGCCTCACATGCATATCTAGTGGTTACATTCCTCACATGCATATCTAGTTGTTCCACGCCACACATACATATCTAGTGGCTCCATGCCACACATACATATCTAGTTGCTCCATGCCACACATGCATATCTAGTTGTTCCACGCCTCACATGCATATCTAGTGGTTACATTCCTCACATGCATATCTAGTTGTTCCACGCCTCACAAACATATCTAGTGTTTCCGTGCCTCACATGCATATCTAGTGTGTCCGTGCCTCACATACATATCTAGTGTGTCCGTGCCTCACATACATATCTAGTGTTTCCGTCCCTCACATACATATCTAGTGTGTCCGTGCCTCACATACATATCTAGTGGTCCACGCCACACATACATATCTAGTGGTCCACGCCTCACATACATATCTAGTGTGTCCGTGCCTCACATACATATCTAGTGTGTCCATGCCTCGTATGAATAGCTAGTGGTTCCATGCCTCACATGCATATCTAGTGGCTCCATGCCACAAATGCATATCTAGTGTTTCTGTTCCTCACATACATATCTAGTGTGTCTGTGCCTCACATACATATCTAGTGGTCCACGCCACACATACATATCTAGTGGTCCACGCCTCACATACATATCTAGTGTGTCCGTGCCTCACATACATATCTAGTGTGTCCATGCCTCGTATGAATAGCTAGTGGTTCCATGCCTCACATGCATATCTAGTGGCTCCATGCCACAAATGCATATCTAGTGTTTCTGTGCCTCACATGCATATCTAGTGGTTCCACGCCTCACATACATATCTAGTGGTTACATTCCTCACATGCATATCTAGTTGTTCCACGCCTCACAAACATATCTAGTGTTTCCGTGCCTCACATGCATATCTAGTGTGTCCGTGCCTCACATACATATCTAGTGTGTCCGTGCCTCACATACATATCTAGTGTTTCCGTCCCTCACATACATATCTAGTGTGTCCGTGCCTCACATACATATCTAGTGGTCCACGCCACACATACATATCTAGTGGTCCACGCCTCACATACATATCTAGTGTGTCCGTGCCTCACATACATATCTAGTGTGTCCATGCCTCGTATGAATAGCTAGTGGTTCCATGCCTCACATGCATATCTAGTGGCTCCATGCCACAAATGCATATCTAGTGTTTCTGTGCCTCACATGCATATCTAGTGGTTCCACGCCTCACATACATATCTAGTGTGTCCGTGCCTCACATACATATCTAGTGTGTCCATGCCTCATATGAATAGCTAGTGGTTCCATGCCTCACATGCATATCTAGTGGCTCCATGCCACAAATGCATATCTAGTGTTTCTGTGCCTCACATGCATATCTAGTGGTTCCACGCCTCACATGCATATCTAGTGGTTCCACGCCTCACATGCATATCTAGTTGTTTCACGCCTCACAAGCATAGCTAGTGGTTCCACCCCTCACATGCATATCTAGTTGTTCCACGCCTCACATGCATATCTAGTGGTTCCACGCCTCACATGCATATCTAGTTGTTCCACGCCTCACATGCATATCTAGTGTGTCCGTGCCTCACATACATATCTAGTGTGTCCATGCCTCGTATGAATAGCTAGTGGTTCCATGCCTCACATGCATATCTAGTGGCTCCATGCCACAAATGCATATCTAGTGTTTCTGTGCCTCACATACATATCTAGTGTGTCCGTGCCTCACATACATATCTAGTGGTCCACGCCACACATACATATCTAGTGGTCCACGCCTCACAATGAATAGCTAGTGGTTCCATGCCTCACATGCATATCTAGTTGCTCCATGCCTCACATGCATATCTAGTGGTTCCACGCCTCACATGCATATCTAGTTGTTCCACGCCTCACATACATATCTAGTGTGTCCGTGCCTCACATACATATCTAGTGTGTCCATGCCTCGTATGAATAGCTAGTGGTTCCATGCCTCACATGCATATCTAGTGGCTCCATGCCACAAATGCATATCTAGTGTTTCTGTGCCTCACATGCATATCTAGTGGTTCCACGCCTCACATGCATATCTAGTTGTTCCACGCCTCACATGCATATCTAGTTGTTCCACGCCTCACAAGCATAGCTAGTGGTTCCACGCCTCACATGCATATCTAGTTGTTCCACGCCTCACATGCATATTTAGTGGTTCCACGCCTCACATGCATATCTAGTTGTTCCACGCCTCACATGCATAGCTAGTTGTTCCACGCCTCACATGCATAGCTAGTTGTTCCACGCCTCACATGCATAGCTAGTGGTTCCACGCCTCACATGCATAGCTAGTTGTTCCACGCCTCACATGCATATCTAGTTGTTCCACGCCTCACATGCATAGCTAGTGGTTCCACGCCTCACACACATATCTAGTGGTTCAATGTATCACATACATATCTAGTGGTTCCACGCCTCACACACATATCTAGTGTGTCCGTGCCTCACATACATATCTAGTGTGTCCATGCCTCGTATGAATAGCTAGTTGTTCCACGCCTCACATGCATAGCTAGTTGTTCCACGCCTCACATGCATATCTAGTGGTTCCACGCCTCACATGCATAGCTAGTTGTTCCACGCCTCACATGCATAGCTAGTTGTTCCACGCCTCACATGCATAGCTAGTTGTTCCACGCCTCATATGCATAGCTAGTGGTTCCACGCCTCACATGCATATCTAGTTGTTCCACGCCTCACATGCATAGCTAGTTGTTCCACGCCTCACATGCATAGCTAGTGGTTCCACGCCTCACATGCATAGCTAGTGGTTCCACGCCTCACATGCATAGCTAGTTGTTCCACGCCTCACATGCATAGCTAGTTGTTCCACGCCTCACATGCATAGCTAGTTGTTCCACGCCTCACATGCATAGCTAGTTGTTCCACGCCTCACATGCATAGCTAGTTGTTCCACGCCTCACATGCATAGCTAGTTGTTCCACGCCTCACATGCATAGCTAGTTGTTCCACGCCTCACATGCATAGCTAGTTGTTCCACGCCTCACATGCATATCTAGTTGTTCCACGCCTCACATGCATAGCTAGTTGTTCCACGCCTCACATGCATAGCTAGTGGTTCCACGCCTCACATGCATATCTAGTTGTTCCACGCCTCACATGCATATCTAGTTGTTCCACGCCTCACATGCATAGCTAGTTGTTCCACGCCTCACATGCATATCTAGTTGTTCCACGCCTCACATGCATATCTAGTTGTTCCACGCCTCACATGCATAGCTAGTGGTTCCACGCCTCACACACATATCTAGTGGTTCCACGCCTCACATACATATCTAGTGGTCCACGCCTCACATACATATCTAGTGGTGCACGCCTCACATACATATCTAGTGGTGCACGCCTCACATACATATCTAGTGGTCCACGCCTCACATACATATCTAGTGGTCCACGCCACACATACATATCTAGTGGTCCACGCCTCACATGCATATCTAGTGGTGCACGCCTCACATACATATCTAGTGGTCCACGCCTCACATACATATCTAGTGGTGCACGCCTCACATGCATATCTAGTGATCCACGCCTCACATACATATCTAGTGTGTCCGTGCCTCACACACATATCTAGTGGTCCACGCCTCAAATACATATCTAGTGGTCCACGCCTCACATGCATATCTAGTGGTCCACGCCACACATACATATCTAGTGGTCCACGCCTCACATGCATATCTAGTGGTCCACGCCACACATACATATCTAGTGGTCCACGCCTCACATACATATCTAGTGTTCCACGCCTCAAATACATATCTAGTGGTCCACGCCACACATACATATCTAGTTGTCCACGCCTCACATACATATCTAGTGGTCCACGCCTCACATACATATCTAGTTGTCCACGCCTCACATACATATCTAGTGGTCCACTCCTCACATACATATCTAGTGGTCCACTCCTCACATACATATCTAGTGGTCCACGCCTCACATACACATCTAGTTGTCCACGCCTCACATACATATCTAGTGGTCCACGCCACACATACATATCTAGTGGTCCACTCCTCACATACATATCTAGTGGTCCACGCCTCACATACATATCTAGTTGTCCACGCCTCACATACATATATTGTGGTTCACGCCTGACACACATATCTAGTGGTCCACGCCACACATACATATCTAGTGGTCCACGCCTCACATACATATCTAGTGGTCCACGCCTCACATACATATCTAGTGGTCCACGCCTCAAATACATATCTAGTGGTCCACGCCTCACATACATATCTAGTGGTCCACGCCTCAAATACATATCTAGTGGTCCACGCCTCACATGCATATTTAGTGGTCCACGCCTAACATGCATATCTAGTTGCTCCACGCCTAACATGCATATCTAGTTGCTCCACGCCTCACATACATATCTAGTGGTCCACGCCACACATACATATCTAGTGGTCCACGCCTCACATACATATCTAGTGGTCCACGCCTCACATATATATCTAGTTGTCCACGCCACACATACATATCTAGTGGTCCACGCCTCACATACATATCTAGTGGTCCACGCCTCACATACATATCTAATGGTCCACTCCTCACATGCATATCTAGTGGTTCCACGCCTCACATGCATATCTAGTGGTTCCATGTCTCACATACATATCTAGTGGTCCACGCCTAACATGCATATCTAGTTGCTCCACCCCTAACATGCATATCTAGTGGTCCACGCCTCACATACATATCTAGTGGTCCACGCCTCACACACACATCTAGTGGTCCACCCCTCACATACATATCTAGTGGTCCACGCCTCACATACATATCTAGTGGTCCACGCCACACATGCATATCTAGTGTGTCCGTGCCTCCCATACATACCTAGTGGTGCCACGCCTAACATGCATATCTAGTGGTCCACGCCTCACACGCATATCTAGTGGTCCACGCCTCACATACATATCTAGTGGTCCACGCCTCACATACATATCTAGTGGTCCACGCCACACATGCATATCTAGTGTGTCCGTGCCTCCCATACATACCTAGTGGTTCCACGCCTATCATGCATATCTAGTGGTCCACGCCTCACATACATATCTAGTGGTCCACGCCTCACACACATATCTAGTGGTCCAAGCCTCACGTACATATCTAGTGGTCCACGCCTCACATACATATCTAGTGGTCCACGCCTCACATACATATCTAGTGATCCACGCCTCACATACATATCTAGTGGTCCACGCCTCACATACATATCTAGTGGTCCACGCCACACATGAATATCTAGTGTGTCCGTGCCTCCCATACATACCTAGTGGTTCCACGCCTAACATGCATATCTAGTGGTCCACGCCTCACATACATATCTAGTGATTCCATGCCTCATTGACATATCTGGTGGTTTCATGCCTCATTGACATAGATAGTGATTCCATACCTCATTGACATAGTTAGTAGTTATACGCCTCACATACATATCTAGTGGATCCATGTCTCATTGACATAGATAGCCTCATTGACATAATTAGTAGTTCTACGCCTCACATACATAGCTAGTGAACCCATGCCTCACAATGACAGAGTTTGCACTGTTCACTATCAGTGTCATTCCATATCGTACGACACATCGTCAATGCCGTCGTAAACTAAAGCAACCGAGCAAACTGAACGCCATCATACTGATATATAGATATAGCAAATCTCAAAACAATTATAGAAAACGATTTTGAAAAATAATCATTAGTAGATCTTAAAATTGTTCGTTCGCTTCATGTGCGAAAGGTCCGGAGTTCGAACCGCGGTGGAGCTGTTACGATTGTGCCCTTAGGCAAGGCATTTAATTTCCACGTTGCCTCTTCTCTCTCTCTCTCGTGACGATGGATTCCATCAGGAATTAGGTCTCGAGAGTGATTAATATAAGTTATAAGAACTTATTTCGCAATCGAGCTAAAATAAATTTGTATTAACTAAAAGTGTTCATCTGTTCATTTTCATCATGTAGACCATCAGCTTGTTTCTCATTTTTTATAATGGTTTTCGTGTAGCAAGGTTGATATCTTGTGTTCAGCTTCAATTCTCTCCCCCCATCTTAATATAGATTCAAGGTTATGTTATATTGAGGTTTTGCTTCTCAAAAGTAGGCTATATCGTTACAGCTGTTATGGTCTATACATCTCGGCGGAGACAACCGTTTACCTATACGTGACGTGGTTTTTATTCTTCTCGACTACCACAGATGTGCCACGGATATTTGATCATTACTGATATCTTCAGACCATGCTAAATCAAGGGCGTTTATGTGCGACTGCCTTAACTAGGTAGTTTGTATAGTGTCATTGTCTGTGTTCATACTACTACAATCTAACTGGACCTCCAACTGTATGCTCGAGTCCAGACCACGCTGTATACACTCAACCACTGTCGATTACGTTTATTTATCATCGTTACCGATTGCCCGTATGAGCAGCCTCTTGACGCGATTATTCATTTTAGATTCCTCTGGTTCTTTTACGTGCACGGTATACAGCACCGACACGATACCTCGGTTTAAAGTCCCATCTGAATGACTGCTAATTTTATTAGGGTCAGACGGGGGATCGAATAACATAACCGTCGGTCCACTGACGATTAAAATTAATTTTGTATGCCAGTCAATCCATTTCCTCTCACCTTGTTTGGTTCTCATAATGTTGGAGAAACGGCACTAATGTTTGCAGCAATTTCTGTCCACTTCTTTGAGCTTTGTTAGTTATAGTAATTGAATCATAAAACTTGTCTAATGCATTATTTTTCTATCCACTTAACCTTCTCTTCGGACATTTGCTGTTCATTTGGATTAAAATTCGGGCGTCGTTTGTGTGTGTTTTACGTTTATTTATCGTCGCTACCGGTTGCCCATATGAGCGAATCATCCTGAAGAGATTAGTCATTTTAGATTTTGGAGGATAGTGCAATGATACAGAGAGAGTCCCATTCCAAAGTCTTCTCTGGTTCTTTTACGTGCACGATGCAAAGCACCGACACGAGACATCGGGTTAACGTCCCATCTGAAAGACTATTAATTTTATTAGGGTCAGACAGGGGGTCGAACCTGCGATCCCTGGATTACCAGTCGGACGTCGTTGATGATGATGATGCTTCAATTTATCTACTCACTGGACTCCTCTGTCCACACTAGTGCTGGAAGCACGTACACTAAGCACTCTTAAGAACTTGATAGCCATGTTAATATTGATATGATGTATACACTAGCCGGAAGGGAGAAACTCAGAGTACACAAAGAAAAGGAGGTTATAGAAGTTAAACTACGTGCGACCCCCAACGTGGATCGGATCGGATTCAGTTGGCGTTGTGATATATTTGGGCGCTGTCACAGTGAATTCGTAATATGTTGCATGACGTGCAAGTCGTCAATATTGATACAATAGTTTATTGAGCATGTATATGATTCAATATAACGTCATGAAATGTTATTTTAATGATACTGGTGTATTTTAAGTACGCTTAACATTTTGTCCGATGAGCGAGAATTCGAAATTATTTGCTTACCATCATTTTGGAATAATGTACTGGCCTTCTTTTCAGGCTAGAAATCCACACAATTGAGTTTTACGAACATCAAGGAACCCATATCGACGCCCCGATACATTTTGGAAATGGCCGCCAATCTTTGGAACAAATCCCGGCAGAAAGACTGATTGGTCCTGGCGTGGTGATTGACGTGAGAGATAAGGTCAAGGACAATCCCGACTATGCTATCACGGTGGAAGATATCTTGCGTAAGTGTATCCTGAAATATTAACACTTCAATTTTATTTTTCTGCGTTTCGTCGAGTTATAAAATGTCAGTTTTTTTATACCTGGAAGTTGATTGGGTGATGCCTTTTAATCCCAATAAATGCGAGGTGATCCGCGTCCCAAAAGAAGAGGAACCAATTCCAGGTCACACATAGCATATACATATAACATATTTACCTTCACCAAAAATGGCAGGTACTTGCTACTACACATATCAGACAACTGCAAGGAAAGCAAACAACTCCATCAGAAGGAAGCATGCATGCTGCCCACGAGTCATCGCCGTACCAAACCGTTGTCAGGCATATTCCCAGGAGAATGCCAGCGCAGTAAGGAATCCACATACAACCACTAACATGAGCCAGATTGAAGCCGTCCAGCGACGAGTCGCTATATTCGTCAAGGGGGAGCTACACGACGATAAACAGTACCAGTTAACTGATCCATGACCTTGGCTGGAAAACACTGCTAGAACGCCGTGCCAATGCTAAGCTCATGATGGTGAACAGAATCGTCCATGGGCTCATCGATATCCCTTCATCATTCTTCTGACCAGTGTCAACACTAGCGGCAACTCACTGAAGTTCCTGGTCCCTTTCCCGAATTGATATATACCGGACTTATTTCTTTCCTTCTGGCATCTTACTGTAGAACAGCCTTTCAGGGCGCATCACCACAGCGTAAACCCTAGGGGCATTCAGGGTAGGGCTAGTTTCGGTATCGTAGAGCGAGGGAATCGTTTGGTATCGTGTTTAAGCCCTGTATATATACGCGCGCCTCACAACCATTATGTATCATACACAAATTGTACAACCATACATCAGAGTGGGATTGTGTATATGATCAGAAGATGAAGTAGTGTGTGGGTATTGCATGACCATCTCTCCTATCATGCGCGTGATTTACAATTTACAACTTGTACACACATGATAACTAAACACATGCACCAAGTTGCCCCACAAATGCACATGCATAAACTCAAGACCACTCGGGGCTAGAGAATTTACGACAATGCCAGTCAAGTCTCACTAACCGCTATCAATGCTAACACTTATATTGACCAACCAGATTTAATATGAGTTAATCGCCATATACCATACATACATTTAATACGCTTGAATGCTAAAACTTTACAATGTTGTATTTTCATTATATTTAAGGTGACCAATAGACCCACTGGGTCGGGTGTTATTTTTATTGTAATTTATGAATTTGTTCTACACTACGTATATCCACATTTCGCTATAATAAACAATTAGTTACTTAGTAATACTAATATGCAACATCTGGACAGGACTGTACACAAGCTCTCACCATGTTTTTCTATCCATTTCAATTTTGTGTATTGAATTTTGTAAAATATAAATAAAACAGAAAACATCTGTACATAAATTCAATGTCGGTCTCTACCAACTTGAACAAACAATGTCTTAACTTTACGAGAAGATCCTACTTTACTACTTTATTAAATTGGTACTAGCCTTGAAAGTTATGCTTATTTTTATTTGAGCGAATTAGCATAAATTTGCATAAAATATGCTAATAATATAATCAAGTAATGTCTGCAACATTGGGAACCCATTGTACGATTTACGACAAAGTAAGATCTATGTAAGCCGCCGACATTACTAATTACATGTATTTTGTTTTTCTATCTCCAGTACACGAATCAGAGCATGGACGAATCCCTCCAGGTGCTATTATAAATATGAATTCGGGATGGGCTCATAAATACCCGGATGCAAATTTGGTATTTGGAACTCAAAATATAACGGATCCAAGTACGTTCCATTTTCCCGGTTGGAGCATCGAGGCTTGTGAAATGCTTCTTAAAAAACGACAGGCAAGTGAACCAATTTTATGACATTAATTTTATTTGGCCATCTTGGTGATACTCGTGAATGGGTTGTAGTTGTCGTATATAGTGCCAGCAACAGGTGAGTCCACATTACAATGAGCTGGTTCAGGTGTCTACACAACGTGATGTCGACTTCATCGGATATAGTTAATATACAGTCCACATCTTACACTAGCTATCACATGATCTGCAGTACGTAAGTCGTTACTAATTCCAACAGCAAAAATTCCAGCACAACAAACAGTGGCTTTTCAAATTGCATATATGGAGGGGCAAGTGCTTCAAAGTCGATGTCCGTAACCACTACTGCACGGAGTGCCCCACGGTTAACCGTAGAAAATTTCATTTGGATCAGAGCTACACCCATACATTAAAGTGAAATAGACGTGATTATGTTATATCTACTTGTTTTTGATTCGTACAGACAATTTTAGTGTTCGTTTTCTCTATGGCACAATTCATGGCAGGTGTTATTTGACACTCTGCCATGTAATCGGATAATTACAGTGGGTGTTAAGGTGTGTAGTGTTTAATTATGATGTCAAAACTGTTTAGACAGAGAATGAAATAGTACAGACACTTTGCAACAACACCCAGCCCAACGTAATTTAATTAACTGCTCAATATTACCAAAATGTACTATTTAAAGTACGATTATTATGATGGTTACGGGTTCGAGCCACGCTCAGGCAGTGTCTCATTTATATGAACAAGTTGACAGTTTCTTACGGATGTTGGTGCACCAAGTACTGGTTAACCTCTGGAGCCTGCCCAGGAAAAGTGCTGCTAGGTCATATTGGCAACCGGTAGCGACGGTAAAAAAATATTGTCCTCAAAAATGCCTCCCACTCAGTCTGGAAAGACTTCAATCGCTCTGAGAATAAGACAACTGCTAGGTGTTACCTATGCATAACTATGCAAATTGGATTTAGCATATTCGGGAACAACATCAATCTGAAAAATCATTTGAAAAACAAACATCTTTCAACAGAAAGCAGTTCAAGTGACAATGCTTTCATTTGTGAAAACTCCCATGAATGTACATTGGCCGATAACAATAACTGAATGAGTCGTCGTCATATTTGCATGGCCTTACAGGAAGAAGATGAAGTTTACGCAAGAGTTTGAGTGATTTTGAGTGTTGATAGAATAGAATTCTATCGAATATTGGAATACCTTCCCGACCGAATATTGGAATACCAAAATCGCTATTCGTTGCCATCCCTAGTAAATATATAATTGTTCGTTTTCTATAGACATACTTCTAGGCACTCTAATAGCGAACACACCTTGGATTACTTCTTGATGATATAGGTAGTGCAGTAATTTCTCTAATTGTTCGTTTTCTCTAAGACAGGTAGGCGTGTTAGGAGTGGACACACCTTCCACTGATCCTGCTCAGCCTTCGGTATACCCGTGCCACATGCACCTTCAACCCAACAACGTACCTTTATTGGAATATGTAGCCAACCTTGATAGCATCCCGGTACGCAATACAACTATGGTGCTGGGGGCGATGAAGGTTCGAGGCGGTACTGGCGGACCTACCAGGATCTTCGCTCTCATTGACGAGGAAGGTGGCGGGGCTTCAAATTCCGCAAGAGAAATGGTGCCGCATTTAGTTTTAGTCTTGATTCTAGTGTTCATCTGTTTATTTTAAAGATACGGATCCATTAAATATATACTGAACAAAATAAGAAACTTGGGGAATATAATTGTTATAAAATATATGGGTTTAAAGAGAGGTCGATGGTGCATCATTTGATGCAAACATTACGACCACGCTTAATATAAACTGGGACTTATTTGGGTCAAGTGTGGTAGGGGCTAAAGACAAAATAAAACAACTTAATAACGGGTATGACAACCTCTTGAATTGACCACTGTAGTGTATCACAGGCGCATATAATTGACTAAGGTGTTGATTTCTCCCTGTGTAATAGTGTTCTACTTGAGGTTCGTTGTCGTCATCGTCTATCCAGACTATCCCTAATATAGTGTCCACGAATGTAGTGTCATTGAGCAAGGCACCCCACACACATTGCTTAGTACTGGTTAATCGCTTAGGTCGGCTGAGCCTGCCCAGGAAAACATGTCTAAGTCCCCGCGAGAGGTTTGACATTAAAGGAACATACATCCCAGATATGTTCGATCGTCTGCCCAGATTATCACAGACATGTTCTATCGTCTGCCCAGACTATCACAGACATGTTCTATCGTCTGACCAGACTATCACAGACATGTTCTATCGTCTATCCAGACTATCCCAGACATGGTCTGTCGTCTGTCCAGACTATCCCAGACATGGTACATCGTCTGTCCAGATTATCCAAGACACGTTCTATGTTCTGTCCAGACTATCCCATACATGCTCTATCGTCTGTCCAGACTATCCCAGACATGTTCTACCGTCTATCCAGACTATCCCAGACATGGTCTGTCGTCTGTCCAGACTATCCCAGACATGGTACATCGTCTGTCCAGATTATCCAAGACACGTTCTATGGTCTGTCCAGACTATCCCAGACATGGTACATCGTCTGTCCAGATTATCCAAGACACGTTCTATGGTCTGTCCAGACTATCACAGACATGTTCTATCGTCTGTCCAGACTATCCCAGACATGGTCTGTCGTCTTTCCAGACTATCCAAGACCTGTTCTACCGTCTATCCAGACTATCCAATACATGTTCTATCGTCTTCCAGACTATCCAAGAAATGTTCTATCGTCTGTCCAGACTATCCAAGACATGTTCTATCGTCTTCCAGACTATCCAAGACATGCTCTATCGTCTGTCCAGAATATCACAGACATGTTCTATCGTCTTCCAGACTATCCAAGACATGTTCTATCGTCTTCCAGACTATCCAAGACATGCTCTATCGTCTGTCCAGACTATCCAAGACATGTTCTATCGTCTTCCAGACTATCCAAGAAATGTTCTATCGTCTGTCCAGACTATCCAAGACATGTTCTATCGTCTTCCAGACTATCCAAGACATGCTCTATCGTCTGTCCAGAATATCACAGACATGTTCTATCGTCTTCCAGACTATCCAAGACATGTTCTATCGTCTTCCAGACTATCCAAGACATGCTCTATCGTCTGTCCAGACTATCCAAGACATGTTCTATCGTCTTCCAGACTATCCAAGAAATGTTCTATCGTCTGTCCAGACTATCCAAGACATGTTCTATCGTCTTCCAGACTATCCAAGACATGCTCTATCGTCTGTCCAGAATATCACAGACATGTTCTATCGTCTTCCAGACTATCCAAGACATGTTCTATCGTCTTCCAGACTATCCAAGACATGCTCTATCGTCTGTCCAGACTATCCAAGACATGTTCTATCGTCTGTCCAGACTATCCCAGACATGTTCTATCCTCTGTCCAGACTATCCAGACATGTTCTATCGTCTGTCCAGACTATCCCAGACATGTTCTATCGTCTGTCCAGACTATCCCAGACATGTTCTATCGTCTGTCCAGACTATCCAAGACATGCTCTATCGTCTGTCCAGACTATCCAAGACATGTTCTATCGTCTGTCCAGACTATCCCAGACATGTTCTATCGTCTATCCAGACTATCCCAGACATGTTCTATCGTCTGTCCAGACTATCCAAGACATGTTCTATCGTCTGTCCAGACTATCCAAGACATGTTCTATCGTCTTCCAGACTATCCAAGACATGCTCTATCGTCTGTCCAGACTATCCCAGACATGTTCTATCGTCTGTCCAGACTATCCAAGACATGTTCTATCGTCTGTCCAGACTATCCAAGACATGTTCTATGGTCTGTCCAGACTATCCCAGACATGGTCTGTCGTCTGACCAGACTATCCAATACATGTTCTATCGTCTGTCCAGACTATCCCAGACATGGTCTGTCGTCTGTCCAGACTATATCAGAGACATGGTCTATCGTCTGTCCAGACTATATCAGAGACATGGTCTATCGTCTGTCCAGACTATATCAGAGACATGGTCTATCCTCTGTCCAGACTATCAGAGACATGGTCTATCGTCTGCCCAGACTATCACAGCTGTATGAGAGACGGCATTATCATGCTGAACAATCGAGATGGAATGACGTGATAAGCGAGTGTGTTACCGTTAAATGATGATGATGATGACTAGTGGTGTATGTATGTTCCATTAATGTCAAACCCCTTGCGGGGACCTAGACATATGTTTCTGGGCATGCTTAGCCGACCATAGCTGTTAACCAGTACTAAGCAATGTGTGTGAGGTGTCTTGCTCAATGACACTACATACGTGGCCTGACTGTGTATCGAACCCGGACCGTTCGAATCCAAATCCGACGCTCTACCATTGGACCACGGACGCCATACAACGATAACTATCAGAAGGTTCTATTTTAGTTCAGTATATGTACATTGTTTGTAGTATTATTTACGCAGCATATCCGTGTGGTGAAATGTGATACCTTTCGGATACATACTACCGCTTTCGGATACATACTACCGCTTTCGGATACATACTACCGCTTTCGGATACATACTACCGCTTTGCTTAATCATATTGTATTACTCAATTCAGTTTACATATATATATTACACTGAAACATGGCAATAGATGACTATTCTCTTAACGAGGCTTCGCTCATATGGGTAACCGGTAGAGACGATACATACACGTAAAACACACACATGCCAATTCAAAGAAAGGCAATCGGGTCGGGCCACAAGTTCTAGCAACATGCATACTAATTTAGGTCATTTGCTCTTGTTGTCCAGAGAGATTCCGAAGAAATTTGCCATCTGCAATTCTAATTTTCAACTTAGTCGTCATCAATATAGTTTAAAGATATACGACATCCATAGCTGTTTACATCATACGTTGCGGAATATAGTTTGTAAAACGTTCGTTCGTTCCCATTTACTTTGTGCAGACCTTAATTTAGAAAAAATATTTGGCTACATAATCTGCGCGGAATAATTTAATACACGTAATTCCACGTAAACTGTTTGCCATGGAATACATAATCTGCGCGGAATAATTTAATACACGTAATTCCACGTAAATTGTTGCCATGGAATACATAATCTGCGCGGAATAATTTAATACACGTAATTCCACGTAAACTGTTGCCATGGAATATATATGAATTATCGACGAAGCGGTTTCCGTATCATTATACATCATTCAAATTGTATTTCGTATTGTTCGGGAATCATGGACGATTTCATGTTTTATACATGTGTCACGTGTTGTACTTAAAGAGTACATCGGAGTTATATAACGTGAACGGTTTGCATACATACTTAATCTTCGCGTTTATATACTAGAGGACATAGAAAGGGCACACCTACATTATATGATTATTATTACATGAAAACGAAATACGAAGGATTCCATCAAAGATATATCACATCTTTATTACAAAACACAAACTGAACAACTAAAAATATTCCAAAATGTTTAAAACTATGTATTTATATAGTTATTGTTTTTCATGTAAAACACACTTATCCGAAGTGTGCGTTTTCTATGTCCTATAGTTCCAATTCGTGTATCATGGTTATTTGTGACGTATGCAACGGTATTGATTCGGGGATACTCGGCAATCTACGTAAGAGACATGAGTACAACATGTAACACAATCTATGAAACACAAATCGATATAGGCTACATGCTACATCATAAAGAATTAACGGGAAGGCCCATAACTCCTGGAATGGTCGTAACTAATGTTGCTAGAACGTGTGGCCCGACCCGTTTGTCTTTCTTTAATTTATCGTGTTTTGTATTCACATGTATATGTAGAACGAATTGAGCAACAAAATATGATTAAACTAGAAACATGATATAGATACATAGGGACACATGTCACACACACAATATATATATGTGTAATATCTCTTAGTACATACATTTAAGCGTAGCATCGATATATCTTATATTTTATTGTATTATTGGAATTTTAAACTTTATTTATTTTACAACGATTGCGAAGCAAGTTTTGACAACTTATATTATCACTCACGTTGGCGCCGATGAAAGCGTAAATGTGGTCATTCGTGTGGGAGGAAACCGGAGCACCCGGAGAAAACCCACCTGTCCGATCTTGCGATCACCGTACCATCTCGCATACTTCCCGGTACGAGGATCGAACCAGGGTTGCATTGGTGAGAAGCGAGCACGCTAACCGCTGCGCCAATCGGACAGCCTATTGGAATAATAATGCTGGAAAGAGATATGCATTGAGGTTATTCTAACTTTGATGTTATTCTAACTGATTTAGATCACAATTGTGCAGCAGTATAGATGCCTTATTTCCAAATTAACCCAGGGTATTATATAATAATGAACTACACACTATGATCGAGTTTATTTACACTCGCCGCCAGCGATCTTACAATAGAAACCGGCAGATATAATAAGATTAGATGAGAAGATAGACATTATCCGAATTGTAGCATGAATGTCTTAGAAAACGAATATCACTTCCTGTTAGTAGGGCCTACATGTATGTCCAAAATATAGGGAATTACGTACCAAGTATCTTAAACCGTATTATAACCATTGGCCCAACATTAATACGCTTGAACAGATCATGTCGGAACATTCAAAACGATGTATTCTTAAGTTCATATATTATGCATTAATCAGTATGACTAGACATTAATACATTATAATATTTAAATAATTATATTAATAATTAATAAATACAATTCACCGTAAACATATATATGCAGAACAGATCTTTGTAATTCGAACCTGATATATTTTCACAATATTTTATTAAAGAGCCCTCTCGGTAATTATGTTTGTGTATCCGCTACACTGCGTAACTATTGTATTTGCTCTAAGCATCTTATAGATGTTTTACGCAATAAATAAACTATTGGTGTTGTTGTTTTATACATAGTTTATATACCTTAATATACCATACCAATTACATCAGGCATATTATTTGGAGCAGTTCCTTTTCAATGTTTGCATCAATGGACGAACACCTCGTATTAGTTTCACAGTTCCTTTTCAATGTTTGCATCATTGAACGAACACCACGTATTAGTTTCACAGTTCCTTTTCAATGTTTGCATCAAACGACGAACACCTCGTATTAGTTTCACAGTTCCTTTTCAATGTTTGCATCATTGAACGAACACCACGTATTAGTTTCACAGTTCCTTTTCAATGTTTGCATCATTGGACGAACACCACGTATTAGTTTCACAGTTCCTTTTCAATGTTTGCATCATTGTACGAACACCACGTATTAGTTTCACAGTTCCTTTTCAATGTTTGCATCATTGGACGAACACCACGTATTAATTTCACAGTTCCTTTTCAATGTTTGCATCAAACGACGAACACCTCGTATTAGTTTCAAAGCATTTATTAAACTGCATATGTCGCAAATACCCCACTTGTAACGCACGTAACTAATGTTCCTGGAACTGACGACCAGTCTGCTTGTTTCTTTGTATTGACGTGCTCTGTATATGTAAAACTGCATAACATTATTATAATCATATGGTATAATAAAATGATACATACATGTACATTGTAAATTGCAATTTCTTTTAGACCTATAAGAGATTCATCTATGCAATGAGATTGAATCCATACACTATGCGGGTCGGGTGTGTGTGTGGGGGGGGGGGGTATGCAATTCTGGAACACTAGTCCATCGGAATTGCCATTGTTTTAAATCATTATTTTAGGGTTAACATTATTAAGAAAGTTTTTAGATATTTAATTTGTTGACAGCTAAGCATATCCATATTTCAAGGTCGGTGTACAAGCCTGTGCCTGAAAAACTGTTAGGAGGGGAACCCGGGGTCTTCCTTTCTTTGTAGGCATGTTGTTCAAAATGCAAATGGCGACAGAACGCTATTGCGTGCGCATATCCGGCGGTTGTGGAACAGTGCGCAACAGTCCGTATCTGAAGATATATATCCGCATGTAATGGTAACAGAAGGTAGTCGGTATCTATATACATCGTGTCAGTTCAAAGGGAACGTATCTAACCGCTGACATCCGCATTTACCCTCAACCATCCGCATTTACCCACAACCATCCGCATTTACCCTCAACCATCCGCATTTACCCTCAACCATCCGCATTTACCCTCAACCATCCGCATTTACCCTCAACCATTCGCATTTACCCTCAACCATCCACATTTACCCTCAACCATCCGCATTTACCCTCAACTATCCGCATTTACCCTCAACCATCCGCATCTATCCGCATCCATATGTAACTGTATCCAGTAAATTCATCAACGAAATCTGCGGATGCGTGTGCGTGCGTGCGAGCGTGCGTATACCGATAGAGAGTACGATGCTTTAGTTTAAACACTATTTTATTCAAGAATGGTACATAACATAGGAACTAGTTGCAATAACACAGTTAGGATTGGGGGGAAAGTTACATAGTAACATATTCGAATACCTTTCCTGCGATGCGTTGAATGTCTCCTTGTCACATGCTTTTGTAGCGAGACTTGTCCCGAACGTGTACGCCACGAGGAGGTCAGCCGGGAATTACTGTACTCTTAAGTTATAAATTGTAACCTTGATCATCCGCGATATCCCATATAGACCACGTGCCATGGCCGGCGATTTATTTCCAAAAAGCCTTGAAGATATTGGGTCCCAGCGAAAATAAGAGTATATATCTACGATGTTTATTTTTCTTTCCAAAAAACACAACAACGAAAAGTACACCGACATTCAATCTGTAAAAACACATTGCAACCATACTCAATTTATTTGTGTACCATAGTTAGTTTAAACCTATTTTATTCAGTTCATTCAATATATACGGTATACAAATACACAGGATATCTGAAATGGATTGGAAAACAATCTGAGAGCTTATGTAAATTCCTTTCCATGAGGATGTTACAATATACAGTTGTTTGCATTGAGAGCGGTTAGTGAGACATGCCGGGCATTGTCTTAAGTTCTTTAGCCCCGATTGGTCCTGGATGCTTACATGCGTACTTGTGATTAGTGGGGCAATTTGTAACATGTTTTGTCATTATGTGTGAACTAATTGGTGGTGAACTGAATTGGAAGGTATGGAAAATTAGTAAAATGGGATGAAATGAAATGGGTTGCTGTGACACACAGGAAAGGAAGGATGGACCTGGAATACCCACCAAGTAGTCTGATCATGCATCAAACCTCTTTGTAGCTACAATGTAAGCCTGGACAGTTAGAAAGATGGATTAGTTGTTTTTGAATGGTAAACCATAGTCGCTATACAGAAGATTAATTGTTGTCAGTGTGCAAGGGATATTGGACAGAAGTAGGCGACATGCATTGTTGTATCTGCATGAGGTAGTGCATTGTTGTTTCGTGGGCACTGCATGAGGTAGTGCATTGTTGTATCGTGGGCACTGCATGAGGTAGTGCATTGTTGTATCGTGGGCACTGCATGAGGTAGTACATTGTTGTATCGTGGACACTGCATGAGGTAATGCATTGTTGTATCGTGGGCACTGCATAAGGTAATGCATTGTTGTATCGTGGGCACTGCATAAGGTAATGCATTGTTGTATCGTGGGCACTGCATAAGGTAATGCATTGTTGTATCGTGGGCACTGCATAAGGTAATGCATTGTTGTATCGTGGGCACTGCATAAGGTAATGCATCGTTGTTTCCATTGCTCCACAGGCACAGTTTGGCGATTCAACCATGTTTTTGCGATGGAGGTCGAAATTCAAAGAAATACATCCTAGTCGTAGATGGGCATGGATAATCTGAAGCCTCCTGGTTCCCACGTCATATAGAGAATATTTCTTAGGCTTGCTAAGTTTGGATTTAAATTCGGATACATTTATGGTGTCATAAGGGAGAGAGTTCGAATCGCGGATGGTTGCTGGAAAAAATGAATGAGCATACGCTTGCGTTTTAGTGTGTATTAAAGGGACGTCAGGAACGGAACGTAGGGTTTGAATGGGTTGTGGTGGTATGATGTCAGAATGATATGTGGGAGTTAGATTTTCCTCATTTTAAAGAAGATAATACATCTATGCTCTTTACGTCTCGATGCAAGGGTTTCACAGTTGAGATCCTTCCGGAGACGGTTGAGGTTAGAAAGCTTAGTAGCACCACTGACTGTGTGGGCTGCTTCGTTTTGCACTGCATCGATGTCGTTGCTTAATGTGTTGGAACAGTTGTCCCAGACAACGTCAGCATATTCTAGGAGAGGTCTAATGAAAGAGACGTACATACGCTGGAGACTCGGGCGGGAGAGAATGTATTTGAGGGATCGTAAGATTCCAATTCGTTGCCATGCCTTGTTTAACGATGAGGTTATGTGGGATGACCACGTTCCGTCGTCAGAGAGGGTAAGGCCGATGTGCTTGTGATTTTTCATTTGTTTTATATGATTTTGATCCATAGATATGATTGGGTGAGGAAGTTTGCGACGCTTTCTAGTGAACAGAACTGACTCTGTTTTGTTTGGGTTGAATGTAACTAACCATGACACCAGGAGTGCCAGATCTCTATTTAGTAGTGTAGCCGAGGATATATACATATAGGCTTGTGTCATCAGCAAACAAACGTATTTTGGCTTCAACATCTGTGACTATGTCATTTATATAGATTAGGAACAGTAGAGTGCCTAGAATCGACCATTGCGGGACGCCGGCGTTTACAGGCACCCACGAAGAGGTGGTATTTGCGAATACGACTCTCTGTTTCCTATTATAGAGATAGGACTCGAACCAAGAAAGAAGAGAACCAGATATGCCAATGGAATCAAGTTTATGGAGGAGACCTCTGTGCCAAACTCTGTCAAAGGCTTTAGAAATGTCGCAGAAGACGGCTCGAACTTCTTTGCCTTCGTCAAGAGCTTTGCAGACATCGTTGTACACATATTTCAGCTGATTGACGGTCGAATCGCCTTTTATGAATCCAGATTGGAATGAGGTGAGAAGGTTGTTAGATGTAACATAATTGAAGAGTTGTTTGTGTATACATCTCACCATTAGTTTTCCTAGACAATTGACTCCGTGGTCCAGTGGTAGAGCGTCGGATTTGGAATCGAACGGTCCCGGGTTCGATACTCGGTCAGGCCACGTATGTAGTACCATTGAGCAAGGCACCTCACACACATTGCTTAGTACTGGTTAATCGCTTAGGTCGGCTAAGCTTGCCCAGGAAAACATGTCTATGTCCCCGCAAGGGGTTTGACATTAAAGGAACATACATACATAGTAGTGATATGGGCCTATAGTTGGGCGGTGTGGAGGCACCAGACTTTTTAAAGATGGGAGTCACATTTGTCTGTTTCCAAGAAAGAGGGAAGGTAGCGTTAGAGAGAAGTAAGTTAAAAAGATGCGATAAGGGACCAGCGAGTTCCTCTGAGCCCTCCTTAATTAGAAGTGGGCTGACTTTGTCTGGACCACTCGCCTTGGCTGGGGCTAATAACGATATAGCGCCTATCACGTCCGTAGTAGAGATGAATATTTCTGATAGAGAACACATTGGGTGATTGTGCATGGTTGGGATAGGATGGTTGACATTATCAAGAGTTGACTGGGAGCAGAAGAAGGAATTGAGTAATTCTGCTTTGTCAGCGTCGTTCGATGCCTCGGTGCCATTATGAAACAGGGTAGGAATTACAGAGGATTTTGATTTTTTGTTGTTGAGCTTGTTTGCGAGTGTAAACCATGTTTTTGTGGGGATATTTTCAATATTGATCTGCTTGATGATTGCGGATTGATGTTTTGCTTTGGAATTGCGGATTATGGATGTTGTGGCGTTGCGAATGCGTCTGAATTATTCCCATGATGAAACGGTGTTGGTTGACTTGGCTCTTTGGTGAATTTTATTTCGCTTTTTGATCATTTGTCTTATATTGTTATTCATCCATGGAACGTCATTTGGTCTGATTGTTACAGTTGTGTTGGGAATGCTGCTAGACGCTGCAGCAGTTATAGAATATGCGATATTTATTGGGAATCGGTTGAAGGTTAGTAACTTGATCGTACATGAAGGTAATATGTGATCGTATTTCGTCCTATTCATTTCATTACTTGGATATCATGGAAACTATGGAAGACACAACATAGTTCAAATTCACTGGAAATATGTGCCCGTTTGTCAATGTCAAATCACATGTTGGGCCTCGTCACAGCATGTAACGTATCATTAAACATATTACAATTATTACAATTTTGGTTACAGGTCAAAATTGGATGTTTTCTACACGAACTCGTCTAGTAGAATAAACCATTCAAATTTGTTTACGTTTATTTATCGTCGTTACCGGTTGCCTATATGTGCGCCGCCTCCTGAAGAGATTAGTCATTTTAGATTTTTGGAGGATAGTGCAATGATACAGAGAGAGACCCATTCCAGAGTCTCCTCTGGTTCTATTACGTGCACGGTGTAAAGCACCGACACGAGACCTCGGTTTAACGTCCATCTGAAAGACTTAATTTATTAGGGTCAGACGGGGGATCGAACCTGCGATCCCTGGATTACCAGTCCGCCGTGTTACCACTGGACTATATATCCGTCTGTTGAACCAATCAATACTTTTACACTAGCTATTTAAAACACACATAATTATCATGAAAACGCCGTGCAAGAACTGACCAATACAACCACTCTACGGAATACGTTCCGCGGAGAGACAACTATTTCACGCTTATACTTCGAAACACGTGAAAAACAGCAGCCATAAATATATGAACATACAAAAAGAAAGACAATTGTATTCAACATACAGACAAACCTGTGTTAGTGGTCACCTCTATTAAGCAGCCAACCTGCATTAAGCAGTCAGTTTTCAGATTCCAAATATGTTACTTTATTATACATTTAACCTCTATTCAGCAGCCACCTATGCTAAGCAGCCACTTTCTGTGATTCCATTGGCTGGATGCTTAGGACAGGTTTGACTGTACATCTGAAGCTATAAATAAATGTGCGCTTGATTCCGGGGCATGCAGGAATAAGGAGAAAACTGAGTTTGTTCAGAGCATAGGCTGTGTAACTGCAAATATCGCATAAAAACGACTTTGCAAAAAATACAATAGAACCTCATCAGAACAGAACGTGCCGTCTGATCAGGCTGTATGCTGAGTGCTCTTCAGACAGTGGAGCTGAAGCACCTGTCCGAATAGCAAACATCATAGATCCTGATCAGACGCTGCGTATCTTGATCTATGATGTTTGCACATGCTTCAGAGCAGTACAAATTTATTTTAGCTCGATTGCGAAATAAATTCTTACAGCTTATAATTATTAATCACACTCGAGACCTCATTCCTGATGGAATCCATCGCCACGAGGGCGTGAAAAGAGGCAACGTGAAACGAACGCTCTACTACTGCGCTATCACGACTTCCACAAGTCGGTTACTCGAATGGACTATGGATGACGTGCAATACGATATAGTTTGAACACGAATTGTCAAGAAAATCGTTTATGCAAGCTGTGTAATGGTAATGTCGTGGAGTCTGAATTTCATTTTCTGTTATGTTGTACAAGATATTCTGACATTCGAAATAAATATTTAGATAACCTATCATGGCCTACAGTAAATAAGTTTAATGCCATGATGTCTTCTAGCAAAAAAGGTCATTTATTTAATATATCAAAGTTTGTTAATGAAGCTTTTAAAATTCGTAAAGATACCCTTGAAAATTTGACTGTTTTGTAAATACTTTCCTATAATGTATTTGTGATGTTGAATGTAATTATATTTGCCATACGTTATATTGTATCCTGACTATTAATATCTAAAATACACATTTCTTGATCACGATATTGATAATATTATGACATTTCGTAATTTCTAAAAACTCAATACACTTAATACAACATGATACGTATTATAATTATCTTAGATGCTTACAACTCTCGTTTGATGTAATGATTAATGTTGAAGTTGTGCCTATCAATGGTCCACATAATCAACTTACTAAAAGGCAAATGCCATTGCACCTTCATGCAGGTATCTGCAGGGGATGTACGGATTGTATGCATTAATATGAATGGCTTTCATTTAAAATGAATATAATTCACAACTCTGTTTGTAATAAGTAAAACATTAAAAATAATTGTATATGCAATTGCTGGTTCACGCACGCACGCACGCACGCACGCACGCACGCACGCACGCACGCACGCACGCACGCACGCACGCACGCACGCACGCACGCACGCACGCACGCACGCACGCACGCACGCACGCACGCACGCACGCACGCACGCACGCACGCACGCACGCACGCACGCACGCACGCACGCACGCACGCACGCACGCACGCACGCACGCACGCACGCACGCACGCACGCACGCACGCACGCACGCACGCACGCACGCACGCACGCACGCACGCACGCACGCACGCACGCACGCACGCACGCACGCACGCACGCACGCACGCACGCACGCACGCACGCACGCACGCACGCACGCACGCACGCACGCACGCACGCACGCACGCACGCACGCACGCACGCACGCACGCACGCACGCACGCACGCACGCACGCACGCACGCACGCACGCACGCACGCACGCACGCACGCACGCACGCACGCAACGCACGCACGCACGCACGCACGCACGCACGCACGCACGCACGCAAGTCGTTATATGTCGGTGCGACTCCCCCCCACCATTTACCCCCCGCCTCAAAAAAAATGTTTTCAACATGTACATTTTTGTATAAATCATTTTTATTTTACAACGATTGAGAAACAAGCTTTTAACAACTTATATTAATCACTCTCGTTGGCGCGGATAAAAGCGTTTATGTGGTCATTCGTGTGAGAGGAAACCGGAGTACCCGGAGAAACCCACCTGTCCGATCTGGCGACCACCGTACCATCCCACATATTTCCCGGTCCTAGGATCGAACCCGGGTTGCATTGGTGAGAAACGAGCGCGCTAACCACTACGCTAATCGGACAGCCGTATATGTATATTGATGAGCAATAAATATGTTTGAACTAAACAATTTGTAATAAACACGCATATTGTAATACAATATTATTGTTCATGGGCCGTAAACTAATGTTGCTAGAACTTGTGGCCTGGCCCGTTTGCCTTTCTTTAATTTGTTATGTTTTGTATTCACATGTATAAGTAAGTAAGTATGTTTTTATTAAAGTAACATGCGCACATTTGAACAAATATATATAGCAAATATTAAACACCAAGAAGACGCACCCGGCTCCTGTATATGTGAAACGAACCGAGCAATATAATATGATTAACTCTTTCACCGCCAATGTCGCATAAAAGCGACTTTGTAAAAATGTAGAGAACCCAATCGGACAGAATAGAACATGCCGTCTGATCAGGCTATATGCTGATTGCTCTTCAGACAGTGGAGCTGAAGCACCTGTCCGAATAGCAAAAAACATAGATCCTGATCATACGCGGCGTTACACCGCGGCTGATCTGGATCTATGTTGTTTGCACATGCTCTGAATTTATTCAGCGCTGAAAGAGTTAAACTAAAGTATTGTTCATGATGCATTTTACTTTGGAAAAATAGTTGTACGTATGCATACTGAGATAGTAGGAATCGAATTTAGAATTCGAACACATTAAACTATGTATATTCTGGAAGTTTTATGCAAAATGCATCAACTGTCATCACACAATAACAACATTATGTAATAAAAGTTGCACCCATGCATTTTACGTTAGACTGAATTGGATGTTCAATTAAATTAAATCAAGTTTAAACTCAAAACCGATACAGCTTCGTGAAGCAGAGATATTACGAGCGAACTTAATGATTCGAATACTGTTGAATCATGAATGCATTTTTTAAAATATAAATTACGTCTAGTGTTTAAGGCGTCCGCCTTGTTCGTACCTCCACACCGTGCACGTTGGGAACAAGGCACAGCTCACAGCAGGAAATTGGATCACCTGTTCCGAAGTGACCAATCCACGCCGCTGACGCATACAGACGAGGACCCGCATCGACTCTTTTTGAGTGTCTTACACTTACCTAGATCAACGACAGCTAACACTGGGGCGTTGAAGAGGCGACGAGTGACTGGGTAAGAGAAGACGGCAGTCGTTTCGCGTGGATGGCGCACTCGTCGCCTCGAACTCTTTTATCTGTCTCCAATCTCGGGCGAGCTGTTGGAGACGGAGGGATGCGACCTCGACCCCGGATGCGTCAACGGGGTGGACAACGACGGAACAACAGAACCATTTTGCTGCTGTGAGCAGACTAATCGTGGAGGATGTGGCCCTAAAAAGGATCGCACACAGACCAGGACTTGTCACCCTGGCACAGAAAGAAGGAAGGAGCCATCTGAGGATGTCACCATAAGCATCACAGAGAATAATCATCTTAGAACGCTCGCCCATATGGTTTACCGGTGGCGAGGGTAAATAAACGTACATCATCACCAGGCATCCGCATACGGAGCGGGAGGTTGAAGGTTCGAACTTCGTGAGGGGTTCGTTCTGATATGGCCGGTTGGTGAGCCGCCAGCTAGCTAAATAATGGTTACCGATTGCCTACCAACCGGCGTCTGGCATGCACGTTGGATTCGGGAAGTACTAATGTTCATAAAAAGAGGTGTCTCATAAGTCAGAAATGGCTGACCCTTTAAATAGGGGTGACACTATAAGAAGTAAGCACTTTACTTTGTAAGTTTCAAAATCTAAAATTACTAATCTCTTCAGGAGGCGTCGCTCATATGGGCAACCGGTAGCGACGATAAATAAACGTAAAACACACACTTGTAAATTACGTACATGTATTAGTGTTCGAATGTGAAAATTAACCTGTACTAATAACGACGCATCTCCGTATCTGTATGCCAAATACTAAATTCATTTCAACACGTAACTATGCATGTTTTTATTATAAACGGCCTTGTGATTACATATTGCGCGATAACACGTAGCGCGTGTGTTTTACGTTTATTTATCGTCGCTACATGTTGCCCATATGAGCGACGCCCCCTGAAGAGATTAGTCATTTTAGATATTTGGAGGATAGTGTAATGATACAGACAGAGACCCATTCCAGAATCTCATCTGGTTCTTTTACGTGCACCGACACCAGACCTCGGTTTAAAGTCCCATGTGAAAGACTGTTAATTTCATTAGGGCCAGACGGGGGATCGAACCTGCGATCCGTGGATCGCATATTGTAAAAGCTTTAGATACCATGGTTTAGTGCCCGGATCCGAATGTTCACTGGTAATATCTGGACTTGTATATATACTTACTATCTCTACTTCCCGTGCAAAATTAATGAGAACAATGAACGTTGTATTACAAATTGAGTGGAGATAAATCGCTATTAAAATGTACATATTGTTAAGCCAGGTTTCCATGAAGCGTACTTTATACACGCCGACTTTGTCAGGGCTACTTTTGTCGGTGCGTACGTGCGGTGAAAGTCGTTTCCATGTAAGCGGATATTACTAGCAGCTTTTATTATTATACGCGAGCGGATTTCGGTCATAAATTCAAAATAGAGATGTCTAAACATGCACTCACGTTGAGGCTCGTACTTTCACAGTTACGAGAACAGCTAGATGCGGACGATATGTTACTTCTGAAGCAGACACAGTTAAATAACAGGCAACATAGATTGTGGGTGCATCAAATAGTGCAAAAAAGAAAGACATTTGGTGCGTGCGTCCATTTTGATTGTTTGTTCAATTATTGACAATTATAAATTGTCTCTTGAGTAAATGGTGGAAATGACGTCATTTCCTATGACATATTACATACACTAGTCAATTATCGTGCGTACCCGGAGCGAATGTTGTCCGCGCGTACAATACTCAACGCGACAAACCGCTTCTATGGAAACGTCTGTATGAAATTTAGAAGGAGCGAATTTTGGGGAAAGCGGCGCCTATTCGTTGCAGACAAAAGCCGCGCTGAGAACGCTCCGAATACATGTTTCATGGAAACGGGGCTTTTACTCAGTATGTTTTTGTTCCAACAGTTTATATCAGGTTGTAAACAAATTATGGCGGATGCCGAAAACAAAATTGTCTGACCTCATCACGGCGTGTACATGTGTGTTTTTACGTTTATTTATCGTCGCTACCGGTTGCCCATATGAGCGACGCCTCCTGAAGAGATTAGTTATTTTAGATTTTGGAGGATAGTGCATGATACAGACAGAGACCCATTCCAGAATCTCCTCTGGTTCTTTTACGTGCACGGTGTAAAGCACCGACACGAGACCTCGGTTTAACGTCCCATCTGAAAGACTGTTAATTTTATTAGGGTCAGACGGTGGATCGAACCTGCGATCCCTGGATTACCAGTCCAGCGTGTACATCGCGACTGATGTACATCTTGCAGTAACGCTGTTTTTTGGAAGTGTCGCGGACATATTGTCATACCTGAAGCGACCGAGCCGACGACCAGGTGTTTACAGTCGGGTCCGTTTTCATGCTGCTGTTGCACCTCCACAATTCAGGAGCGTGGCCATTAATGGTACGAACCGTTTCGAAGAAAGTTATTTGTGGAAGTCGTGATAGCGCAGTGATAGTGCGTTCGCTTCTTGTGCGAAAGACCCGGAGTTCGAGCCCCGCTGGAGCCGTTACGATTGTGCCCTTAGGCAAGGCATTTAAATTCCACATGCCTCTTCTCTCTCCCTCGTGACAGTGGATTCCATGAGGAATGAGGTCTCGAGAGTGATTCATATAAGTTGTAATAACTTGTTTCACAATCGCGCTAACATAAATTTGTATAAACTAAGGAAGTTATCATTAACGCTCTCCAATAAACTATGCGATGGCGAGGGAAAATAAATGTACACATTGAGCACAACCTGATTAACCACTACGAGCCGATTTGTGGCCAAAAGTAAAGAAAAAGCAAATTGCGCGTTTATTACAGTGTCACCCCCATTCTAAGCTTATAACACAGTTCTAAGCAACAGTACGTCCCGAATCATAATTTATCATTGCATGTCAGGAACCAGGCTGATGCGCAATCGGTAACCATTATTATTTTAATCCGCTCCACCCCCATTTCTTACTCTCATTCAATACTACTCGTTTATACCTCTATATCTCACTTCTGCATATTCTATTCCAATTTCATCCTTATTTCATCTTTTTATTTCTAAGCTACCAATTTTCAGATATTTATAAGCATTTCGATGCGTTTCCAATTTGAATTAAACATATTTAAATTCTGCTCATTTATTAAAAGTGCCATATATACCGGGTACTAACATCTAGTATGCAGTGGAAAGAATTACCTTAAACTTTTAGCTTTCAGTTACATCCACATATCACGATATACATGCATGTTTCTGTATATTTCTCAATGTATATTATGGAGTCAAAAAAGAAACGATACCAAACCAATTTGAAGAAAAAGATGTAAACATATAAATGCCTGTGATAAGCCACCACTTTCAGTTCGGAATGACGTATGACAATGATATTCATCCATATACACAGGTAAATAATGCATCCATATTTTCCTAACGCCGATTTTCCGTTTTGCACGTGATCCTCGAGGAACACGATTTGCTATGCATGGATAGATCCACAAACCAGTTTGTTGTACTTATATTGTAATTACTTCGAGCAAAAACACCAAAACGATCCGTATTTTCTTCAAAAGAAATGCCCAGACTCGACCAAAATGCGAGAAAGCGAGCAATTGGGATGGTTGAAGCTGGTTTACGTCATAGCGACGTCGCTAATCGCCTCGGTGTGTTCCGGATCACGATCACACGTCTACTTGGACGGTACCGAACTCGTGGATCAACTGACGACCACCCACGTACTGGTCGACCACGCGTGACGACACCAGAACAGGACCGTCATATTCGGACGTCACATTTACGTGACCGCTTCCTGCCCGCTACTCATAACGCCATCGTTACTCCTGGGAGGACAACAACAATAGAATCAGTGCTCAAACAGTTCGGAACAGGCTCGCTGAACGTGGAGTCCGTCCTTACAGACCGTACACCGGGCCCATGTTGACGCGACGTCACCGGAACGAACGTCGTGAGTATACGGGTGAACATGCACGTTGGACTCGCTTACAGTGGAATTCCGTTATGTTTAGTTACGAATCGCGTTTACGGCGTGCGGATGGCAGGGCTCGAGTTTACCGTCGACAGGGAGAACGTTACGTCGATGCGTGTGTACGTGAGGTGGCTCGGTTTTTGGAGGCGGTAGCGGTATGGTATGGGGCGGCATCACATTCGACGGCCGCACACAACTGATTATTGTTGACGGAAACTTAACCGCACAGCTGTACTGTGACGAAATTATTACGCCCGTTGTTTTGCCATTCTTTAACGTCAAGCGACGCATCACACTGTTCCAACAGGACAACGCCAGATGCCATATTGCACGCATTATCACTCAATTATTGGAGTAGGGGAACATTGAACGTTTACCGTGGCCAGCATTGCCACCAGACTTGTCTCCGATAGAACATTTATGGGATACCTTAGACCGTCGTGTAAGACTCCGTCAGCCGGCGATGTTACACCAACTGTGGTATATTCTGCGTCAGGAGTGGAACAACATTGACCAATATGATATTCTGACAGTTATTCGTTCCATGCGACGGCAATGCATTGCAGTGAGAGATGTCATTGGAGGTCATACACGGTATTGCAGTGAGAGATGCCAATGGAGGTCATACACGGTATTGACCGACGGCAATGCATTGCAGTGAGAGGTGCCAATGGAGGTCATACACGGTATTGACCGACGGCGCTGCATTGCAGTGAGAGATGCCAATGGAGGTCATACACGGTATTGACTATTGTGTGAATATTCCACTTGACCACTTAGTCACAAATGACGCCACAACGTAACAGATAATAATGGTATGATCGAATTTTAAACTTGTAGCATTGTCTCATATGTTTCAATCTCGGTACACGAAATTTCAGATGAATTGCTTATTTAGTAATTAAAATACATATATGTTTATACCATGTATCGTTTCTTATTTGACTCAGTATATATTACATGTATTCTGATAAATAAACATGTCTAGGCCAACCTTTATTTTACTACATGGCGGCTTACAAACCGACCATGTCAGAATGAGCCTCTAAGGAGGTTCGAACTTTCAATCCCACCGCTAGGTCATACGTGGTTTAATTTGTTCTGTGATGTATTCAATATACGATCTGTTTTCTATATACCTGATACGTGTGATAAAGAAGTGTAGGCGGAAAACTAAGCAACAACAACAACAACAACAACAACAACAACAACAACAACAACAACAATAGTTTATTGCGTAAAACATCTATAAGACGTTTAAAGCAAATACAATAATTACACATTGTAGTGGGTACACAAAAGTAATTACCAAGAGGTCTCTTTAATAAAATATTGTGAAAAGATAGCAATTCGAATTACAAGGATCTGTTCTGCATAAATATGCTTACGGTGGGTTGTATGTATTAATATGATTATTTAAATATTAAAATGTATTAATGTCCACTCCTACTGATTAATGCATAATATATAAACTTAGAAGTATTAAGAATACAACGTTTTGACTGTTCCGACATGATATGTTCAAACTTATTAATGTTGGGCCAATGGTTATAATACGGTTTAAGGTACTTGGTACGTAATTCCCTATATTTTGGGCATACTAACAGGAAGTGGTATTCGTTTTCTAAGATATTCATGTTACAATTCGGACAGTGTCTATCTTCTCGTCTAATGTTATTATATCTGCCGGTTTCTATTGTAAGGTCGTGCGACGATATTCTAAAGCGTGTCAGTGCTATTCGAAATTTGTTTTCTGTGATATAATCTAAGTATTTTTCGAAATTGAAACTATATTTATATATGTTATACGAGCTCAGCCTAGTTGAGTTATTAATATTTTTTGTTTATCATATTACGAAACAGACGTGGTGCATGGATACTGTGTTCGCCACGTAAACAAGGGGTTGTGGGCTTGAGCCCCACCAGAACCATGGTGGATGTGTAATTATGAAATCCACTTAAATCCGCTTGCACTGCCTCGTCCGTCGGATGGATTCCATTTGGAATGAGGTCTTAATAGTGAGTGAACTGATACTGTAAGAATGTGTTTCGCAATCGAGCTAAGCTAAAATGTATATAAACTAAAGAACACATATGGGTTTAATTTATGTTTTATTTAGTTGTCTTAACCGATAACATTATTGCCGGTACAGAGTCCTTCGTGCGCAGCGTAGATTATTAAACTGCCCTTCACTGAAATGAAAATCGGATATAGTTTAATATTTAACGCATTCAACACTAAGTAACTGACATAGACTGGTCCATGATATGTTTAGACCAATACATTAATACGAAAAGTATATTCGTACCAGTTCATTTATCAAAATGGGTAATTTTGTCCCCAAAAAATAGTAATATTACTGGCAAAAAGTGCAGATCATGATGAGACGGCTCATCGTGAACCGGCTCATCTGGATCTACACTATTTGTAAGCCTATTTAGAGGTTTGTAGTGTTGAAATGGTTAAATATCTCACTAAATTGGAATACTCTTTAGTGATTTAGGTTTGAAGCAGTGGAAGTATCATCTACTTTGGGCTGCGAATGTTGTGCACCCCATAGCACGCATAGCAAAACTAGGAGGATCAAACTTCGGACATCCTATAGTATCATATATAGGATATGTGTGTGTTTTTTACAGACGGATATGTAGTCCAGTGGTAACACGTTGGACTGGTAATCCATGGATCGCAGGTTCGATCCCCCGTCTGACTAATAAAATTAACAGTCTTTCAGATGTGACTTTAAACCGAGGCCTCGTGTCGGTGCTGTACGCCGTGTACGTAAAAGAACCAGAGGAGACTCTGGAATGGGTCTCTGTCTGTATCATTGCACTATCCTCCAAAATCTAAAATGACTAATCTCTTCAGGAGGCGTCGCTCATATGAGCAACCGGTAGCGACGATAAATAAACGTAAAACACACACACATGCGACGTGACTGTCAATCAGTCATAATTTCACGCAGCGACCAAACACAATATTGATAACCTTAGTTAGAAATCCACCTTTTCCTGTTTTAAATTTAAATTTCTGGCCACTTTAGCGATTTCAGTAGATTAATAGGATCTACGTTTATAACTATAACAAGCAGAATATTTCAGCCACAGTTAGTTAAATGTTAGCAAAATATTCACTTCACATAAATACTCTACATAATAGACGTTCTAGATATTTGCAATACTATACGCACACTTTATCTCTTTAACCCATTCAACACCAAGTTACTCACATGGACTGGTCCATGATATTCATAAACCAATAAATGAATCAGAAAATCACATTTGGACAAGTTCATTTATCAAAATGGGTAATTATGTCTAAAAATAGTCATATCAATGGCAACAAGTGCAGATCCTGATGGGCTCATCTGGATCTACACTTTTTGTAAGCCTATTTAGAGGTCTGTGGTGTTGAAAGGGTTAATAACGCAAATGTATTCAGGACGTACATTAAAACATTGTCGTGACGTCATACCTTTGTACTAGCAGTACATTATTATTAAAGCCTGCGTATTATATTAAAGCGACATTACATCGCAAAAAGTAAAATGCTTTTTTTTTCTTTCCATGAATAAATGCAATGCTACTATAACTTCTTCCGAATACATTCGAACACTAAACATTGAATCAATAAACATTGTTTTTGAGGTCTACAAACTTTAAAAATTGAAAGTAGGATTTCAAATAACGGTCATCCATGCTCCTGAATTGCCGTTTGTTTGTCATCGGAGTCAATACTAAGCGCGAGATAATGTCGTTTAGAGATCATTTAACTAAGATTAGTCTACAAATAAATATGCACAGGCACAATTTGTGAGATATAACGGTAACTCTGTACCATAAATCGTGTTATTCATGATACACGAGTTGCATTACGCTTGGATGTCGATCCTATTTACATTACTTTGTTATGTCAACAAACCGCGTATACGACGTTTGTTTATTAGTCGAAATGTGAGGACAAAAATTATACCACATAATAGGAAAATACATTCTGTAGAAATTTGTGTTTTCACTGATGCCGCTTTAAATCCTAAGCGTACGTGTACGACACTAACCATTTTAATTAGTAGGATCTTGTTATATAAGTGTGTTTTAAGTAAGATATAAGCCTCAAACGGATCCAATATGTAAAATATTGGTACTGTCTGCGGCGCTACGCGTCTAACACAGTCCAATAGTTTACATACTGGATCGTTTTCGGCTTATATTCTATACGTATATTGAAATACAATTACAGGAAAAAGAAAAACAATAGGACAATGGTGTAAGTCCAGGTGTTGAGGCGTAAATGTAGCTACGCCACTGCACGTGTTTGAATGGTGCGTGCAAGTGTATTTCTTTAAATATTACACCAGTTGCACCTTTGATTAAACAACCAGGAAACAACATACCTAAGCTGTGTGTAAATATCTTGTAATGGCAAAGCTGGCATTCGTTGGTGTATGACTTATGTGGATCCATGCCACATACAGGTTTATACAGTCCTGTACAGTGATGTCCCAATATGCTGATATCTGTGCCTTCCTCCAGTGCCAGACCCGAATTGTCTACTACGTACAGTGAACAGTTTATCTGCATTTAAAATGCATGTATTATTATTACAACAACAACAACAACAACAACAACAAAAACAACGACG
>CM026390.1:61727603-61759438 GCA_014843695.1 Archivesica marissinica
TAATTACCTGGTTGCAATAAGAGCGTGATTGTTACATACATGCACATAGAAACATGTTTAACGTTATTGTAATATGCTATTGTCTCTTATAATTTGTAGAATGGCTATTAGTTTATACAAATTTATTTTAGCTCGATTGCGAAACAAGTTATTTCAACTTATATTAATCACTCTCGAGACCTCATTCCTGATGGAATCCATCGCAACAGGGCTAATAGAATGGCTATGTGCATTGTATGTGTTATAATATAAATTGAAATGTATATACTGTACATAGATGAGACAGAAATAAAGAGATAATATATAGAACAATAACATAACATCAAACCTAATTCATCAGTACTTACAGAGACTGATCAATACAAATGCTAATTATTCATATTATATTTTTGTAATATATTCCATGTGATTTTTAATTCGACAGTTTATACAAATTTATTTTAGCTCGATTGCGAAACAAGTTATTTCAACTTATATAAATCACTCTCGAGACCTCATTCCTGATGGAATCCATCGCCACGAGGGAGAGAGAAGAGGCAACGTGGAATTTAAATGCCTTGCCTAAGGGCACAATCGTAACGGCTCCAGTGGGGCTCGAACTCCGGACCTTTCGCACCTGAAGCGAACGCGCATCCACTGCGCTATCACGACTTCCACAGAATTCGACAGTTATATGAGGTATTCATACGTTTTCGCGATCGACGCTCTACAACAGGACGACGGATGCCACACTAGTATATTGCATAGTAATCCGATAATTATTAGTTGCTTCATTCGATCATGACTGATTCTATTTCTAAATTGGTAGGAATGCTGCCGTCTCAATGCAGTGACCAGACTCACCGTACGTGCTATTGTCAGAGCCACATATCGGAACAGATGCACCGTCAGTTCCGGGAAGATGGTGTATACAGTGCAGACTCACCGTACGTGCTATTGTCAGAGCCACATATCGGAGCAGATGCACCGTAAGTTCCGGGAAGATGGTGTATACAGTGCAGACTCACCGTACGTCCTATTGTCAGAGCCACATATCGGAGCAGATGCACCGACAGTTCCGGGAAGATGGTGTATACAGTGCAGACTCACCGTACGTCCTATTGTCAGAGCCACATATCGGAATAGATACACCGACAGTTCCGGGAAGATGGTGTATACAGTGCAGACTCACCGTACGTCCTATTGTCAGAGCCACATATCGGAGCAGATGCACCGTAAGTTCCGGGAAGATGGTGTATACAGTGCAGACTCACCGTACGTCCTATTGTCAGAGCCACATATCGGAACAGATGCACCGTCAGTTCCGGGAAGATGGTGTATACAGTGCAGACTCACCGTACGTCCTATTGTCAGAGCCACATATCGGAGCAGATGCACCGTCAGTTCCGGGAAGATGGTGTATACAGTGCAGACTCACCGTACGTCCTATTGTCAGAGCCACATATCGGAGCAGATGCACCATTAGTTCCGGGAAGATGGCGTATACAGTGCAGACTCACCGTACGTGCTATTGTCAGAGCCACATATCGGAGCAGATGCACCATAAGTTCCGGGAAGATGGCGTATACAGTGCAGACTCACCGTACGTCCTATTGTCAGAGCCACATATCGGAGTAGATGCACCGTAAGTTCCGGGAAGATGGTGTATACAATGCAGACTCACCGTACGTGCTATTGTCAGAGCCACATATCGGAGCAGATGCACCGTAAGTTCCGGGAAGATGGTGTATACAATGCAGACTCACCGTACGTGCTATTGTCAGAGCCACATATCGGAGCAGATGCACCGACAGTTCCGGGAAGATGGTGTATACAGTGCAGACTCACCGTACGTCCTATTGTCAGAGCCACATATCGGAATAGATACACCGACAGTTCCGGGAAGATGGTGTATACAGTGCAGACTCACCGTACGTCCTATTGTCAGAGCCACATATCGGAGCAGATGCACCGTCAGTTCCGGGAAGATGGTGTATACAGTGCAGACTCACCGTACGTCCTATTGTCAGAGCCACATATCGGAACAGATGCACCGTCAGTTCCGGGAAGATGGTGTATACAGTGCAGACTCACCGTACGTCCTATTGTCAGAGCCACATATCGGAGCAGATGCACCGTCAGTTCCGGGAAGATGGTGTATACAGTGCAGACTCACCGTACGTCCTATTGTCAGAGCCACATATCGGAGCAGATGCACCATTAGTTCCGGGAAGATGGCGTATACAGTGCAGACTCACCGTACGTGCTATTGTCAGAGCCACATATCGGAGCAGATGCACCATAAGTTCCGGGAAGATGGCGTATACAGTGCAGACTCACCGTACGTCCTATTGTCAGAGCCACATATCGGAGCAGATGCACCGTAAGTTCCGGGAAGATGGTGTATACAATGCAGACTCACCGTACGTGCTATTGTCAGAGCCACATATCGGAGCAGATGCACCGTAAGTTCCGGGAAGATGGTGTATACGATGCAGACTCACCGTACGTGCTATTGTCAGAGCCACATATCGGAGCAGATGCACCATCAGTTCCGTGAAGATGGCGTATACAGTTTGCACTTATTACTACGTCACAGGGCGTGTCCATAGTGATACATGTACCATAGCTGACAATCCTGAGCCGATGGCCATTCTGAGCTGCCTTACACATGGCGTTGTTGAAGTCACAGTGGGATTCTAGTCAAAAATAAAAAGAACTACAATAAAACCCCTGTTAGTGATCGCCTCTATTTAGCAGCCAACCTGTAGTAAGCAGCCAGTTTCCAGATTCCCAATATGTTGTTTTAATAAAAATACGACCTCTTAAAGTGTGTCAATTAATTGCATTTACGTTGAAACTGGTAACTCCAACTGATTATAAACAATAAAGGCAGTATGCATGGAACACGAGGCATGTTGTGCTATTCGTTTTTGAGTGCGATTCCGATTACCGTTTTTATAGAAATGAACTCCAAGATATTTAAGTGACCTAACCACTTCTATCAGTGAATTATAAAGATAAAAGTTATAAGATGTGCAACGTTCATTTTCGAAAATCATGATTTTAGTTTTATTTATATTAAGACGTAAACCCCATACATTACAATATGATTCAATATCGGTCAATATTGATTGCAGCGAAACGGGCTCATGAGAAAATACGACTGCATCGCCGGCGAGTAGTAATACATTGTAATTTGGCGTTTTATCTGCCCCAATCTTTGATGCCTAATGTTTGTTAGATTATATTTATAACGTAGATAATTTTAGTTCTACGGAAATATGTCATTTAATAAATAAATGGCCATTTTCAACTCACCTAGTCTTAATTGTTATTTACAAGGGCACCAAACAAGCTCAACTGTGCCTGGGGTTATAACACTTTTCTCAGATCTCAAACTCGAGCTCAAATGATTTGATTGGTTAATTCTAAATGTCACTGCCAGCTGAACCAATTAGATGTTTGAGACAGGAGAACAGTTTTATAACATCGAGGCCTGGAATGCAAATGGTTTTAAACAGACGGATATGTAGTCCAGTGGTAACACGCTGGACTGGTAATCCAGGGATCGCAGGTTCGATCCCCCGTCTGACCCTAACAAATTAACAGTCTTTCAGATGGGACGTTAAACCGGGGTCTCGTGTCGGTGCTGTACACCGTACACGTAAAAGAACCAGAAGAGACTCTGTCTGTATTGCATTGCACTATCCTCAACAAATCTAAAATGACTAATCTATTCAGGAGAGTTGATGGTAGATATTTGCTGTACATATCTCCTTGCTAAGTTGATGGTAGATATTTGCTGTACATACCTCCTTGCTAAGTTGATGGTAGATATTTGCTGTACATATCTCCTTGCTGAGTTGATGGTAGATATTTGCTGTACATATCTCCTTGCTAAGTTGATGGTAGATATTTGCTGTACATATCCCCTTGCTAAGTTGATGGTAGATATTTGCTGTACATATCCTTGCTAAGTTGATGGTAGATATTTGCTGTACATATCCCCTTGCTAAGTTGATGGTAGATATTTGCTGTACATATCTCCTTGCTAAGTTGATGGTAGATATTTGCTGTACATACCTCCTTGCTAAGTTGATGGTAGATATTTGCTGTACATATCTCCTTGCTGAGTTGATGGTAGATATTTGCTGTACATATCCTTGCTAAGTTGATGGTAGATATTTGCTGTACATATCTCCTTGCTAAGTTGATGGTAGATATTTGCTGTACATATCCCCTTGCTAAGTTGATGGTAGATATTTGCTGTACATATCCTTGCTAAGTTGATGGTAGATATTTGCTGTACATATCTCCTTGCTGAGTTGATGGTAGATATTTGTTGTACATATCACCTTGCTAAGTTGATGGTAGATATTTGCTGTACATATCTCCTTGCTAAGTTGATGGTAGATATTTGCTGTACATATCCTTGCTAAGTTGATGGTAGATATTTGCTGTACATATCCCCTTGCTAAGTTGATGGTAGATATTTGCTGTACACTAAGTTGATGGTAGATATTTGCTGTACATATTCCCTTGCTAAGTTGATGGTAGATATTTGCTGTACATATTCCCTTGCTAAGTTAATGGTAGATATTTGCTGTACATATCTCCTTGCTAAGTTGATGGTAGATATTTGCTGTACATATCTCCTTGCTGAGTTGATGGTAGATATTTGTTGTACATATCACCTTGCTAAGTTGATGGTAGATATTTGCTGTACATATCTCCTTGCTAAGTTGATGGTAGATATTTGCTGTACATATCCTTGCTAAGTTGATGGTAGATATTTGCTGTACATATCCCCTGCTGCTCATATGGGCAACCGGTAGCGACGATAAATAAACGTAAAACACACACATAATGGTTTTAAAGGGATTGTGCTTGACAAGAGTACTGCTGGCATACAAATATTTGCAGGTCGTCAATTGATAATATATCATTTATATTGTTGCTTATGCTCTCTATGATATCATTTGGGATAACTAAACATAGCAAGCTACTAGCCGGGTCCCCTGGTTTCACCCCGATATTATAATTACTATTCTCGAGTTATACCGGATGTAGAATTTAACAACGTTTTACATTGATTCAATGGCATTTATAAACTTTGAACCAACATGTTCGTTCATTAATTTTAATTATATTTATTCGGTCAAACATGTTTGTCCAAATCCAAGAATGCAACATACAGTGTGTCTGGACGAATGGAAATGCATGTGTGATAAGAATTACTGCTATGTATTCGTATTATAGGTATTAAAATTGTCTAATTGTTTTCAGGGAACTAGTTCCAAGCTTTCACTGGTGTACGCATAGCAATACAGGCGTGAGCTGGAATCCAGAACTGGCCAGGTCAATCTATTTTACGTAGTTGGAATTCTGCAACAATAGTTGGTTCCCATATGATTCGCGGATGTTCCAGCAGGGATGTAGTATATACTATTAAGTTGGGCATGGTTTCATGTTATTGTCTAATTACGAAATTATTCACTTAATAATGTATATACATTCACTCAATACACTATCCGAGTGTGTATTATGCAAAGTGAATTTTCAATCGTCCTTTTATTACATATTTATATTTATAAATATGTAATAGTTTTTCTTGTTCTTTCCGCCTAATAATTAGTAATTAGGACGTTCTAAATGAAAAATCAGTCTGTTTTCGATTTAACTTTCTAGAAACCGAATTGATTATCTATTAATTTATCGTGTTTTTCAGACAAATTTGTAAGACGATTTACTAATTTAAAAAGTTTAGAAAATATGTGTGGCAAAATATTACTCAATGTTATTCCCCTATAATTGTTGGCATAAGAGTAGTACCGGGCTCCGATGAAGTCATTATGCGTTTAAACAATACAAATGAGTATAATGTTTTACAATACCCAAAGTAACACAGAGCTTCGATGTTACAATAAATATAATGTTTTAGTATATCCACAGTAAGCAGAGATGAAGCGGCCACATCGACTGTCTAATTTAAACAATACTTGCAAATACATTTTGCATGAGTTAAATTGAAAAGCAAAAACAATATATGCATACTATATAATACGTTATCTGAGGCACAGACAGCCACCTCCCCGTGCATTACGTCATCACAAATGAAGTCACAGTAATGTCCATGTTGTATTCCCAGTACTCCTCCTGGAACCACTTGTTGTCGCTTGACTTCACCGCTCACTACTTGCAAAAGCAAACATACACCTGCAAAGTAATACAAATGAAATTGGTTTACAAAGAATGGTCATTTTGATGCATAAATGTGCTGTGAATATATATACGTGTAACCGTTGAAATAATGAATAGGACATATATACACCTAAGCTTATTTATCACATATCTTTGCTTTCGTACAGCATCACATATCAGGTATTTTCTTTTATAACATAATTTGCGCTGCAGACGGGTATCATATCACCATACAACAAAATATTAACACACTATTAAGATTGCAGAGACGAGCTTGTAAATTCATTCTGGGCCAAGATTATATTTCTTTGCGTGAATCAATGTCTGAAATTAATATAATGACTTTTGACCAACGGATTATTTTTCAAAAAGCAGTAACAATGTACACAATTATGAACAATCTTGTACCGAATTATTTGAATGAACATTTTCAATTAAGACATTGCAATTCAGTTACTTCAGATATGACATTGAGAAATGTTTCAAATATGGATCTCTATATTCCAAGACCTAGATGTGAAATGTATAAGAAATCATTAGAATACTCTGGTCCAAAGATATGGAATTGTCTACCATTTGAAATGAAAACGTCCAGATCTTTAAATATATTCAAGACAAAATGTAAAGTATGGATACAACGTTTTAATCGGTAGACACTAGACAGTTATATATATATAATGATTGTAAATCAATATGCTTATGTCGTTTTGTATTTCAATCAAAGTACCTGATTTATTAGGTGTTGTTTAAGTTACATTGTACAACATTATGCATGTATATTGTACGGCGTAACTATGTTATAATTATTGTGTATGTACATTTATTCTATAGTGTTAACAAATTGAAGAGGGCCCTAAGGAGGATTAGTTCAAAACTAATTAGGTCACCCTCTATAAATAAAGAAATCTATCTCTATCTCTATCTATTGCATATAGTTTGTAATTCACTAGTGAAGTAACTATGTAAATGAGGACTGTACATGTGTACTCATACGCTATGTAAATACAATAAGCAACCAACATGGCGTGGCAATACTGGTGTCATTACAAATCGTCATCGAGTTATAAACACTATGAATCCTGCACGACAGGCTATTAACACTACATATTCTGCCATATCGCTGAATTCTTCACAGCCTGTGCAGCTACAGTAGCAATTCCAATGGAAATCTGGCTAAATGTTGTGCAAATAGCCGGTATTTATTCGTTACACATTTTGACCGATTTGGTAAATATGAATGTTGTGACATAGTAAAGTACTTGTTGTGATGCTATAGTATCGTGTATTCATACACTTCACATACTAATATACATGTATAACGCACACTGTTGTTTAGAATACATTCATAATTGTATTGCTTTATAAAAGTTCATGAATTTAAAAGCTGATTATCACGTAAGCAAAGTAACTAATACAAGTAAAATTATAAATAAAATGTGAACTACTTTTTGTTGCGTTTACAATTCATTTACAACCGACCGCATAACGCACTTCATTGATAATGTACCTGAAACATTTGCAATTCAGTGAATTTACAGTTTTTGGAAGATTATGTTATAAAGGGATATCTTATAATCCTTATAATTTGTTAATTAAACTTTAAAGTATGCATATTTCTATTTGAGTTGGTGCATAACGTTAATGGTAAGACCAATTTAATGACGATTTCAAAATAAGTATCGACGTAAATATAACGCTGCCTTGCATAGTGACATCATGGACATTTAGTGACGCCATGAAAATGTGCTCTGATCCTGGAGCCAAAATTAAAGTAGCAATGTTATTTTGCGCAAAATATTATTAAAACGAGCGCTATATGGCAACGTAATATATCCAAAGTATATTCGTGGCAACAAATAGAGGATTTTAACACACATCTTCCATTGGATGAAGCTAAGGTTGCGTTTACGAATGTGTGGCTTTTAATTCCTAATAGATAAACTCACGCAGTCTATATAGTAGCTTCTTAATGTTCAAATGTTATCAATTAAAAAAAACATTTACATTGTTTTCATACGTTACATTACAATCCTATACAATGAATTTACATGGAAGCGTAGTTGTCTAGATTAGCTATAAGTGTAATATTGGGTTAAATCGGGAAAAGCAAATAGGTTAGGCTACCAGTTATGACAACATAGCTGTAAACGTAGTTGCTCAATACCCGTAATACGTTGTTGAACATCTGTGCTGCGCGGCTGATGCTGTCCCCCGGTGGGGGCTGTTGCTGTCCCCCGGCTGATGCTGTCCCCCGGTGGGGGCTGATGCTGTCCCCCGGCTGATGCTGCCCGGCTGATGCTGTCCCCCGGTGGGGGCTGATGCTGTCCCCCGGCTGATGCTGCCCGGCTGATGCTATCCCCCGATGGGGGCTGATGCTGTCCCCCGGCTGATGCTGTCCCCCGGTGGGGGCTGATGCTGTCCCCCGGCTGATGCTGTCCCCCGGCTGATGCTGTCCCCCGGTGGGGGCTGATGCTGTCCCCCGGCTAATGCTGCCCGGCTACGATCACACCGAAACAATAATGGTAAGCGGTAAAAATCACATTAACGTGATTGGTAAATCTACTCACAAGCTGTCAGTCTCATCGTGTTGTCCATGTCTAACTGAATAGTATTGTTCTTGTGTGTGATTCATGTATGAACTCTTTATCTGTACTGGGTTGAATGTGGACGATCTTATCTACAGATTATATAACTTAGTCACAGTTTAGAACTTAAATATAAATGTATCATGCTAAAGATAGGTCACGAATTAGTCTGCCTGCTTGGACTGCATGAATGACCACATATACCCTTTCATACGAGAGTGATTAATATAAGTTGTTAAAACTTGCTTCGCAATCGTTGTAAAATAAATAAAGTTTAATGAAAAAAAATGCATGTCCTGTTGAAGGTTACTATTCGTTTCACTTAGACAAACCAACGAGTGGCTAGCAAACATAGAACCCATGCCGGATTGACAACCCACCGTTATAAGTATGCAATTACCAGTGAACAGCACTGCACAGTCTATAATATTATACTGCACAGTCTATACTATTATACTGTACAGTCTATGTACTACTCAGAGTTTGCTAAGCACCAAGCATATCTAAGTAGGCCTACATAGATTACGTTATTTAAGTACATAGTTTACGTTATTTAAGTACATATTTTACGTTATTTAAGTACATAGTTTACGTTATTTAATTTAAGTACATAGTTTACGTTATTTAAGTACATAGTTTACGTTATTTAATTTAAGTACATAGTTTACGTTATTTAAGTACATAGTTTACGTTATTTAAGTACATAGTTTACGTTATTTAATTTAAGTACATAGTTTACGTTATTTAAGTACATAGTTTACGTTATTTAAGTACATAGTTTACGTTATTTAAGTACATAGTTTACGTTATTTAAGTACATAGTTTACGTTATTTAAGTACATAGTTTACGTTATTTAAGTACATAGTTTACGTTTCATGATTTTATTTGTTTATGCATTTCAATTAGTGATTTCTTTAATGATGCAGAGCGACGCCTCCTGAAGAGATTAGTCATTTTAGATTTTTTGAGGATAGAGCAATAGTGCAATGATACAGACATATACCCATTCCAGAATCTCCTCTGGTTCTTTTACGTGCACAATGTAAAGCACCGACACGAGACCTCAGTTTAAAGTCCCATCTGAAAGACTGTTAATATTATTAGGGTCAGATGGGGGATCGAACCTGCGATACCTGGATTACCAGTCCAGCATGGGTTTTAATGGTATCCATATATAGTTGATAGTTACACATTAACATAATTCCTGTAGCAGATTTAATGTGGCTAGCATTATGCCACTAAATGATACATTGTATTAACAGTAGCTGCTTTATGCTACTAAAGGTATTTATATTAAAGAAACCATAATTCTAAATAATGTCAACTATGACAACTCTTCTAAGACATGTTATAGATAATAATAATATCAGATAACTTCTGCGTAAGAAAATGCATTAGTGATGTCCTTTATATAAAATATAATGTAAAAGTCACCATTATACAAAGAAACTAAATGATTGAAATTATAGGAATGAAATAAAACAATGATTATGTAACTAAAGAATTTGATTGAAATTCTGACCGTTACAGATATATGTACTGTACATTATGAATGAATAAATATGTTTAAACCAAGTCTTCGCTGGTTCACTAAGTGTCCAGCTTAGGCACCGACACGAGACTTCGTCCGAAAGACTATTAATATTATTAGGGTCAGACGTGGATCAAGCCTACACTATCTAACCAGGATCCTTTTGATTGATTATCTAACTTACCAGTTGGTCATGGTACCCAGTTTATCCTGTGTTCTTCTATGAATGCATTGGATGCGTGCTTAGTATCGCTGTCCTGTTGAAAATGGTGTGCTGTAGGCAATACATACTAATATCAATGTTGTATTACATTCATACGTACAGTGGGCCATCGCATTTACATTACATATTTGTAAAAGCGACATTTCCAGTCTAAGCAACATGGAGGACACCACATGGAGGACACCCATATGTAGCCACACTCATAAACACACATTCCAATTATATATATACACGTATATACATTCCGATACATTCATATATGCATTATGATACATATATATATATATATATTCCGATACATATTTTCTGAAAATGTTAATCATGTGATAATTCGAAGTTCCAATGAGAGATCTATCAAAGTGACCCACAGGCAACATATGAAGTGGTGAGATATCTACAGTCAAACCTGTGTTAATGGTCACCTCCATTACGCAGCCAACCCTGTATTAAGCAGCAAGTTTCCAGATTCCCAATCGGTTGTTTTATTATATATTTGACCTCTATTAAACAGCCACCTGTGTTTGGCAACCACTTTCTCTGACTCCCTTGACTGGTTGCTTAAGACAGGTTTGACTTATATCAACAGACCAGCATGAAATCATATTATGTGAAGTCTAAATTTACTAATAATAGTTTGGTATTAAGTATGCATTTTCGGATGCTTGGGGAAAAATTGTTGATCATGTGAGAATTGAAAGTTCCGGAGAGGGACGTATCTAAAGTAACCCACATGCATCAAATGAAGTGGTGAGATATCTATCTCAATTGACTAGCATGAAAACATTATGCCAAGTCTAAATTTACCAATATTATCTCAGTATTATGCATTTTCTGAGGTGACTTTCAATTCTCATGGCTTGGGGGGAAATGCTGAAGCTGTGAGAATTGAATGTTCCGGTGAGGGACCTATCTAAAGTGACCCACAGGCATCATATGAAGTGGTGAGATATCTATCTCACTTGACCAGCATGAACACATTATGTCAAATTTAAATTTACCAATATTAGCTCGGTAATATGCATTTTTTCAGGCACGAGAAAGTGTCATGTTTACATAGTAGATAATCTATTACGGGGCATCCTGTGCCTCCACCGTAGGTATATGACCCACTTCTCTCCAATCTGCCGTTACAAATTCGCATGCCCGTGCTTTTACATAAGTCTAATAGTTGTATGCCTTGTCTGTTGACTACCGAGTCCACTGATGTACGGCCTAGAGGTATATCTGGCACATCGCTATAATCGTCTGTATTAATAGTTTGAGTATCAACATTGATATAGTCTAATTTCGAGCCCGCTCTGCCGTTCACATCTCCAGCAACAATTACCTTCCTTAAAGATTCATATTTATTTATGTCTGTTTCTAACACTTCGAAAATATTGCAATTGTGGACCTGATATGCTAATGCATCTTCGCCCCATACATATATATATATATACACAGCCTAAATAAACATCTTCGTCTAACTCGAAAAATCCACTGTCTAATCGTATCCAGATTATCATATCGAAATGCGTTTGCACGATTCTTATACCGTCGGCTATTGAGTTTCTACATACTAGGACTATACCACCACTGTTGCGCCGTGCATTCTTATTAGTTTATACAAATTTATTTTAGCTCGATTGCGAAACAAGTTATTTCAACTTATATTAATCACTCTCGAGACCTCATTCCTGATGGAATCCATCGCCACGAGGGAGAGAGAAGAGGCAACGTGGAATTTAAATGCCTTGCTTAAGGGCACAATCGTAACGGCTCGTAGCGGGGCTCGAACTCCGGACCTTTAGCAACTGAAGCGAACGCGCATCCACTGCGCTATCACGACTTTTTATTCTGAATGTTGAAATTTCCTGTAGAAATTAAATGTTTTATATCCTTCAATGTTAATGTCGCTATTTACATCTGACCATGATTCCAATAGGAATACTAAATCATTATTAAGGATCAATTCACAACATTCCTCGTGTTCTAATTTGTCTTTCGTTAACCCATTACAGTTCCACGCCAGTATCTTCAAATTACCCTCCTCGGCATTCTATTGTATTTTCCCGTACTTTCCCTCCGTATACACTTGGACCGTCAACAATTAGTTTATTGTAGTTGATGAATGCGTTCCTACCATCTTGCTTTGCCGCTTGAAGAATATATAAGAACATATTTCTTAAACAAGGGTTGTGCGTCATTATAATATCAGTAAATGCACCCGTAACACTATCTATTGTAAGTTTGCTATTGTTTACCAAGTCTGTGAATAAAGAGTTCCTACCATCTTGCTTTGTCGCTTGAAGAATATATAATATAATTATTCAAACCTACAGCGAGTCGGGCGGGGGTGTACGTTTATATATCGTCGTTACCGGTTGCCCATATGAGCGACGCCTCCTGAAGAGATTAGTCATTTTAGATTTTTGGAGGATAGTGTAATGATACAGACATATACCCATTCCAGAATCTCTTCTGGTTCTTTTATGTGCACAGTTTAAGCACCGACACGGGACCGGTTTAAAGTCCCATCTGAAAGACTGTTAATTGTATTAGTGTCAGACGGGGGGTCGAACCTGCGATCCCTGTATTACCAGTCCAGCGTGTTAACCACTAGACTACATATCCGTCTGTAAAAGCGAGTTTCTAATGGCTTTGTTTATCTTTTATATTTAAAATATTGATCTCGTGGCATTGACATTGTGGAAGTCGTGATAGTGCAGTTATAGCGCATTCGGCCCCGAGTTCACGCCCAGCTGTAGCTGTTTTGCTTAGCAACGGACATAAATTGCCTCTTCTCTCCCTCATGGAAATTGATTCTACCAGGAATGAGGCCTCGAGGACGATTAATATAATGTAGTAAACACTTGTTCTGCAATCTAGTTAAGATAAATTTGTATAAACTAAATTGACATGATTGGTGGAAGAAGCTACATGCAAAAATCTATCTTGATTTATCTGACTTTAAATTATTTATGACAGTCAAAAGGGTCATAAACAATATACAGATACGATTTTGTTTTTGCCCAATAATTGTATGTCCGTTGGTAGAATTGTGTGAATTATTAATACATTCATATTGTATTAGAACATGTAGGGGTGTCGCATCAACAGCTTAGGTCATATGGCGATTCTCCGGCTGGCATAGAGGAAGACAAATATTACGACACTACAATAGTTCTACTTAGTAGTTGTGGCCTAACTAATACATTTTCGGTAATGACAACGGCAGTCATATTGTAGGATAAAATCTAGATTATTAATCCATAATCGATTTCATAGTTGCATTTAAATTAGCTGGCTACAATCAACTTAAAACTGCAGTATTGGGATACACACGCTTACTTGAGGATGTGTGAAATATCGATAGCTGATTTGGATTATCCATTATAGTTTGACAGGTGTCGTGATCGATACCAATAGGCTGTTTCAGCAATTGACCGCGTATTCTGTAAGTCATGGTTATACACAAACACGAGCGTTTTTAAATCTCATACACTGGAAATAAGAGTCTCATTAGTAGCCTTTATCTACTATCATGTATCTCTGTAAATGATTTAGAAATCAAATGTTTAAACTAAAGTGGAGGAAAGATATTGTTATTGAGTTTCAATTCTCACAACTTACGTTTCTTATACCCGTAGCGTGAGCCCCGTAAGTCGCAACTAGCGAAGTTTCAATTCGCACGGAATTACGGCCGCCATTCTATCGAAACTCTACGACTACCAATCTTGCTGCGTCGTCGTATTGAAATGCTAATTCTATTGCAATGTGGTTTCAAAAGAGTCACATCTTACGGAGCAAATATCTATTGAAATGCTAATACCCATTAAATTGTATTTCTATCGTTGTTGGTCATCTGTTAGAACCCGGTCTTCTATTGAAGTGCTAATTCTATAGAAAATCCCATTTCTTTGGGATCTGGACGTCAAAAGAATATTAAGTTGAAACCGGAAATTGACAATGTTGAGGATATAATTATAGGCAAGGACACGTTTTATTTTTACAAAATAGAATTGTCACGCTTGAATGATTTTATATTGGTGAATATAGATATTACGCCGGTCTGGGGGTCGTCCGGGGTCAAACCCGAGTCGTCACGCATGAGTGGTTTTGCGTAAAATCCGGCATTTGAACACTTTAATGCGTACTGGAAGATAGAACGAGGCTCTGTGTGTCGTCCGGGGTCCAAAACCGAGTCGTCACGCATGAGTGATATGGAGTAAATTCCGGTATTTGAATCCTATAATGCGTACCGGTCGATAGTACGCCGGTCTGGGCCAAAACCGAGTCTCGGTTATAGCTTATACTTACACGCATGTTCATCCATTCACTTTCAATGGTTACGCATGCGCAAGAAAATGGCGGACGTAAAATTTTGAATTCTTGATAACAACAGGAAACTTTAAATATGTAGTGTTTAATTTAACATATTGTGCATTTGTTTGGATTACTGACACAATGGGTATGGTATATTGACTATGACTGATGTGAAAAAAGGAAAATACATCACCGGTCAGTGACAACAAAGACCCCAAAAGGAAAATGGCGGTCAATACTAATGGCTCTCAGGGTCTTCCACAAGTATCTCCAGCCAACACAGGTCAGATTGGTCAGCGTTTGTAATGCCACCCGTTCCACCTTACCCACCCATATATGGATCATCACCATATTACATGAACCCACAACGTTCACCAGTATTGACCAATTCCAACATGAACATTGATATGATGCAGGGAATAATTAAGAGGCTAGAAACTATGGACTCCAAACTGGGTCAGCTGACTAAAATTCAACATAGTGTTGATCAAATAACGGTACGTTTAGATAATATGGAGCTAAAGATCAACACTATTGAAAAGAGCCAGAATTTCGTGAGCGAACAATATGATCAAGTGTATTCATGTACCAGTGTAAATCAGCAAAACATTGCCAAATTGCAGTCGGAAATAAATCAGTTGACCGAATCAAATGTTAAATTGAAAACTGCAAACGAATATTTTTCTGACAGTATCATTGACTTGAAGTGTCGTTCTATGAGGGATAACTTATTATTTGTTGGTGTTCCGGAAGGTATATCGTTTAATCCCGTGTCACCTGTAGACTCAGGTACCTCGTTCAATCCCGTGTCATCGGCCAACCAGAAAACTTCCAGTTCCACTCCCATGGAATCCAACCCCACTGCCCCTGAATCATCAAGAGTTGAAGGATCTGAACCCTCATACAACCCGCGTGACTATGTACAAAACACTAACACAACTGACAGTGCTAACGGTAGTCCAACTTATGAAAATTGTGCTGAAAAAGTGTTCACTTTTTGTGAAAAGATAATACACATCAGTGACCCCAAATCAAATATTCACATTATCAGGGCACATCGAATTGGCAGGTTTATTCCAGGCAAGATCAGGCCTATAGTCGCCAAGCTTGACATGGAGTCAAAATGACAATTAAGAACTCTCTCAAACATGTGAAATTACAGCATACCAACTACAATGTGTCCGAGCAGTATCCACAAGAAGTGAAAGACCGCCGCAGAGAACTTATCCCGGTCATGCTCGAAGCCAGGAAACAAGTGAAAAGGGCTGTCTTAGTCAGGGACAAATTGTATGTTCACAATAATTTACACAGCGGTAATACATGCAAATAGGGGAACGCAGAAAAGTGTGATACTTTACGTATAATATCCTGGAAGATTGAAGGCTTAAATTCTAGTATTGATGATGACGATTTTTTGAATTTTGTTCTAAATTGTGATATTGTATTTTTAAACGAAACCTGGCAAATGAATACGGTAAATCATTCACTGAATGGGTATGAATCTATTTTTGTACCTAGGCCTGAAAGTGCCAAGTCCAGAAGAGGTCATGGTGGAGTTTGTCTGTTTTATAAAGATATTTATAGAAAAGGTATATCTATTATTGAAACTGATAGCACTGGTTTCATTTGGGTAAAATTATGCAAAACATTCTTTGGTTTTGATGATGATCTGTATGTTTGTTTTGTATATATACCACCGAGTGAGATGTTAGAAAATAATATTCGCAAACATCAAGAATATGGTAAAGTATCGGTTATTGGAGATCTTAATGCTAGATGTGGTGAACGGTCTGATATTTTATCAAATACTCATGATTATGATAAATATATACATACATTAGACAAAGATGAACATGATCAAATGTGTTATCCGGGTGACCTTCCAGTTAGATTTTCTATGGATAAAACCGTTAATTCTTCTGGAAATAAGCTGTTAGATATTTGTTTAAGTAGCGATTTGAAGATTGTTAATGGACGCATTGGGGATGACAGTGGGATTGGTAGTTTTACATACTTGTCATCTCTTGGCTATAGTTTGATTGATTATGATTTTGTTATTCATGATTTATATACATGTTCTCATCATGTACCTATACAGATTGATTTATGTATTAATACAATGCCAATAGAGTTAGATACAAAGGATACATATATTATCAAAATCTTTTGGGACAAAGAAAAAGCCCGGATTATAAGATGATGATTGATTCTGAAATAATTAACCTTGAATCTATTGTTGATAACATTATTTGATCTAATACTGATATTAATACAGGTGTCGATAGTTTTGCCAATATCCTATATACAAATGCTTATACTGTTTTTGGTAGGTCTATACATTTGACGAAGCCTAACAGTAATCGTACATTTAAAAGTCCGTGGTATACACAGGAATGTGAAACGGCTAGGCGTGAATTTCGCTCAGCGAAGGCAATTTATAGGAAAAACAAATCCAGTCATAACGGTGATCTATTAGTCGACAAACGCCGCATGTACCGTTGTGCTAAGTGAAAAGCCCATGGTATGTTTAAGGCCAAACAAAGAAATAGTATGCATAACTTAGCTTCGTCACAACCACAACAATTTTGGAAAGAAATAAGAAAATTAAAATCAAATAAGAAAAAATGAAGCACTATAAGTTCAGATAACTTTCTTAAACATTTTAAGAATCTTTTTTCCAGATAATACTGATTTCGCTAATAATGATGTTGACAATGATTTGTTAAATAATAATTTAATTACCGTCGATCAACTTGATAATGTGTTTACCGTTGATGAAATTTATAAAGCAATGTCTGCACTAAAGCAAGGTAAAAGTGGAGGTATTGATTGCTTAACTCCTGCAATGTTTATTGAATGCAAAGATACACTGGCGCCATTATTATGTAAGCTTTTAAACCACGTGTATATAAATTGTATGTATCCAGTTAGTTGGACCAGAGGTGTTATTGTTCCTATTCCTAAGAAAGGAGATCTAAATAATGTAAATAATTATAGGGGTATTACGCTTACCAGTATTTTTTCGAAAATATTTTCAATTGTGTTGGATATATGTCTTCGAAAATGGGCTGAGGCAAATGAACTCTTATCAGATTTTCAGTTTGGTTTTCGTAAAGACAAAAGCACTGTAGATTGTATTTTTGTTTTAACCTCGATTATAGACAAAGTTATTTCTTAAGAAAAGAAGAAACTTTATTGTGCTTTCGTTGATTTTCGTAAAGCTTTCGATGTAGTGTACAGAAACGGTATTTGGTTTAAGCTATTACAGTATGGAGCTTCAACTAAATTGGTTAATATGTTGCAAAAAATATACGAGAGTGTAAAATCTTGTGTACGCATTAATGGAACTTACACTGACAATTTTGATATTATGTACTGTCCATCGTACATGTTGTATAGGCGACGAACAATTGTGTTTAATGCCAATAAACTATGAAACTGAAACATGTGAGATAGAAATGATACACCGACTCACTTCTTAGTCTTGCGATAAAATTAAGCATTGACTACAACAATAGAGACGATGATTGACTACAACAATAGAGACGATGATTGACTACAACGATAGCGACGATGATTGACTCCAACAATAGAGACGATGATTGACTACAACAATAGAGACGATTATTGACTAAAACAATACAGACGATAATTGACTACAACAATAGAGACGATGATTGACTACAACAATAGAGACGATGATTGACTACAACAATAGAGACGATTATTGACTAAAACAATACAGACGATAATTGACTACAACAATAGAGACGACAATTGACTACAACAATAGAGACGATGATTGACTACAACAATAGAGAGGATATTCAACGTCTGATAATATGTTCATACTACAACACATGATTCAGTACTTGAATACTATGCCGCTTGCTAATCTATGCTGTAGGGGAATAATTGTATATGCGTATTCGTTGATTCAACACATTGTGTAAGATTATAATGTCGAACAGTATCGTTTGTGTGGATGCCAGTACTGAGGCTATACGCTAAATGTTGACGCAAACCAGTCCTACTCCGATGCGTGGGCGACCAAGAAGCGTAGCCATTCTGCTTCGGACCTGGTCGTTGTTGATTCAGCTAAGAAGCAGAGATCGGAGGATATAACCAATAGGAGTTGCATGCGCAAGGACTTTAACGTTGAGAAAGCGGTAGTTCCAGGGGAAGAGTCGCGTGTCAGAGATTCAGCATCAGTACATAGTTTTGGAGACAGTGATTTGACTATGAAGGAATTGATCCTGAATTTATCCATTGATATGAAAGCCGCTAGTGAAAAAATAAATGGCAGAATGGATATAAAAAATGTCTAAGGTATTTGACAAAAGAATAAGCATCGAGATGCCGATAATTCGTAAAGACATATACTCGAGTGTGTGACATGAGTAAAGAATGGACAAGTGATATTGAGAATATACAAGAGCAAATCAACGATATTGCTATCCATACAACAGGGTCTCCAACGGACAGCATTGCTCTTATCCTGGTAATTCGTACCTTACCGTACGCAGTGTGTGAAAATCTGCACGAAAATGTGACCAATATGTTCCGTGAGAGCCTGAAATTAAATAGTGTTTGACCATTTTCTGTAGATTGAAAGGAATCGTTTTCCAATAATTTACCTGGCGTGGTAATTGTTAAATGCCTTAATACTGATGAGAAACAGCAAATCCTTGAAGTCAAAAATAGGTTAGGAAAGTCATCGATGTACAAGCGTGTTTTCATGAATAAGTGATCAGACGAAGGAAGAACGGCGAATGGCGTCATCCATGCGATCAATAGTGAATGTCATCAACGAAGGTAAGACAGGGCTGAAGGTTCGAGGCTCCAGGGTCGTTTCCATGTCAAATGAGTTTCAGAGGGGCGGCAACCGGGTGTAACATCAGCATTTAGTTTAAACATATTTTATTTCCCAATATAATACATATTGAACAATGCATACACCACGCATAATCAGAATACAGAAACAGGATTAGAATGGAAGACAGAGTCTTATATCATTCTTCTCCTCTGCAAAGATTGTATGTATTTCGGTTGGCTTTTGCAATTGTGTTATAGAGTTAGGAAAGGTTTAACATGAAAACATGCGAACATAACTACATGTTAAACATTAATAAAGATCATAATATAGTGGATTGTGAGTGAGAGGGCGAGAGAAAAAAGAATGTAGTGAGAAGAAGGTGATAAGAAGATAACAGAGGAGAGAATGTATGTCTCATGTCACAATAATCGTTATTAATACTATTATTCAAATCGCTTACTATCAGATATGTAGGTATGAACATGTGTGAATATGAGAGTGTTTTCCTGGTCGGATAGGGCCGGATTTCCTAATAGGAGGGTTTCGAGATCTATGTTGAAATTGTGAAGATTGTTATTTAGAGTTGTACGGCAAACATTGTACATTCTACACTCAAAGAAATAGTGAAAGTTTGTCTCCATTTGACCACAATTACATAAAGCTGTAGGAGTAATATTTTTTAGGAAAAGGTGATAGTTAAGACCACTACATTTCGTACGAAGGCGTGTATGGAGGACTTGAAGTTTTCGTGTACCCACATACAAGTATGGAGGGACTTTGCTCTTGTTTCTATTGATATTGGATGTATGTGTTGAATGTTTGTACTGAGGGAGAGTTACGAACCGTAGAAGGCAGAGAGTTCCAATTCCGAATTGTTGAAAGCAAGAAAGAATTATAGTATAGTGACGTTCTGGAATGCACTCCGTGGACATGTTCTGAATTTCTTAAATTGTACCGGGTTTCTGCTTGTCGGGGAATCAATGAGAAGAGATAGTCAGGTGTTTGGTTGGTGTTCATTTTATAGAACATAATAAGCTTGTGTTTGTTTCTTCTGTCCGTTAAACATTCCCATCTGGTTTCCAGATGTAGGTTTAGCAAAGAAACGAGCTTATTTGCTCCAGTGGCAATTCTGCCACATTCGTTTTGGATTTTGTCCAGCTGTACCATCTCATATTTGGTACAGTTGCTTCATACAACATCAGCATATTCAAGGAGAGGCCTTATAAAGGAAAGGTATATAATTTCAAGTGATCTACGATCAAGCGAGAATTTTAGTTTCCACATAATATTGACTCGTTTCCATGCTTTCTCGATAATATAGTCCATATGCGAATGCCAATTACAGTCGTTAGATAGAAATATCCCAAGATGTTTATGGTCTGGAACTTCAGGGATGCATTGGTCAAACATAAAGAGAGGAGGATGTATACTGTGGAACTCCGGCTCTTATATTTGCCCATGTCGATTTGCTTCCAGGAAGAACAACTCTTTGTCTTCGGTTGGACAGATAATCTGACAACCATTGAAAAAGAGGACCGGATATACCTGCGTGTAATAGTTTTGCCAGTAGACCTTTATGCCAGACTTTATCAAAGGCTTTACTTATATCGAAGAAGACCGTTCTCACTTCGAGACCATCATCGAGAGCTTTACATAGTGTATCGTATGTGTACGTTAGCTGGTTTACAATTGAGTATCCCAGTATGAACCCTGATTGTGCAGAAGATAGAAACTGGGTTTCCCGAAGATGGTTGAAAAGATGTTTGAATATGAGACGCTCAAATACTTTTTCAATTGTATTTAACAAAGAGATTGGACGATAGTTGCTAGGGAGTGATGCATCTCCCTTTTTGTATGCAGCATTAATGTGGGCTTCTTTCCAACTGGTTGGAACTCGTCTGCATTGCAATGAGAAATTAAAAAGATCACATAGTGGTTTGGTTAGCTCCTGAGAAGATTCGTAGAGCATTCTGTTGCTTATTCCGTATGGTCATGCCGCTTTGTCGACTTGTAAAGACTTTAAAACATCAGTAACTTCATCTACCTCGATATATATTTCATGCAGTCGAATCATGGAAAGCGGTGGGCCCAGATCTGGTACTTGTCTGTTGTAATCATCGATGTTTGTCTGTCCCTGAAAGTAGTTGTTAAGAAGATTTGCCTTTTCAGAGTCAGAGAAGGTCGATAGTTGTGTGTCTGGGTGCTGTAATGGAGGAATTGTGTTGCTAGAATGATTAGACATGAATGATTTGAGAGTTTTCCACCAGTCTTTAGAAGAAAATGATCCATTCTTTAGTGTATCAGAGAGCTTTGAGAAATGTGCAGATTTGGCGTGGCGAATACGAAAAATCGTTTCATTGCGAATTTGTCTGAATTTCTGCCATTGATAGATAGATTGAGTCGCATTGGCTTTCCTGTATGCTCGTTTTCGCTTGCGTATTTGTTTTTTGATGTCGGTAGTTATCCAGGGTGGTTAGCACGCGGAATCACACACCACACTGTATGCATCATAATGAGATTCCCCCCAATATTCTGAAGGACTTTCTAATAATAATAATTACTGAAGTATATATTTATATGTCAAACAACTATCACCTACAGTATACATCCGTTATGTCGAATCGAACACAATAGTTCGACATAACCGAAGTTTGACATCATGGATATTGATCATATTTGCCAAGATGATGTTTCTCAACGATCACTAGCCTTACATTGATTTCATAATAAATTATCTTCCAAGGTGTCATTTACTTAACGAAATTTGGCATAAACAGAGTCAGGCATAAGTAAAATGATGGTATCAGAAACGGGACTTTAACCTGACTTCGAGATAACCGGAAATGTTGACATAACCGACTGTGATATAACGGATGTAGACTGTAATACCTGAAACAACGATGCTTATCTGAAACGGGACGTTGACCTGACTTCGAGATAACCGGATATTTTGACATAACCGACTTTGATATAACGGATGTAGAATATAATACATAAAACCACGATATGTACCATGTACGTGATTGCGGAGTAGCTTGTTTCACTAACTACGCTTTATTAAATGCGTTGCAGTTTTATTTACTCATGACATTATATTATATCTTGTAAGTGAACTGAACGTCGGCTGTAACATTGATTTAGAATAAAGATATATCGTTCGCTATAAAGCAAATGCAACTCATGACGTAATGATTATTAATATGCAAACAGTTGTGCTGGAATATAATAATAATTTACAACTACAGACATCAGGTTAACCGACTGATACTGTTCTTAATGCTAACCAGTCAATGATGACTGCACTGCAAACGTATATTGCACGACAATGTGAGTTGACATTACTAGTTGGATATATCTGACTGTCATTCTATAGTATACGATACGAATGGTTGAAGATCATGTTTACATGTCACAGTATGCATGGTTGTTTTCTTATCCTTCATTACTTTTACATTCATTTACAGTTTGTGGACCAAGCTCCAACAATTTTCTTTTGCCTGACCATCTGTCTGGCCTCATATAGCACCCCGGATCTATATTGAGTGAGGTCTTCGTTCACATACTTTCCTTCGTAGCCATTTGACTTTAACAGCACACGATTATTGTAGAACATGTCACGATCACGGCGTGAATTAAACTTGACAATGATATCTCTTGATTGTCCAGTTACCCTCTTCTTACCCACTCGGTGTGATACGGCAATATCTCGTAGGGATAACGTTGATCCTATCGCTTTGGCCATATTCAAAACGTGATGGTCGGTATTGTCGTCCTCCTTCTCTACAATCCCTGAAATACGTAGGTTGTCACGCCTGCTGTATTGTTCTGACTCATCTGCCTGCCTTAAACTCTAGAAAATCAACTCTATGAGCCAGATCAGCATTGGCAGTTTTTAGTTGCTCGTTGCTCGTTTTCCGTTTGTAGTGAGTTTATCTGTGACTGGAGACATGTCACTACTCCTTGGACAATACTACCTATTGTAGTTTTGAACATATCACATACTTCAGATTGAATGGAGCTCTTAAGTGCTGATGCTATTGATAGCTGTCTGATCAAAGCGTAATGATGTTGGGTGTTGTGTTGTCGGCGAATACATGGCTGTTCTATTAAGTAGAAAGTCACTGTTTTCAGATGAATTACTGTCGAATCTGTTTTTCTTAAGTTCGATTTGATCTTCAGGTGAAGACAAGTCTCTTTTCTTTGTACTAGATATAATTGGAGTACACGGTTCGTCACACATAATAAGCACCGCTAAGTATAGTTGTTACTGCTTTGTGCGGGTTGATTGCAATGAGAGTATTGGATAACGGACACTATATAGCACAAGTTACGAGAGTCACGGGTTTGCACATTCCACACATACCTCAGTTCAGATACACTTTTTGTAGGCACAATATGATCGTATCATTTCAGAAACAAACAAAGCATCAATCGTATAAACAATTCCATACGTGCTCTTAGATGATCATGGTCTTCCACTAATGCTCTACAGCATCAAAACTACGTTCCTCTACAATCCCTAGAACGTCTTAAATCATGAGAAAAGCCATGAGCGAAATGTAAGCAAATGTTATCGCCATTTTACCGGAAGTCCCTTCTTTTGAAGCATTTCGTGAGTCAAGCGTTCATTCTAATAGTGGTGCTAAATGTAATAGTAATACATGTAGCAGTAGTGTAACTCGGACTGACCATGTTTACAGTGGCGATGAAAATAGAGCTTATAATCAAAGTGGTAATTCTCAAGGTATAAATGGTCGTGACAAGAGTAACATTCGCAGGTCATCTCGCGAGGATAATATATTCAGTGGTAATGATGGAGCTTGATATGGAGGATGTGGACGAGGAAAATACAACCCGAGATGGTAGGGTGATCACCAGATCACACACGTGGGGGTTTCTCTGGGTACTCCGGTTTCCTCCCACACGAATGACCACATTTAGAATGACTTTCATCTGCTCCAACGAGAGTGATTAATATAAGTTTTTAAAACTTGCTTCGCAATCGTTGTAAAATAAATAAAGTTTAAACAACCGAGGACGAGGCGGAAGAAATGGCGGATGGCAACAGAACAATCGTTACTGATTTAAATGAGGATTTTGGAATGTTGATGGTTTTAATTATCGCACGAGGATAGGAGATACAATGGTAATAGTGGAGCTTGGTATGGAGGACGCGGTCGAGGAAAACACTACCAAGGACGAGGCGGAGGAAATGGCAGATGACAACAGAACAATCGTTACTGATTTAAATGAGGATTTTGGAATGTTAATGGTTTTAATTCACATGCTGATTCTGACAACTTTATTTTGAGAGACTCTTGCATTAAACATATTGACTTTGACATAGTAGGCATTTAAAAGGGAATGATATCATTCATATTAATGGGTACAGATTGTTTGGAAATACTAGGCTTAATTTACATCGAAAAGCCTGGGCAGGCTCGGGTGGTGTTGGTTTCTTGATAAAATATGATATATTAATTGATGATAATTGTACTGTTGTTAATTGCACTGATGAAGGTATAGTGTGGATCTGTATTGAAAATAAGCTAACATGTACTTGTGTATACTGCTGTGTTTGCTATTTACCCCCTAACATGTCAACAGGACATGTTGAAGTAAATTAGGTTTATGACCATCTAACTAAAAGTATATATGAGATCAAAGTAAGGGTGAAATATTTATATGCGGCGATATGAATAGCCGATGTGGAACTTTAGTTGATTTTATAGAAGGGTTGATCCAATGCGTGGACGCGATGTTGTTCATTTTACCGGTAATGATTATAGTGATATTTTAACAGAATGTTTAAGTTGTGTGAATTTTATAATGTTAAATTGTAGAAATTATGTCCAGAATGACTTCACCTGTGTCTGACTCCAGCGATGCCCCGCTATAGACTACCGTCTGAATAGTCATGACTCATTTGATCCGTATACAAACTTCTGTGTGAAAAGGGCATCAGAATGTTGTATCTGAAGTCAGAGTCCAATATATACAAGGGATCCTTGATCACTCCCCTTTTGATGTGGGAGTTTTCGCTGGATAGTGGTCATCATATTCAGCAAGGGCCAGTACATAGCATGGCTCCTGGGGTCAACACAGAGTATGTCAAATACAAAGTTGATGCCATACCAGATACTCCACTCAATAAAGATATTAGGTTCAAACTAATTGCAAAAGATGACATTTTCATACTGAATGAAAGCTCATATGCACATTAGCCATACAAAAAAGATGCACTCTACAGATGGAGCTACATGTAAAAATGGTTGGGGTGAATTATTGCAAAATCATAAAATTCAAAGACGGCAAACAAAGCCCACCATACCGAATATTCTTTAATCTCCCAGTAAGTTTGCACGCGCGATACTGAAAATAAACTCAGGAGTGGGCCCGTGAAAAGCCGCATTGCTGTTCAATAAGAAGAGCGTAAGTTTGAAATTTAGTCTATTTTATTTGACTGTGAAATACATCCAATAAACATTTACCAGTCCTAGATATACAAATTTAATAATTGCTAAGTATAACCTTTTTTCGCGATAGTTGTTACATTTGAATTGATCTTTCATTTAGTAAGTTGAAACAGATGCCAAATATTCATTTTTAAACCATGTGAATTTCATCATAACCTTATTATTTGTACACGAATATAACCGGTATTCACTATGAACATTGTGAATTAATAAAGATGCTGCTATTTTTTTCAGAAAACTACCGAAGCGTATATATGTCACATTTACACATTTTGTTTTCATTGCACAATCGTCGATAGCTTGGTTTGTACACCACTATTAAGTCTATTCTATTTAAACCTGTTATTTCCTTCTCCAACGATGTTATCCATCACCGACGGAGAATATTATATCTTGGAGATGTACATGAGACCGTCAAGTAGTCCATTTGGAGCCATATCCATTAAGTCATATTTAAATGTTACTTGGGAATATATAGAATTGTTTCTTGGTGACACTGTTTGTGTTTATATTGTCCATTTGCATAGTCACTACAAGTAAGACTTAAACTGACTTCGTTTATTGACTGTCACAATAGTTTCATTAACGGTACACAATCTTGATAGGCAACTTCTACGACTTGCTGGTGACGGATTACGATGAGAATTATACCTATTTCTCAAACCTGATATAGGGGTGGTTTATGCAAATACATAATAGTACAAACATGGCCTGATAAAGTGTCATTGAGAAAGAAAATGTGTCCTCATTGCTTACTACTATGTAATACCTGGTAAATCTCAGGACATACATTTAATGTGTACATCTTTACTTTAAATATTACCGGTTACAAGCACACTGGTCACTATGGTTGATGTCAATGCCAACTAACATGGACATGAACATTGCTATGCAGCACGTCTCTATTACAGAGTATGCAACCTATAGGCAGCACAAGGACGTTGGTAAAGCTTGATCGGCCCGAGACAGTAAAATACACATAGAGTGTTGATATTTCTTCTCCTTTTGATGAGACAGGTGCAGCATTGAGAAATATTGAAACAGTTAATGCGGGTGACAAAGTAAATATAGACAATGCAAAGGAAATTGGAGAAGCAATAGTGAAAGCTATGGTTGGGAAATCTTCAGAAGAATACACTTTTATAAGGTCTAGGTGGTAGTCGTGATAGCACAATGGATGTGCGTTCGCTTTAAGTGTGAAATGTATGGAGTTCGAGCCCCGCTGGAGCCGTTACGATTGTGCCCTTAGGCAAGGCATTTAAAGTCCATGTTGCTTCTTCTCTCTCCCTCGTGGCTATGGATTCCATCAGGAATGAGGTCTCGAGAGTGATTATGCTAAGTTGTAATAATTTGTTTCGCAATCGAGCTAAAATAGATTTGTATAAACTAAAATAAGGTCTATGCACGTCTAATGCTATATAATAAAACACTGTTAAGTTGACAGGTGAAACAGTATACACTTATTCTCAATTACTCTTTCAGAGATTAAAAGAAGGTGTTGAAGATATTTCAACACTATTTAGGTATGAGCTCAGTAGCCTTCCATCCGCTTTGCTGAAAAATAATGGGCTACATCGAGTACCCCAGAGACAAGTCTAGCAGACGCTATGTGGGTACCTGGAGACTGCAGAATCATCGATGAAGAGGAACAATCAGATGCACAAACATGTGATGTGGTGGATGGAGGTTCCTTGCTACAAAATATTCCCTCGCAAAAGAATAAAACATTTGGTGATATTTGCCAGCTTTTTTTGGAAGCTACCACGAACCATCTATAAAAGAGTTACCAATCACAGACGAAGACATGGACATAGTTTGAACTGAAGTTAAATTCGCATACAAGATACCTTTCAGATCAAAGTATGATGTATATTTAAAAAACCTGAACAACAAGCAAAATTGTAGTACACTTCTAGGAGAATTCCTGACGTCGATGGGAATTGATGTCAGAAATGCATCTAGTGATGCAGATACACTTATTGTCAATGCTGTAGTTCAGCTGGCAGCAACCAGAAACACTCATTATTGTTGAAGACACAGACTTACTACTTCTTTTATGGTACCATGTGGGGCAATATTCGAATGAAACGATTCTTTAGATCAGACTCGAGGTAAACTATGGTAAAGAGAAACAAGATATGGGATATTCAAATGACCCAACATGTTCTGTCGAGAAATATGTGACTTTATTCTTTTCCTTCATATCACGACATGTTGTAGCACGACATCGCGATTATATGCCAAGTTTCCATACACTTCATTGAAAGTTCTGCACAGTTGGCAGTAATTCATTTTATTGATATTAACTTGACGGAATGTCATGATACAGCCATGTTTAAGAGGATTTCGCCAAAGATTATACAAATACGTCATTTGTTCAGGTCGATATCCATCCATCCAAGTCTACTGCTGTCAAATTTCATAGTTATGTGTTTTTTACAAAATACAAGTCTGAACATGATCCGAAGAACGATTGGCGTTGGGAAGTTGTTATTAAGTATGTTGTCGGGAATTGCCATAACTAATGTTGATCAAACTTGTGGCTCGACCCGTTTGCCTTTCTTTAGATTGTTGTGTTTTGTATTCACATGTATATGTGAAACGAATCGAGCAATAAAATATGATTAAACTAGACTAGTAGAATGTTTATGCTAGTGAAAACGAGTCTCACTCCTGCTCTTGAATGTCTTCTGAACATTATACAGTGTAATGCAAAGCAAACTGTGAGAACAAACGTTGCACATGTCGAAAACATGATTAGTATGGCGTGTGGAGCATGCCGATGCGTTGTTTGTTGAAATCCACCCACTTGCTGAATTACATATTGAGGAAGTGTAACAATACGAGCATATTGTACCTGTATATATTAAGATAATTAGTTTAACCACAGGCTATTAAATATGTACACATTGTCATTTATTGACAATTGGTTTTAACCTTGTGATAAGAATCTATCGGACAAGTTAGACCACGTTCAACTTGTTATTACATAGTTTCACCGTAAGCTACGAAATATAAGCGATAGTCATCAAACGTTTGCACACCTTATGTCAGTTATTAATTGTAGCCTCATTATTAATTAATAGCCCCCAGATATGACTATACACGTACTCTTAGTATATCCATATAAATACCAGAGAGAGAGACACACTTACAAATATACGGAAATGGAATAAGAGCTAGGAAGAGAGAGCAAAGTGTGGCTCCGACACATTATGAGAACGCACGTTAAGGCTCAGTTATGCTAGCTTGGGTTATGAACGAAATAAATTGATTTTAAAACACAACGCGAAGTTACTATTATGATCCCGGCTTGTCGTGTTACAGAAGTGGGAGAAAATTGTTGTGGTGAATAGTTGAATTTAGGTAATGCCTAGATTGATACATTCTACAAATTATAAGGCTCTGCTTTCATTATACACTGACGATATGTTGAGTGTATTACAGTTCTTTTGCAAACAGCATAGAGCCAACATATTCGAAGGCGTGATATCTATTTGACTGATATCACCTATTCAATATGTGATACAATCATATGATATAGTGGAATATGTGATTCATAAGCATTGTTCATATTCGATATATACGAATCACATATTCAAGTATTTTATATCAACATTTTCATTTTGTATATAACATTTCGACTATTTATGATAAATGGTTCCATAATGGTACTGACCTGACACTTTTGACAGATTGATATCATATATTCGAATTGCTGACATCACACTATCGAATAAGTGTAATTGATATCATGATATTAAATATGTGACAATTTTAGGATAAATAGTAATCGATTGTGGATCATAATATTAATTACTGTCTAGTACATGTTCGAAAGTTCAACTATTCGAATGTTTGGAATAATTTACTAACAAACAAGCATTACATTGTAAAAATGCATTCAGCTTGTATAAAACATACATATACGTGTACTTAATTTATATAAAACATACATATACGTGTACTTAATTTATATAAAGCATACATATACGTGTACTTAATTTATATAAAGCATACATATACGTGTACTTAATTTATATAAAGCATACATATACGTGTACTTAATTTATATAAAGCATACATATACGTGTACTTAATTTATATAAAGCATACATATACGTGTACTTAATTTATATAAAGCATACATGTACGTGTACTTAATTTATATAAAACATACATATACGTGTACTTAATTTATATAAAGCATGCATATACGTGTACTTAATTTATATAAAGCATGCATATACGTGTACTTAATTTATATAAAGCATGCAGATCTAACGTAAGTATTGATGCATTATATCCACATTTTAATCTAGTTAAATATACATGTTATATATTGTATACATAGTGGATGGGGTAAATATACATGTTATATAATGTATATATAGTGGGTGGGGTAAATATACATGTTATATAGTGTATACATAGTGGGTGGGGTAAATATACATGTTATATAGTGTATACATAGTGGGTGGGGTAAATATACATGTTATATAGTGTATACATAGTGGTGGGGTAAATATACATGTTATATAGTGTATACATAGTGGGTGGGGTAAATATACATGTTATATAGTGTATACATAGTGGGTGGGGTAAATATACATGTTATATAGTGTATACATAGTGGGTGGGGTAAATATACATGTTATATAGTGTATACATAGTGGGTGGGGTAAATATACTGTATATAGTGTATACATAGTGGGTGGGGTAAATATACATGTTATATAGTGTATACATAGTGGGTGGGGTAAATATACATGTTATATAGTGTATACATAGTGGGTGGGGTAAATATACATGTTATATAGTGTATACATAGTGGGTGGGGTAAATATACATGTTATATAGTGTATACATAGTGGGTGGGGTAAATATACATGTTATATAGTGTATACATAGTGGGTGGGGTAAATATACATGTTATATAGTGTATACATAGTGGGGGGGTAATATACATGTTATATAGTGTATACATAGTGGGTGGGGTAAATATACATGTTATATAGTGTATACATAGTGGGTGGGGTAAATATACATGTTATATAGTGTATACATAGTGGGTGGGGTAAATATACATGTTATATAGTGTATACATAGTGGGTGGGGTAAACATACATGTTATATAGTGTATACATAGTGGGTGGGGTAAACATACATGTTATATAGTGTATACATAGTGGGTGGGGTAAACATACATGTTATATAGTGTATACATAGTGGGTGGAGTAATATACATGTTATATAGTGTATACATAGTGGGTGGGTAAATATACATGTATATAATGTATACATAGTGGGTGGGGTAAATATACATGTTATATAATGTATACATAGTGGGTGGGGTAAATATACATGTTATATAATGTATACATAGTGGGTGGGGTAAATATACATGTATATAATGTATACATAGTGGGTGGGGTAAATATACAGTTATATAGTGTATACAGTGGGTGGGGTAAATATACATGTTATATAGTGTATACATAGTGGGTGGGGTAAATATACATGTTATATAGTGTATGCATAGTGGGTGGGGTAAATATACATGTTATATAGTGTATGCATAGTGGGTGGGGTAAATATACATGTTATATAGTGTATACATAGTGGATGGGGTAAATATACATGTTATATAGTGTATACATAGTGGGTGGGGTAAATATACATGTTATATAGTGTATACATAGTGGGTGGGGTAAA
>CM026390.1:61760438-61795373 GCA_014843695.1 Archivesica marissinica
GTATACATAGTGGGTGGGGTAAATATACATGTTATATAGTGTATACATAGTGGGTGGGGTAAATATACATGTTATATAGTGTATACATAGTGGGTGGGGTAAATATACATGTTATATAGTGTATGCATAGTGGGTGGGGTAAATATACATGTTATATAGTGTATGCATAGTGGGTGGGGTAAATATACATGTTATATAGTGTATACATAGTGGGTGGGGTAAATATACATGTTATATAGTGTATACATAGTGGGTGGGGTAAATATACATGTTATATAGTGTATACATAGTGGGTGGGGTAAATATACATGTTATATAGTGTATACATAGTGGGTGGGGTAAATATACATGTTATATAGTGTATACATAGTGGGTGGGTAAATATACATGTTATATAGTGTATACATAGTGGGTGGGGTAAATATACATGTTATATAGTGTATACATAGTGGGTGGGGTAAATATACATGTTATATAGTGTATACATAGTGGGTGGGGTAAATATACATGTTATATAGTGTATACATAGTGGGTGGGGTAAATATACATGTTATATAGTGTATACATAGTGGGTGGTGTAAATATACATGTTATATAGTGTATACATAGTGGGTGGGGTAAATATACATGTTATATAGTGTATACATAGTGGGTGGGGTAAATATACATGTTATATAGTGTATACATAGTGGGTGGGGTATATATACATGTTATATAATGTATACATAGTGGGTGGGGTAAATATACATGTTATATAGTGTATACATAGTGGGTGGGGTAAATATACATGGTATATAGTGTATACATAGTGGGTGGGGTAAATATACATGTTATATAGTGTATACATAGTGGGTGGGGTAAATATACATGTTATATAGTGTATACATAGTGGGTGGGGTAAATATACATGTTATATAGTGTATACATAGTGGGTGGGGTAAATATACATGTTATATAGTGTATACATAGTGGGTGGGGTAAATATACATGTTATATAGTGTATACATAGTGGGTGGGGTAAATATACATGTTATATAGTGTATACATAGTGGGTGGGGTAAATATACATGTTATATAGTGTATACATAGTGGGTGGGGTAAATATACATGTTATATAGTGTATACATAGTGGGTGGGGTAAATATACATGTTATATAGTGTATACATAGTGGGTGGGGTAAATATACATGTTATATAGTGTATACATAGTGGGTGGGGTAAATATACATGTTATATAGTGTATACATAGTGGGTGGGGTAAATATACATGTTATATAGTGTATACATAGTGGGTGGGGTAAATATACATGTTATATAGTGTATACATAGTGGGTGGGGTAAATATACATGTTATATAGTGTATACATAGTGGGTGGGGTAAATATACATGTTATATAGTGTATACATAGTGGGTGGGGTAAATATACATGTTATATAGTGTATACATAGTGGGTGGGGTAAATATACATGTTATATAGTGTATACATAGTGGGTGGGGTAAATATACATGTTATATAGTGTATACATAGTGGGTGGGGTAAATATACATGTTATATAGTGTATACATAGTGGGTGGGGTAAATATACATGTTATATAGTGTATACATAGTGGGTGGGGTAAATATACATGTTATATAGTGTATACATAGTGGGTGGGGTAAATATACATGTTATATAGTGTATACATAGTGGGTGGGGTAAATATACATGTTATATAGTGTATACATAGTGGGTGGGGTAAATATACATGTTATATAGTGTATACATAGTGGGTGGGGTAAATATACATGTTATATAGTGTATGCATAGTGGGTGGGGTAAATATACATGTTATATAGTGTATACATAGTGGATGGGGTAAATATACATGTTATATAGTGTATACATAGTGGGTGGGGTAAATATACATGTTATATAGTGTATACATAGTGGGTGGGGTAAATCACCCCTCTATGAACATTTATATGCACATGCCAGACTATTTTCTATATGCATTTGCCATGTACAATGGGAGTAGTTATCATGTATTTGACAACATTAATTAAAGACATCCAACATCGGTAGTGCATATAAACTGTATATATATTGGCACAAAACGGATCAAATCAGATGCAGGTTCTTTTTCCGCTACGTTGAAGTATTGAAATATTACATTGGTAGTGCGTGGGGTAATTCTACCCCTGAACAAGTCTTATTTTGTCAACCATTTTAGTTTTATTTAAGCAATTTGCATCAACAATTGCTAGTTACCGTATACATGTATGTGTAAAGAAAAGAAAACAAATTGAAATAGCAATGCTATGACATGCTTTTATTGCACACCAAATGCACAGCATAAATTACCCAATATTTCGTCAGTTGTCTCTGTCTTGGACATTTTTTACCAATTTTGGCCAATAGTACAGAGTGCAACTTTTAGTATCCAGAGCTTCACATATTATTATAGTCATAACTGCTAAAATAAATTCGTTTACAACTAGATGCCAAGTCCAGCTACCTTGACTTGGAGTAAGACAATATGTTCATAAGTAATGACATATATGATAATCTTTTCTGGACGAATGGGAATTTATGTGATAAGAATTGTAGTAACTGATATGTATTCGTCTTATAGGTATTAAACTTGTATATTTGTTTCAGTGGTGTGCGCATAGAAATACAGGCTTCAGCTGGAATCCAGAAATGGCCAGGTCAATCTATTTACGTAGTTGAAATTCTGCAACAATATATGGTTTCCATATGATTTCCGGATGATCCAGCAGAGATGTGGCATATATTATTTTGTTGGATAGGGTTTCGTGTTATTCTTAACATATTTGCATTTAATTACTAAATTGTGCACTTTATAATTTATAAAACATTCACCCAATACACTATCCGAGTGTGCATTATGCAGAGTGAGTTTTCAATCGTCCTTCTATTACATATGTATATTTATATGTAATAGTTTTTCTTGTTCAAGCTGTATATAACTTAGAGCAAGGCGTTCGGACCCAAGATAGCATAGATCAGACATATGAGTCTCTGTGCGCTCTTATTAAGGAGGAAATGTCTCGTAAGCTGTCAATTAAAAAGTATGATCCTAATAGGTCCTCCTCTAATAAGAGACGTAGAGTCTGAAAGGCGTGGTGGCCTGAACACCTGTCATTATTATGGAATGGGATATGCTTAGCTGAAAAACATTGGCTGTCTTGTGATATACGAGCAAGTAAACTAGAATTAAAGTATGTGTATTGTATTAAACGCAAGATCTTTGATAAAGAAGTTCAAAAATGTAAACGACATTGGTTTAGACTCCAAGAAAACCTCGAGTCTGTAGAAACAGACAATAATACCTTTTGGAAAACAATTGGTAACATGGTGTATCTAGTAAAAAATGTGCTTCTATCCCGTTAGAATTTGTAAGATTGTGTGATAGTAACAGATACACTTGCTGTATTAAACCATTGACAATATAGTCTCTGTAAGCTATTAAATGGTGATGGTTCCCGTGAGGATTAGAGTAGTATTGCGTCAAACATGGAAGACACGGTGGTGTCTGAATGTGACTGCAATATCTCGATCTCGGAAGTTCGCAAAGCTGATGAGAGGGATCGTGGACACAAAGCAAGTGGCTTTGATAACATACCGTATGACGTATTTAAAAATGATTCGGCCATTTCATTTCTGCATATAATGTTTGTTTTGAAACTGGCAGAACTCATTCAGATTGGTGTAAAGGTGTGATAAGTTAGCTCTAAGACAAGGTTGTATTATGTACTGTTTAATATGTTTGTAAATGACTTAGCACTTACAATAAAAGCCTTGGGTTTTGGAATTGATATTGGAGATGGTAATAAATTGTCATTACTGTATGTATGCAGATGATAGTGTAATCAGGAATAAACGCATATCTACGCTTCACCTCAAAGGATCCTATTACACAACCTTGTTGTTAGGTATGTCTACTTGTGAACTTGTTGCAGCAAGCCGTGATAATATTCAAATTACTGTAGTGGATATAATTATTGCACACAATGCTCTCTCGCGTGTACAATCATAGGGTGATGTGGTACATGTATTAACATGATATATGCTACATCATAGGTGTCTTAGCTTGAGATGTGCTATAGTAAGCTACATCTTAACATAAGTTGTGATACATGTATACAGGTATAAGATTTTACACAAGATTTGCAATATGGTATTTGAACCTACACGAGATGAGTTCAATGGTATGCGATTTTACATGATATACGTATGGTATATGCACTGTTCCTGTGAATATATGTAATATTATTGTTCGTGTTTTGTTTTATTGTGTAATTACATGTATGCCCCCATAGCTTAACTAAGTGGTACACAAAATATGTAATAGCACTTGTAATATTATGCAATGTATCTGTTACATACATGTATGTGATAGCTCTCCTATACTGGAGGATATTAAAGGATGTATCTATCTACAGTTTTAGCTGCAAACTAAGCATGCGTAGATAGAGATTTTGTGATGAGATTTAATGTGATATAAACTGAAGAACTCATCGTAGGAAAATAATATTTGAGAATTTGCTCCTAGTTCAAGTGACGTAATCTCAAGATAACCTCTGACCGATTGCATTGACATGATCTTAATGATGTGCCACACACAGAAATAAGGGACCGTGTGAAATAATAACTAAGCTATACAATGGGCTAAGGACACTATTTGTGTGAATCTGTATGAATTGTACGTACAGAAATAAGTTAAACTTTATTTCTTTTACAATGATTGCGAAACAAGCTTCAACAATTTATATTAATCTCTCTCGTTGGCGCGGATGGAAGCGTTTACGTGGCCATTCGTGCGGGAGGAAACCGAAGTACCCGGAGAAACCCACCTGTCTGACTTCACGACCACCGTACCATATCACATACTTGCCGGTCCGAGGATCGAACCTGCGTTGCATTTGTGAGAATTGAGTGTCAATTAGCTAATCGGACAGCCAATTAGCTGGTTTTTCTATTGCCTCTCTTGGTAGGTAATGTTCGATTTATCCAAACATGTGTATTGGTCCTTTTAGTTGGAATCCTTTGCTTTTACTGATGTTCCCTAACCATATGTGATGTTATCAACATCATGCTAATTAATTGATAATAACGTTTTACACTACGTACCCATTAAATATACTGTAGGATATGTGTCAGAATTTAATAATTTAATAACTATAAGATGAAAAAACGAACGAAAATTGATAGCATGTGGTGCAAAGGAAACCACGATGACAAGAGATGCAACCCATATGGAGGACCTATCTCCTGTATGTATGTTCCATTAATGTCAAACCCTTGCGGGGACCTAGCCATGTTTTCCTGGGCATGCTTAGCCGACCATAGCGGTTAACCAGTACTAAGCAATGTGTGTGAGGTGCCTTGAATGATACTACATACGTGGCCTTACTGAGTATCGAACTCGGACTGTTCGATTCCAAATCCGACGCTCTACCATTGGATCACGGACGCCACACAATGGGCTAGGAGTATCCAGGGTCAGTAACTGACCAATGTCTCCCAATACGATTCTTATGGATCTATTTTTTAATCTTCCTAACTTTATCAAAATAATGATATGGAATCAAACACGATGTACACACCATAATGTACAGTTACTGGTGTAGTATTCACGTGTTGATTGCAGTGATTTGAGACATGAGTACATTTACGACTGGTAATTATAGAGACTATAATATCAGAGACTATAATAACAATGGTGTAATGCGAGGACAGTATTAGTAGGTGCTGAGTAGATGTATATGTGTACTGGCCACATAATACCTTTGATGCAGATGAAAGCGAGCACCATAATTATAACCACTTCAATGATTCCGCTTGACCGATAGTGTTCTTTATGATTAAAATCAAACAGAGCAGTCATTAATATACGGGAGCTCAGGCACAGAGAAAAGCATTGTTCGTTTCCTATCGTCTTATAGTTTAAACTATATTTATTTTACAACGTTTGCGAAGCAAGTTCTAACAACTTATATTAATCACTCTCGTTGGAGTTACAATCGTGCATTCGTGAAGGTACAATCGTGCATTCGTGAAGGTACAATCGTGCATTCGTGAAGGTACAATCGTGCATTCATGGAGGTACAATCGTGCATTCGTGGAAGTACAATCGTGCATTCGTGAAGGTACAATCGTGCATTCGTGAAGGTACAATCGTGCATTCGTGAAGGTACAATCGTGCATTCGTGGAGGTACAATCGTGCATTCGTGAAGGTACAATCGTGCATTCGTGAAGGTACAATCGTGCATTCGTGAAGGTACAATCGTGCATTCGTGAAGGTACAATCGTGCATTCGTGAAGGTACAATCGTGCATTCGTGAAGGTACAATCGTGCATTCGTGGAGGTACAATCGTGCATTCGTGGAAGTACAATCGTGCATTCGTGAAGGTACAATCGTGCATTCGTGAAGGTACAATCGTGCATTCGTGGAGTTACAATCGTGCATTCGTGAAGGTACAATCGTGCATTCGTGAAGGTACAATCGTGCATTCGTGGAGTTACAATCGTGCATTCGTGAAGGTACAATCGTGCATTCGTGGAGGTACAATCGTGCATTCGTAAAGGTACAATCGTGCATTCGTGAAGGTACAATCGTGCATTCGTGAAGGTACAATCGTGCATTCGTGAAGGTACAGTCGTGCATTCGTGGAGGTACAATCGTGCATTCGTGAAGGTACAATCGTGCATTCATGGAGGTACAATCGTGCATTCGTGAAGGTACAATCGTGCATTCGTGGAGGTACAATCGTGCATTCGTGAAGGTACAATCGTGCATTCGTGAAGGTACAATCGTGCATTCGTGAAGGTACAATCGTGCATTCGTGAAGGTACAATCGTGCATTCGTGAAGGTACAATCGTGCATTCATGAAGGTACAATCGTGCTTTCGTGAAGGTACAATCGTGCATTCGTTGAGGTACAATCGTGCATTCGTAAAGGTACAATCGTGCATTTGTGGAGGTACAAGCGTGCATTCGTGAAGGTACAAGCGTGCATTCGTGAAGGTACAATCGTGCATTCGTGGAGGTACAATCGTGCATTCGTGAAGTAACAATCGTGCATTCGTGAAGGTACAATCATGCATTCGTGGAGGTACACTCGTGCATTCGTGGAGTTACAGAGTTACAATCGTGCATTCGTGAAGGTACAATCGTGCATTCATGGAGGTACAATCGTGCATTCGTGAAGGTACAATCGTGCATTCGTGAAGGTACATTCGTGCATTCGTGAAGGTACAATCGTGCATTCGTGAAGGTACAATCGTGCATTCGTGAAGGTACAATCGTGCATTCGTGGAGGTACAATCGTGCATTCGTGGAGGTACAATCGTGCATTCGTGAAGGTACAATCGTGCATTCGTGAAGGTACAATCGTGCATTCGTGAAGGTACAATCGTGCATTCGTGAAGGTACAATCGTGCATTCGTGGAGGTACAATCGTGCATTCGTGGAGTTACAATCGTGCATTCGTGAAGGTACAATCGTGCATTCGTGAAGGTACAATCGTGCATTCGTGGAGGTACAATCGTGCATTCGTGAAGGTACAATCGTGCATTCGTGAAGGTACAATCGTGCATTCGTGGAGGTACAATCGTGCATTCGTAAAGGTACAATCGTGCATTCGTGAAGGTACAATCGTGCATTCGTGGAGGTACAATCGTGCATTCGTGGAGTACATAGGTACAATCGTGCATTCGTGAAGGTACAATCGTGCATTCGTGGAGGTACAATCGTATATTCGTGAAGGTACACTCGTGCATTCGTGAATGTACAATCGTGCATTCGTGGAGGTACAATCGTGCATTCGTGGAGGTACAATCGTGCATTCCTGGAGGTACAATCGTACATTCGTAAAAGTACACTCGTGCATTCCTGAATGTACAATCTTGCATTCGTGGAGGTACAATCGTGCATTCGTGAAGGTACAATCGTGCATTCGTGGAGGTACAATCCTGCATTCGTGAAGGTACAATCGTGCATTCGTAAAGGTACAATCGTGCATTCGTAAAGGAACATTCGTGCATTCGTGAATGTACAATCGTGCATTCGTGAAGGTACACGCGTGGATTCGTGTATGTACAATCATGCATTCGTGGAGGTACACTCGTGCATTCGTGAAGGTACAATCGTGCATTCGTGATGGTGCAATCGTGGAGGTACAATCGTGCATTCGTGAAGGTACAATCGTGCATTCGTGGAGGTACAATCGTGCATTCGTGAAGGTACAATCGAGCATTCGTGGAGGTAAAATCGTGCATTCGTGGAGGTACAATCGTGCATTAGTGGAGGTACAATCATGCATTCGTTTAGGTAAACTCGTGCATTCGTGAAGGTACAATCGTTCATTCGTGGAGTTACAATCGTGCATTCGTGAAGGTACAATCGTGCATTCATGGAGGTACAATCGTGCATTCGTGAAGGTACAATCGTGCATTCGTGGAGGTACAATCGTGCATTCGTGGAGGTACAATCGTGCATTCGTGAAGGTACAATCGTGCATTCGTGAAGGTACAATCGTGCATTCGTGAAGGTACAATCGTGCATTCGTGAAGGTACAGGCGTGCATTCGTGAAGGTACAATCGTGCATTCGTGGAGGTACAATCGTGCATTCGTGGAGTTACAATCGTGAATTCGTGAAGGTACAATCGTGCTTTCGTTGTAGTACAATCGTGCATTCGTGAAGGTACAATCATGCATTCGTGGAGGTACACTCGTGCATTGGTGGAGTTGCAGAGTTACAATCATGCATTCGTGAAGGTACAATCGTGCATTCATGGAAGTACAATCGTGCATTCGTGAAGGTACAATCGTGCATTTGTGGAGGTACAATCGTGCATTCGTGGAAGTACAATCGTGCATTCGTGGAGGTACAATCATGCGTTCGTAAAGGTACACTCGTGCATTCGTAAAGGTACAATCGTGCATTCGTGGAGGTACAATCGTGCATTCGTGAAGTAACAATCGTGCATTCGTGAAGGTACAATCATGCATTCGTGGAGGTACACTCGTGCATTCGTGGAGTTACAGAGTTATAATCGTGCATTCGTGAAGGTACAATCGTGCATTCATGGAGGTACAATAGTGCATTCGTGAAGGTACAATCCTGCATTCGTGTAGGTACAATCGTGCATTCGTGAAGGTACAATAGTGTATTCGTGAAGGTACAATCGTGCATTCGTGAAGGTACAATCGTGCATTCGTGAAGGTACAATCGTGCATTCGTGAAGGTACAGGCGTGCATTCGTGAAGGTACAATCGTGCATTCGTGGAGGTACAATCGTGCATTCGTGGAGTTACAATCGTGCATTCGTGAAGGTACAATCGTGCTTTCGTTGTAGTACAATCGTGCATTCGTGAAGGTACAATCATGCATTCGTGGAGGTACACTCGTGCATTGGTGGAGTTGCAGAGTTACAATCGTGCATTCGTGAAGGTACAATCGAGCATTCATGGAAGTACAATCGTGCATTCGTGAAGGTACAATCGTGCATTTGTGGAGGTACAATCGTGCATTCGTGGAAGTACAATCGTGCATTCGTGGAGGTACAATCATGCGTTCGTAAAGGTACACTCGTGCATTCGTGAAGGTACAATCGTGCATTCGTGGAGGTAAAATCGTGCATTCGTGGAGGTACAATCGTGCATTCGTGAAGGTAAATCGTGCATTCGTAAAGGTACAATCGTGCATTCGTGGAGGTACAATCGTGCATTCGTGGAGGTAAAATCGTGCATTCGTGAAGGTACAATCGTGCATTCGTAAAGGTACAATCGTGCATTCGTAAAGGTAAAATCGTGCATTCGTAAAGGTAAAATCGTGCATTCGTAAAGGTAAAATCGTGCATTCGTGAAGGTACTATCGTGCATTCGTAATGGTAAAATCGTGCATTCGTAAGGTAAAATCGTGCATTCGTACAGGTAAATTCGTGCATTCGTGAAGGTACAATCGTGCATTCGTAAAGGTACTCGTGCATTCGTGAAGGTAAATCGTGCATTCGTGGAGGTACAATCGTGCATTCGTGAAGGTAAATCGTGCATTCGTAAAGGTACAATCGTGCATTCGTGAAGATACAATCGTGCATTCGTGGAGGTACAATCGTGCATTCGTAAAGGTAAAATCGTGCATTCGTAAAGGTACAATCGTGCATTCGTAAAGGTACAATCGTGCATTCGTCAAGGTACAATCGTGCATTTGTGAAGGTGAAATCGTGCATTCGTAAAGGTACAATCGTGCATTCGTAAAGGTACAATCGTGCATTCGTAAAGGTACAATCGTGCATTCGTCAAGGTACAATCGTGCATTTGTGAAGGTGAAATCGTGCATTCGTGAAGGTACAATCGTGCATTCGTGAAGGTACAATCGTGCATTCGTATAGGTACAATCGTGCATTCGTGAAGGTACACTAGTGCATTCGTGGAGGTACAATCGTGCATTCGTGAAGGTACAATCGTGCATTCGTGGAGGTACAATCGTGCATTCGTGGAGTTACAATCGTGCATTCGTGAAGGTAAAATCGTGCATTCGTGAAGGTACAATCGTGCATTCGTGGAGTTACAATCGTGCATTCGTGAAGGTACAATCGTGCATTCGTGGAGGTACAATCGTGCATTCGTGAAGGTACAATCGTGCATTCGTGGAGGTACAATCGTGCATTCGTGGAGGTACAATCGTGCATTCGTGAAGATAAATCGTGCATTCGTGAAGGTACAATCGTGCATTCGTGGAGGTACAATCGTGCATTCGTTGAGTACAATCGTGCATTCGTGAAGGTACAATCGTGCATTCGTGAAGGTACAATCGTGCATTCGTGAAGGTACAATCGTGCATTCGTGAAGGTACAATCGTGCATTCGTAAGGTAAATCGTGCATTCGTGAAGGTACAATCGTGCATTCGTAAAGGTACAATCGTGCATTCGTAAGGTAAATCGTGCATTCGTAAGGTACAATCGTGCATTCGTAAGGTACAATCGTGCATTCGTGGAGTTACAATCGTGCATTCGTGAAGGTACAATCGTGCATTCGTAAGGTACAATCGTGCATTCGTGAAGGTAAAATCGTGCATTCGTGGAGGTACAATCGTGCATTCGTGAAGGTACAATCGTGCATTCGTGGAGGTACACTCGTGCATTCGTGGAGTAGATACAATCGTGCATTCGTGAAGGTACAATCGTGCATTCGTGGAGGTACAATCGTGCATTCGTGAAGGTACAATCGTGCATTCGTGGAGGTACAATCGTGCATTCGTGAAGGTAAAATCGTGCATTCGTGAAGGTACAATCGTGCATTCGTGAAGGTACAATCGTGCATTCGTGAAGGTACAATCGTGCATTCGTGAAGGTACAATCGTGCATTCGTGAAGGTACAATCGTGCATTCGTGAAGGTACAATCGTGCATTCGTGGAGGTACAATCGTGCATTCGTGAAGGTACAATCGTGCATTCGTGAAGGTACAATCGTGCATTCGTGAAGGTACAATCGTGCATTCGTGGAGTTACAATCGTGCATTCATGAAGGTACAATCGTGCTTTCGTGAAGGTACAATCGTGCATTCGTTGAGGTACAATCGTGCATTCGTAAAGGTACAATCGTGCATTTGTGGAGGTACAATCGTGCATTCGTGAAGGTACAACTGCATTCGTTGAGGTACAATCGTGCATTCGTAAAGGTACAATCGTGCATTTGTGGAGGTACAAGCGTGCATTCGTGAAGGTACAAGCATGCATTCGTGAAGGTACAATCGTGCATTCGTGGAGGTACAATCGTGCATTCGTGAAGTAACAATCGTGCATTCGTGAAGGTACAATCATGCATTCGTGGAGGTACACTCGTGCATTCGTGGAGTTACAGAGTTACAATTGTGCATTCGTGAAGGTACAATCGTGCATTCGTGAAGGTACAATCGTGCATTCGTGAAGGTACAATCGTGCATTCGTGAAGGTACAATCGTGCATTCGTGAAGGTACAGGCGTGCATTCGTGAAGGTACAATCGTGCATTCGTGGAGGTACAATCGTGCATTCGTGGAGTTACAATCGTGCATTCGTGAAGGTACAATCGTGCTTTCGTTGTAGTACAATCGTGCATTCGTGAAGGTACAATCATGCATTCGTGGAGGTACACTCGTGCATTGGTGGAGTTGCAGAGTTACAATCGTGCATTCCTGAAGGTACAATCGTGCATTCTTGGAAGTACAATCGTGCATTCGTGAAGATACAATCGTGCATTTGTGGAAGTACAATCGTGCATTCGTGGAGGTACAATCATGCGTTCGTAAAGGTACACTCGTGCATTCGTGAAGGTACAATCGTGCATTCGTGGAGGTACAATCGTGCATTCGTGAAGGTACAATCGTGAAGGTACAATCGTGCATTCGTGAAGGTACAATCGTGCATTCGTGGAGGTACAATCGTACATTCGTGAAGGTACACTCGTGCATTCGTGAATGTACAATCGTGCATTCGTGGAGGTACAATCGTGCATTCGTGGAGGTACAATCGTGCATTCCTGGAGGTACAATCGTACATTCGTAAAGGTACACTCGTGCATTCCTGAATGTACAATCGTGCATTCGTGGAGGTACAATCGTGCATTCGTGAAGGTACAATCGTGCATTCGTGGAGGTACAATCCTGCATTCGTGAAGGTACAATCGTGCATTCGTAAAGGTACAATCGTGCATTCGTAAAGGAACATTCGTGCATTCGTGAATGTACAATCGTGCATTCGTGGAGGTACAATCGTGCACTCGTGAAGGTACAAGCGTGCATTCGTGTATGTACAATCATGCATTCGTGGAGGTACACTCGTGCATTCGTGAAGGTACAATCGTGCATTCGTGATGGTGCAATCGTGGAAGTACAATCGTGCATTCGTGAAGATACAATCGTGCATTCGTGGAGGTACAATCGTGCATTCGTGAAGGTACAATCGTGCATTCGTGGAGGTAAAATCGTGCATTCGTGGAGGTACAATCGTGCAGTCATGAAGTTGAAATGATGAAATAGGGAATGTCAGCACCATTCTTTCGTAGTCGGCTATAGAGTGTAATGTATTGTTGAATTCGTGACGAGTTATGTGAACTTCATTTTGAATGCGGGAATTTCGAAATGTATCAAAATGGAAGTACTGTAGTCAGGACTTCAATCAAATAGCGCTATTGTGAATTTTTTTAATATAAGTACGAAATATGTCGAAATATAATACAGTGAAACGTCACGTTCCTTGGGTCAAAGAAAAAGCGCGACGTCGTATTGCACTATAACGTCACTTCCGGAAAACAGTTTTCGTTTTGATCTGCATCGATGGTCGAAAACTTTTGTGGTAAAAAAAGATGGAAGAATTCAATATAAAGGTATACTCTCGTGTCTCGCCAAGCATTCTTAATATTGCAGGATTGTCCTCATTTCGTTTGCCAGAATTGATTCAACATTACTGTTGATTTAGGTTTAGGGTGTTCAAAGACAAACGCCCAATACGTGGGTTAACTGATAGAGCGACGGAGTGGTACTCCGCAGGCACGACGTTGAAATTATTAGTTGAGGCCAGCCTACTGCAAACAGGAGCGGCACGGTGCGAAGCAATGGCTGGGTTCGCCCAAGCAATATGTGGTCGCAGTAGACAAAATATACTATAGTATATACTGGCGTATCATATATTTAACCTATCCTTGTACTATGTGTGTCATATATTTAAGACAGCATTGCACTAGGTATGTCATATATTTAACACAGTCTTGTACTATGTATGTCATATATTAACATAGTATTGTACTAGGTATGTCATATATTTAGCATAGCCTTGTACTAGGTATGTAATATATTTAGCATATCATTGTACTAGGTATGTCATATATTTAGCATAGCCTTGTACTATGTATGTCATATATTAAGCATATCCTTATACTAGGTATGTCATATATTTAGCATAGCCTTGTACTATGTATGTCATATATTAAGCATATCCTTATACTAGGTATGTCATATATTTAACATACCATTGTATTAGGTATGTCATATATTTAACATACCATTGTACTAGGTATGTCATACACTTAACATGCCTTGTACTAGGTATACTATATATTTAGCATAGCATTGTACCAGGTGTGTTATATATATATATAGCATAGCCTTGTACTAGGTATACTATATATTTAGCATAGCATTGTACCAGGTGTTATATATATATATATATAGCATAGCCTTGTACTAGGTATACTATATATTTAACATAGCATTGTACTATACTGTAAGGATCACTGCCTGCCCAGTGGAAGTCAGCAAATGTTGCTCCCATTTACACAAAAGGGGACAAGTCAGACCCCGCCAACTATAGGCCTATCTCACTGACATGTGTTCTATGCAAGGTACTTGAACATATAGTTTCCTCCTCGATAGCTAAACACTTCACTAACCACAGTATTCTGTACCATTTGCAGCATGGTTTTAGAGAAAAACGGTCATGCGTGACCCAATTAGTAATGCTAGTCAATGACTTGGTTACCTCTGTCTACAATAAGCATCAGGTAGATCTAATCCTATTAGACTTCAGTAAGGCATTCGATAAGGTCAATCACGAGAAAGTACTACTAAAAATGCATGAATATGGAGTCAGAGGTCAAACATTAAGGTGGATTAAGAGTTTTCTAGATAATAGACTCCAGTAAGTTGTCCTTAATGGTACTAGTTCAGAGGCCATTCCGGTGTCCTCTGGAGTCCCACAGGGATCCGTACTTGGACCCCTGCTTTTCCTAGCCTACATAAATGACCTCCCACAAAACATCAGTTCCAAAGTCCGCATCTTTGCAGATGATACTGCAGTATATCTATCACTGACATCTGCAAATGAATCGGTCACACTCCAAAATGATCTTAAGAGATTAGAAGAGTGGGAGTTGGAGTGGGACATGGAATTTAACCCCTCCAAATGTCAAGTTATCCACGCCACCAGAAGGAAACATCCTATTCCCAGCAATTATAAACTCCACGGAGTCCTACTTGAGTCGGTCACCTCAGCCAAATACCTTGGCGTGGATATCTCAAATAACCTGTCGTTGGACACCCACATAAAAAGGTCAACAAAGAAAGCAAACCAAACATTAGGATTTCTACGTAGAAACCTCCAGGTCAAATCTGAACCCCTTAAGACCATGGCTTACCAGACATTAGTGAGACCCCAGCTTGATTATGGCTCCGAGATCTGGTCGCCCCATACCCAAACATTGATAGACCAAATTGAAGGTGTCCAGCGAAGAGCAGCCCGTTGGATAAAGGCTGACTTCTATCGTACCTCTAGTGTTACAGACATGCTACATTCCCTAAATCTACGCAGACTAGATCAACGGCGTATTGACAATAGGTTATCCCTTATGTATAAAATTCATAATGATCTTGTTGCTATTCCCATTGAAAACTACCTAGTTCCCCTCTCCCGTTCTACTCGCCATTGCCATTCCTTAAGCTATAGGTTAATTACAGCAACTACAGACTACTACAAGTTCTCCTTCTATCCAAGAACAATCTATCATTGGAACCACCTCCCTCCTGACAGTGTCCATCTCCCTACCATAGAGCAATTCAATATGGCAGTTTGCCATATTGAACATGCCTGTCCCTAGTTGTTCTGCGTAGCTGCTTTTAAACTTTTACCACAACTTATTTTCATACCTTTTTAAATTATACTTTTAACTACTCATACTTTTAACTTCTTAGCGGTCTTTGACGCGCAACATGTCTAGGTCCCCGCGAGGGGTTCGACATTAAAGGAAGATAGATAGATAGATAGTATGTTATATATTTAGCATAGCCTTGTACCAGGTGTGCTATATATTTAGCATATCCTTGTACTAGGCATGTTATATATTTAGCATAGCCTTGTACCAGGTGTGTTATATGTTTAGCATATCCTTGTACTAGGTGTGTTATATATTTAGCATAGTGTACTAGGTTGCTATATATTTAGCATATCCTTGTACTAGGTGTGCTATATATTTAGCATAGCCTTGTACCAGGTGTGCTATATATTTAGCATATCCTTGTACTAGGTATGTTATATATTTAGCATATTGTACTAGGTTGCTATATATTTAGCATAGTGTACTAGGTTGCTATATATTTAGCATATCCGTGTACTAGGTGTGCTATATATTTAGCATATCCTTGTACTAGGTGTGCTATATATTTAGCATAGCCTTGTACCAGGTGTGCTATATATTTAGCATATCCTTGTACTAGGTATGTTATATATTTAGCATATTGTACTAGGTGTGTTATATATTTAACATATCATTGTACTAGGTGTGTCATATATTTAACATATCCTTGTACTAGGTGTGTTATATATTTAGCATATTGTACTAGGTTGCTATATATTTAGCATATCCTTGTACTAGGTTGCTATGTATTTAGCATATCTTTGTACCAGGTGTGCTATATATTTAGCATATCCTTGTACTAGATGTGTTATATATTTAGCATATTGTACTAGGTGTGTTATATATTTAACATATCATTGTACTAGGTGTGTTATTTATTTGGTATAGCCTTGTACCAGGTGTGCTATATATTTAGCATAGCCTTGTACCAGGTGTGCTATATATTTAGCATATCCTTGTACTAGGCATGTTATATATTTAGCATAGCCTTGTACCAGGTGTGCTATATGTTTAGCATATCCTTGTACTAGGTGTGTTATATATTTAGCATATTGTACTAGGTTGTTATATATTTAGCATATCCTTGTACTAGGTGTGTTATATAGTTAGCATATTGTACTAGGTTGCTATATATTTAGCATATCCTTGTACCAGGTGTGCTATATATTTAGCATATCCTTGTACTAGATGTGTTATATATTTAGCATATTGTACTAGGTGTGTTATATATTTAACATATCATTGTACTAGGTGTGTTATTTATTTAGTATAGCCTTGTACCAGGTGTGTTATATATTTAGCATATTGTACTAGGTGTGTTATATATTTAACATATCATTGTACTAGGTGTGCTATATATTTAGCATAGCCTTGTACTAGGTATGTCAGGAATATAATAGTATACGTCTTCTTCAGGTGCTTACGTGGCAGAATGATTAAGGGCACATGGCCCTCCGTGCTTAAGGTTCGAATCCCAAGTATGTGTCTAATTAGAGCGCATTGGGACAGACATTCATTTGATCGCCTTTGATCTAGTGAGGATTGACCAACTAAATGGGAGAAGTGTTGTCTTAGATGAAATGAATGTAGCCATGCTCAGTTACTTCGGCATCTCAATTCACGGCACTGTTAGCAGACGTATGAGGTGCGGTGCACAGTCTGCATGTTCCTTGAAACTCCATGGTTGGTCAGCTGCATCACAAAACTGTCACATTTGCATGCTAATATCTTAGGTAGAAAGTATTTCTTGAAAATATAATTGCAAATTAAACGAGAATTCATAATAGTTGAGATGCGACATTCGTAACAGTATTACTAGCAGCCTGGGTTCCAGTCTGTCGATTTTTCACCTTTTAACTTCTGGCAAAATGACATATGATCAGACACTCAATACTGCCCAATTAATAGTCTCGGTGTTAAAATATATTTATTTGACTGACCAGGCAAAATATATCGACGCTTGTTCCCAGGCTACAGTATTACTTGCATGTCGCAATGAACATGTTTGTTATATTCGTGAATACAGAGATGCTTATCGCTGTGAATACAATGACGTAGGGTTTAACTGATGTTTTATTTTATTTTCAGGTCGAATTAAAATGACCGATTTGAGTCCGTGCTTTGAATATCAACACAGCAACATGGTTGCCGTCGCATCCTCACAGGTTAACATCCTGGAAGATAGTCTCAATGCACACCAACAAGACACCCGGCACACAAACAGAAAGCACAAGCGACACAAGAAATATAGAACCCACACGAGTTGCTCAAAGTCAGACGAAACCATTTCCGGTTCAGAAAATGTTTACGACAATGGGAAAAAGTCAGACGAGTTCGACAACATGTACATGGAAGGGTGTTCGGGTGATCATTCAATTAAGGGACATACAAGACGTGAACTAGAAGAAATGCCCGATTTGTCTTGGCTTACGGATGAAATTACGTTCACTGAAATTGACTTGCTTCCCAGCAACGAATGTACTGCTACTGATTCAAATATTGAGCTTTCTTCATCTGAACTCAGCCAGAGAACGTCCCATACAGCCGAGCAACGTGTAGTGATTGAGAATGCAACGAACGACCAAGACGAGAGAGCTATACTACAAGAAAAAATACGAAAGAAATGCATAGAACTTGAAGCCATGATCGGAACAACCAACGCAAAGAAGCATAGAAATAAACGCAGACGAAATTATCAGCTCAGAAAATACGACAATACGGAGATGTGTGGTAGCGACGAATTGATGCCGCGTTATGTAAATGTACGATCAATCATACGAACGAGAAGATCAGCACAGCCGATCAGAGAAGCATTACTGGTAAGGACAGCGATGAACAAAGCATGGAAAGGTCTTCTTGGATCATGTTGCGGGAAGGGTTGCTGGGCAACATGGAAATGGATCAATCTTCGACGTGTTATATCGGACTATGAGTGAGCACAAACAATTTTTCGTGACTTTGCAATAATATTTTTGATCGACATTTTCGTGGCGTATGTATTCATTTTTATCTGTTTTTATAAGTCTACTTAGTTGTAGCTACGTATTTGATATAAATATTTAAAACAAAAAAAACTACATAATAAATAAATAATATAGTAAATATATAAAGAAGAGTTGAAACACAGTGTTAGTAATTATTTTCATCCCCAAATTTGAACCTTATGAAAATAAATAGAAAGTACATGTTGCGAAATGGATAGATAGATAGATTTCTTTATTTATAGAGGGTGACCTAATTAGTTTTGAACTAATCCTCATTAGGGCCCTCTTCAATGTGTTAACACTATAGAATAAATGTACATACACAATAACTATAACATAGTTATGCCGTATAATATACATGCATAATGTTGTACAATGTAACTTAAACAACAGCCTAAGTAAATCAGGTACTTTGATAGAAATACAAAACGACATAAGCATAATATCATTCAAACATGGTCACATACCGAACACATCTGATAATAAATATAACATACCGAACACATATGGTAATAAACATCACATACCGAACACATCTGATAATAAATATAAAATACCGAACACATATGGTAATAAACATCACATACCGAACACATCTGATAATAAACATCACATACCGAACACATCTGGTAATAAACATCACATACCGAACACATCTGATAATAAACATCACATACCGAACACATCTGATAATAAACATCACATACCGAACACATCTGATAATAAACATCACATACCGAACACATCTGATAATAAACATCACATACCGAACACATCTGGTAATAAACATCACATACCGAACACATCTGATAATAAACATCACATACCGAACACATCTGATAATAATAAATATCACATCCGGACAAACACCACCCTGGGAATAAATATAACATCCGAACAACCACAAACCTGGGAATAAATATCACATCCGGACAAACACAAACCTGGGAATAAATATAACACCCGGACAAATACCAACCTGGGAATAAATATAACACCCGGACAAACACAAACCTGGGAATAAATATAACATCCGGACAAATACCACCCTGTGAATAAATATAACATCCGAACAAATACCACCCTGGGAATAAATATAACATCCGAACAAATACCACCCTGGGAATAAATATCACATCCGAACAAACACAAACCTGGGAATAAATATCACATCCGAACAAACACAAACCTGGGAATAAATATCACATCCGGACAAACACAAACCTGGGAATAAATATAACACCCGGACAAACACAAACCTGGGAATAAATATCACATCCGAACAAACACAAACCTGGGAATAAATATCACATCCGAACAAACATAAACCTGGGAATAAATATTATAACATCCGGGCAAACACAAACCTGGGAATAAATATAACATCCGGACAAACACAAACCTGGGAATAAATATAACATCCGGACAAACACAAACCTGGGAATAAATATAACATCCGGACAAACACAAACCTGGGAATAAATATAACATCCGGACAAACACAAACCTGGGAATAAATATAACATCCGGACAAATACCACCCTGTGAATAAATATAACATCCGAACAAACACAAACCTGGGAATAAATATAACATCCGGACAAATACCACCCTGGGAATAAATATCACATCCGGACAAACACAAACCTGTGAATAAATATAACATCCGAACAAACACAAACCTGGGAATAAATATCACATCCGAACAAATACCACCCTGTGAATAAATATAACATCCGAACAAACACAAACCTGGGAATAAATATAACATCCGAACAAACACCACCCTGGGAATAAAAATAATCACGTGACAGTCATAGAATAATTGGGTATAAATACATGTCTCCCACGATTGGTGATTTTTCACCTGCATGTGTTTTTACAGGTTTGACTTTATATACATATAGATATATCTTGTTGGGTGCAAACAAATGATGACGATGGATGATATGTTCTAACTGCAATGAGTTGTTATGGTCATTGACTCAAATCACTAGCCCCTCATCGTTGTATGTTCGAATCCCAATGGGGTGTTGAATTATTGCATGTGAGGAAGCTATCCAGCGGACTTGCGGAAGGTATGTGGTTCTACCCAGAGGCGCGTTCGTGTCTGAAATACAACCGACTGGTTCCTTTCGGACAAGCCTCATATTTAATGACAATGCCAATATGCTCTAGCTTCTGTTAGTTAGTCTATCGATACTCAGTATGGTGAGATATGCCGATATGTATGCAGTGAAGCTCCGTGCCCCAGTGTCTCAGTATGGTGAGGTATGCCGATATATCTATGCAATGAAGCTCCGTGCTCCAGTGTCTCAGTATGGTGAGGTATGCCGATATATCTACGCAATGAGTCTACGTGCCCCAGTGTCTCAGTATGGTGAGGTATGCCGATATATCTACGCAATGAGTCTACGTGCTCCAGTGTCTCAGTATGGTGAGGTATGTCGATATGTCTATGCAATGAGGCTCCGTGCCCCAGTGTCTCAGTATGGTGAGGTATGCCGATATATCTATGCAATGAAGCTCCCTTCTCCAGTGTCTCAGTATGGTGAGGTATGCCGATATATCTACGCAATGAGTCTACGTGCTCCAGTGTCTCAGTATGGTGAGGTATGACGATATGTCTATGCAATGAAGCTCCGTGCTCCAGTGTCTCAGTATAGTGAGGTATGTCGATATGTCTATGCAATGAGGCTCCGTGCCCCAGTGTCTCAGTATGGTGAGGTATGCCGATATATATATGCAATGAAGCTCCCTTCTCCAGTGTCTCAGTATGGTGAGGTATGTCGATATGTATATGCAATGAAGCTCCGTGCTCCAGTGTCTCAGTATGGTGAGGTATGCCGACATATCTATGCAATGAAGCTCAGTGCTCCAGTGTCTCAGTATAGTGAGGTATGTCGATATGTATATGCAATGAAGCTCCGTGCTCCAGTGTCTCAGTATGGTGAGGTATGCCGATATATCTATGCAATGAGGCTCCGTGCCCCAGTGTCTCAGTATGGTGAGGTATGCCGATATGTATATGCAATGAAGCTCCGTGCTCCAGTGTCTCAGTATGGTGAGGTATGCCGATATATCTATGCAATGGAGCTCCCTTCTCCATTGTCTCAGTAATGTGAGGTATGCCGATATGTCTATGCAATGAGGCTCCGTGCTCCAGTGTCTCAGTATGGTGAGGTATGCCGATATATATATGCAATGAAGCTCCGTGCCCCAGTGTCTCAGTATGGTGAGGTATGCCGATATATCTATGCAATGAGGCTCCGTGCTCCAGTGTTTCAGTATGGTGAGGTATGTAGATATATCTATGCAATGAGGCTCCGTGCCCCCAGTGTCTCAGTTTGGTGAGGTATGCCGATATATCTATGCAATGAGGCTCCGTGCTCCAGTGTCTCAGTATGGTGAGGTATGTTGATATATCTATGCAGTGAAGCTCCGTGCCCCAGTGTCTCAGTATAGTGAGGTATGCCGATATATCTATGCAATGAAGCTCCGTGCTCCAGTGTCTCAGTATGGTGAGGTATGCCGATATATCTACGCAATGAGTCTACGTGCTCCAGTGTCTCAGTATGGTGAGGTATGCCGATATATCTACGCAATGAGTCTACGTGCTCCAGTGTCTCAGTATGGTGAGGTATGTCGATATGTCTATGCAATGAAGCTCCGTGCTCCAGTGTCTCAGTATGGTGAGGTATGCCGATATATCTACGCAATGAGTCTACGTGCTCCAGTGTCTCAGTATAGTGAGGTATGTCGATATGTCTATGCAATGAGGCTCCGTGCCCCAGTGTCTCAGTATGGTGAGGTATGCCGATATATATATGCAATGAAGCTCCCTTCTCCAGTGTCTCAGTATGGTGAGGTATGTCGATATATCTATGCAATGAAGCTCCGTGCTCCAGTGTCTCAGTATGGTGAGGTATGCCGATATATCTATGCAATGGAGCTCCCTTCTCCATTGTCTCAGTATGGTGAGGTATGTCGATATGTCTATGCAATGAAGCTCCGTGCTCCAGTGTCTCAGTATGGTGAGGTATGCCGATATATCTACGCAATGAGGCTCCGTGCTCCAGTGTCTCAGTATGGTGAGGTATGCCGATATATCTACGCAATGAGTCTACGTGCTCCAGTGTCTTAGTATGGTGAGGTATGTCGATATGTCTATGCAATGAAGCTCCGTGCTCCAGTGTCTCAGTATAGTGAGGTATGTCGATATGTCTATGCAATGAGGCTCCGTGCCCCAGTGTCTCAGTATGGTGAGGTATGCCGATATATCTATGCAATGAAGCTCCCTTCTCCAGTGTCTCAGTATGGTGAGGTATGTCGATATATCTATGCAATGAAGCTCCGTGCTCCAGTGTCTCAGTATGGTGAGGTATGTCGATATATCTATGCAATGAAGCTCCCTTCTCCATTGTCTCAGTATGGTGAGGTATGTCGATATGTATATGCAATGAAGCTCCGTGCTCCAGTGTCTCAGTATGGTGAGGTATGCCGACATATCTATGCAATGAAGCTCCGTGCTCCAGTGTCTCAGTATGGTGAGGTATGCCGATATATCTATGCAATGAAGCTCCGTGCTCCAGTGTCTCAGTATGGTGAGGTATGCCGATATATCTATGCAATGAAGCTCCGTGCCCCAGTGTCTCAGTATGGTGAGGTATGTCGATATGTCTAGGCAATGGATCTCCGTGCTCCAGTGTCTCAGTATGGTGAGGTATGCCGATATGTCTATGCAGTGAAGCTCCGTGCTCCAGTGTAACACGCGTTTCGTTGTATAAGACAGTAAAATAATATTCTCTATTAGCTTAAACAAATTTATTTTAGCTCGATTGCGAAATAAGTTCTTACAACTTATATTAATCACTCTCTAGACCTCATTCCTGATGGAATCCATCGCCACGAGGGAGAGAGAAGAGACAACGTGGAAATTAAATTCCTTGCTGCCTAAGGGCACAATCGTAACGGCTCCAGCAGGGCTCGAACTCCGGACCTGTCGCACCTGAAGCTAACGCGCATCCATTGCGCTATCACGACTTCCACAATTCTCTATTCTCTATTGTCCCCTGGCCTCTCCATTGTGATGCAGAAGAAATTTCCTCTCTGCAGTGCTGGTTTAAACGTACTACTGATCAATTATAAGAAGTAACAGTGAATGAAGAAGTGGGAGTATTCTAATGAGACGAAGTAGATCTACTTACATATAAGAGTAGTATTGTTACTTGATAGCCTTATGATGCAACTTCGTCATGGAACTGTACTATAAAATCCTGCATAATTACTTTACAATACAATACAATACAATATGTATTGCATTAAACATCAGAAGATACCTATAGCATCACATATATACACAGCTTACAGAGAAGCATGAACTATAACAGTATAATAGCAATGTAAGGAATGATGGTAATGATCTATTGATTTCTTGTGTGATTTGCATAATAAATATACTTAGCAAGGTTTAAGATCTGTGTTTGTGACTGACAAGTCATTAGAGATAAGAATTTATGCATGTTAGGCCAAGAACAAAAATAACGTTTTAAATATTTTCTTCTTATATCTTTAAATTTCGGACAGACTAAAAGGAAATGAGGTATGTTCATAGGCGGTGTTACATACACTTTATAAAAACGTATAAAGCCATAACTTAGATTTCCCAACAGACGGATCTGTAGTCCAGTGGTAACACGCTGGACTTGTATTCCAGGTTCGATCCCAGTCTGACCCTAATAAAATTAACAGTCTTTCAATTGGGACTTTAAACCGAGGTCTCGTGTCGGTGCTGTACACTGTACACATAAGAAGAACCAGAGGAGACTCTGGAATGGGTCTTTGTTAGTATCATTGCACTGTCTTCCAAACATCTAAAATGACTAATCTCTTCAGGAGGCGTCGCTCATATGGGCAACCGGTAGCGACGATAAATAAACGTAAATCACACCTAACAACCAACACCAATAAATCCACGAGTTATCCTCTCAAATAAAGTATGTAGGTGGTGCTGCAGGATAAATCATCATGGTGGACAACAGCATGCGTACCACGAGAACTAGCCTGGGTTCCAGTCTGTCCACTTTTCACTTTTTAAAGCGACATTACATCACAAAAAGCAAATAAAATGCATTTTGTCACGTATAAATGCAACGCTACTAGACATTGTTCTGAATACAGTCGAACACTAACATTGAATCAATAAACAGTGTTTTGTGGTATACAAACTTTCAAAAGTGATAGTAGGATTTCATATAACGGTCACCCGCGCTCATGAATTGACGTTTGTTTGTCATTGGAGCCAATACTAAACAGGCGATACTTTCGATTAGAGATAATTTAACTAAGATTAGTCTACACATAAATATGCATAAATAGGCACACATGTGAGATAGCAGGTACATATGTACCATACCTATTGTTATTCAGGATAAACGCGTTGTATTAAAAAAAAATGTTTGGCAATATTAAACTGAGACATTTGCATATTCCGTGAACTTACTTCGTTAATAATCGGATTTCCGAAGTAAAATATGAGCTTTAGATTATATGGTACACTTACTTACTGACTTGATTCAAATATTAACGGTAAAAACCTAACGTATGTCCTGGTCGTAGTTCACGGACACTTACGAAGGCTTTGGCGGAGATTAATGAGTCTCAGTTTAATGTTGCCAAGTAATATTACGCATGCATGTCGACCCTATTTACATTATTTTGTTATGTCAATGAACGTTTGTTTATTTGTTGAAATACTCAGTTTTTGAGGCAAATATTTGGAAAATAAATATACCATATAGTAGCAAATTACATTCTGCAGACATTTGCGTTTTACGCCGATGTAGTGTCGCTTTAACGTTTGGCAAAATGATATGATCAGAAACTCAATACGGCCCAATTAACAGTATCGGTCTTAAAATATATTTATTTGACTGATTATTTATTCGACACCTGTTCCCAGGCTACACGAGCACACCAGTGTCGAATAAATTCAGAGCATGTGAAAACAACAGACATCCAGATCAACCGTAACGCCGCGTCTGATCAGGATATATGTTGTTTGCTATTCGGACAGGTGCTTCCGCTCCACTGTCTGAAGAGCAATCAGCATATAGCCTGATCAGACGGCACGTTCTGTTCTGTCTGATTCGGGTTCTCTGCTTATTTCAAAGTCGCTTTTATGCGACATTGACGATGAAAGGGTTTATAATATGTTCTTGCATTCAGAATGATAAATGTAACATACAAAACATAAGTACACAAACAGCATAATACAAATGTTTTGGGATTTACCTTGGTATGCAATTCAAGGGCATATTCTAGAATATCGCCACGTTTAAAATGACAAATTCGCATTAATTACATGTGCAAATGTGCAAATGTACAAACATTCATATTACATTACACAATTTCATTTTCAAATGAACAAGGATTTTCTGCGCTTTACAAATATTTCCTACTTTCTCGGACATGGGGTACAGCCAAGATTTATTTACATTATTAGCATAATTTATGCAAATTTATGATAATTAGCTAAACTGTTACAAAAATTGTCCTAACCTTTTAGTGCTAAATACGATTTCATAGAGTAGAACATGTTCGTAAAGCATCGACACTACTACTGTATGTGGCATGACATTGCATACGTACCTATTTTGTCTTTTAATGTTTTATCATTGTTTTAGAGCAGTTTGTAATATCCGATTAGCATTGATATTGCAGTTTTATCCCTAACATACTGTGATAAATGAGTGTGTATACTTGTGTTCATCTTTTATAACTCCATGTTGGAGTGGCACTGTACTGTTATGGTGTACCCTATACATGTAATGTTACTGTAAATACTGTATGCACAATGGTGATATGTAAATACAGATACTACTACTACCTCAATGAAATTGCAATGCAATCCATTAACCGATTAACTTTCAAACAGTAATACAATGTTTTTGTTTTGTTTTTAATGTAGTTTTATTTCGCTGATGTATTTATTTCTATATTATATTGGAAACCATAACATACATAGCGAATATTTTAAGTTTTCGTATATGATTTAATTATATATCACCGAATGCATATTGAAAACAATTTTATTATGAGTGGTGCTTGTCATTAATATCTGTCTATGTACCGTATACTATCATGTACTGTTCCTCTCAACACCGTATGCTATCATGTACTGTTCCTCTCAATACCGTATGTTATCATGTACTGTTCCTCTCAATACCGTATACTATCATGTATTGTTCCTCTCAATACCGTATGCTATCATGTACTGTTCCTCTCAATACCGTATGCTATCATGTACTGTTCCTCTCAATACCGTATGCTATCATGTACTGTTCCTCTCAATACCGTATGCTATCATGTACTGTTCCTCTCAATACCGTATGCTATCATGTACTGTTCCTCTCAATACCGTATACTATCATGTACTGTTCCTCTCAATAACGTATGCTATCATGTACTGTTCCTCTCAATACCGTATGCTATCATGTACTGTTCCTCTCAATACCGTATACTATCATGTACTGTTCTCCACAATACCGTATACTATCATGTACTGTTCCTCTCAATACCGTATGCTATCATGTACTGTTCTCCACACTACCGTATGCTATCATGTACTGTTCCTCTCAATACCGTATGCTATCATGTACTGTTCCTCTCAATACCGTATGCTATCATGTACTGTTCCTCTCAATACCGTATGCTACCATGTACTGTTCCTCTCAATACCGTATGCTATCATATACTGTTCCTCTCAATACCGTATGCTATCATGTACTGTTCCTCTCAATACCGTATGCTATCATATACTGTTCCTCTCAATACCGTATGCTATCATGTATGTTCCTCTCAAACCTATTATCATGTACTGTTCCTCTCAACACCCTACACTATCATGTACTGTTCCTCTCAACACCCTACACTATCATGTACTGTTCCTCTCAATACCGTATGCTATCATGTACTGTTCCTCTCAATACCGTATGCTATCATGTACTGTTCCTCTCAACACCCTACACTATCATATACTGTTCCTCTCAATACCTTATGTTATCATGTAATGTTCCTCTCAACACCCTACACTATCATGTACTGTTCCTCTCAACACCCTACACTATCATGTACTGTTCCTCTCAATACCGTATGTTATCATGTACTGTTCTCCACAATACCGTATGTTATCATGTACTGTTCTCCACAATACCGTATGTTATCATATACTGTTCTCCATAATACCGTATGTTATCATGTATTGTTCCTCTCAATACCGTATGTTATCATGTACTGTTCCTCTCAACACCCTACACTATCATATACTGTTCCTCTCAACACCCTACACTATCATGTACTGTTCCTCTCAACACTCTACACTATCATGTACTGTTCCTCTCAACACCATACATTATCATGTACTGTTCCTCTCAACACCCTACACTATCATGTACTGTTCCTCTCAACACCATACATTATCATGTACTGTTCCTCACAACACCATAAATTATCATGTACTGTTCCTCTCAACACCCTACACTATCATGTACTGTTCCTCTCAACACCCTACACTATCATGTACTGTTCCTCTCAATACCGTATGCTATCATGTACTGTTCCTCTCAATACCGTATGTTATCATGTACTGTTCCTCGCAGTACCGTATGCTATCATGTACTGTTCCTCTCAACACCCTACATTATCATGTACTGTTCCTCTCAATACCGTATGCTATCATGTACTGTTCCTCGCAATACCGTATGCTATCATGTACTGTTCCTCTCAACACCGTATGCTATCATGTACTGTTCCTCTCAATACCGTATGCTATCATGTACTGTTCCTCTCAATACCGTATGCTATAATGTACTGTTCCTCGCAATACCGTACGCTATCATGTACTGTTCCTCTCAACACCCTACATTATCATGTACTGTTCCTCTCAATACCGTATGCTATCATGTACTGTTCCTCTCAACACCCTACATTATCATGTATTGTTCCTCTCAATACCGTATGTTATCATGTACTGTTCCTCTCAACACCCAACACTATCATGTACTGTTCCTCTCAACACCCTACACCATCATGTACTGTTCCTCTCAACACCCTACACTATCATGTACTGTTCCTCTCAATACCGTATGCTATCATGTACTGTTCCTCTCAACACATTACACTATCATGTACTGTTCCTCTCAATACCGTATGCTATCATGTAATGTTCCTCTCAACATCCTACACTAACATGTACTGTTCCTCTCAATACCTTATGTTATCATGTAATGTTCCTCTCAACACCCTACACTATCATGTACTGTTCCTCTCAACACCCTACACTATCATGTACTGTTCCTCTCAATACCGTATGTTATCATGTACTGCTCTCCACAATACCGTATGTTATCATGTACTGTTCTCCACAATACCGTATGTTATCATATACTGTTCTCCATAATACCGTATGTTATCATGTACTGTTCTCCACAATACCGTATGTTATCATATACTGTTCTCCATAATACCGTATGCTATCATATACAGTTCTCCACAATACCGTATGTTTATCATGTACTGTTCTCCACAATACCGTATGTTATCATATACTGTTCTCCATAATACCGTATGTTATCATATACAGTTCTCCACAATACCGTATGTTTATCATGTACTGTTCTCCACAATACCGTATGTTATCATATACTGTTCTCCACAATACCGTATGTTATCATATACTGTTCTCCACAATACCGTATGTTATCATATACTGTTCTCCACAATACCGTATGTTATCATGTACAGTTCTCCACAATACCGTATGCTATCATATACTGTTCACACCAATATCGTATGCTATCATATACTGTTCTCCACAATACCGTATGTTATCATATACTGTTCTCCATAATACCGTATGTTATCATGTACTGTTCTCCACAATACCGTATGCTATCATGTACTGTTCCTCTCAATACCGTATGCTATCATGTACTGTTCCTCTCAATACCGTATGCTATCATGTACTGTTCCTCTCAACACCCTACACTATCATATACTGTTCCTCTCAATATCTTATGTTATCATGTAATGTTCCTCTCAACACCCTACACTATCATGTACTGTTCCTCTCAACACCCTACACTATCATGTACTGTTCCTCTCAATACCGTATGTTATCATGTACTGTTCTCCACAATACCGTATGTTATCATGTACTGTTCTCCACAATACCGTATGTTATCATATACTGTTCTCCATAATACCGTATGTTATCATGTACTGTTCCTCTCAATACCGTATGCTATCATGTACTGTTCCTCTCAATACCGTATGCTATCATGTACTGTTCCTCTCAATACCGTATGCTATCATATACTGTTCCTCTCAATACCGTAGGCTATCATGTACTGTTCCTCTCAATACCGTATGTTATCATGTACTGTTCCTCTCAATACCGTATGTTATCATATATTGTTCCTCTCAACACCCTACACTATCATGTATTGTTCCTCTCAATACCGTATGTTATCATGTACTGTTCCTCTCAACACATTACACTATCATGTATTGTTCCTCTCAATACCGTATGCTATCACGTACTGTTCCTCTCAATACCGTATGCTATCATGCACTGTTCCTCTCAATACCCTACACTATCATGTACTGTTCATCTCAATATCGTATGCTATTATGCACTGTTCCTCTCAATACCGTATGCTATCATGTATTGTTCCTCTCAACACCCTACACTATCATGTACTGTTCCTCTCAACACCCTACACTATCATGTACTGTTCCTCTCAACACCCTACACTATCATGTACTGTTCCTCTCAACACCATACATTATCATGTACTGTTCCTCTCAACACCCTACACTATCATGAACTGTTCCTCTCAACACAATACATTATCATGTACTGTTCCTCTCAACAACATACATTATCATGTACTGTTCCTCTCAACACCCTACACTATCATGTACTGTTCCTCTCAACACCCTACACTATCATGTACTGTTCCTCTCAATACCGTATGCTATCATGTACTGTTCCTCTCAATACCGTATGCTATCATGTACTGTTCCTCTCAACACCCTACACTATCATATACTGTTCCTCTCAATACCTTATGTTATCATGTAATGTTCCTCTCAACACCCTACACTATCATGTACTGTTCCTCTCAACACCCTACACTATCATGTACTGTTCCTCTCAATACCGTATGTTATCATGTACTGTTCTCCACAATACCGTATGTTATCATGTACTGTTCTCCACAATACCGTATGTTATCATATACTGTTCTCCATAATACCGTATGTTATCATGTACTGTTCCTCTCAATACCGTATGCTATCATGTACTGTTCCTCTCAATACCGTATGCTATCATGTACTGTTCCTCTCAATACCGTATGCTATCATGTACTGTTCCTCTCAATACAGTATGTTATCATGTACTGTTCCTCGCAATACCGTATGCTATCATGTACTGTTCCTCTCAACACCCTACATTATCATGTACTGTTCCTCTCAATACCGTATGCTATCGTGTACTGTTCCTCGCAATACCGTATGCTATCATGTACTGTTCCTCTCAACACCCTACATTATCATGTACTGTTCCTCTCAATACCGTATGCTATCATGTACTGTTCCTCGCAATACCGTATGCTATCATGTACTGTTCCTCTCAACACCCTACATTATCATGTACTGTTCCTCTCAATACCGTATGCTATCATGTACTGTTCCTCTCAACACCCTACATTATCATGTACTGTTCCTCTCAATACCGTATGTTATCATGTAGTGTTCCTCTCAACACCCAACACTATCATGTACTGTTCCTCTCAACACCCTACACCATCATGTACTGTTCCTCTCAACACCCTACACTATCATGTACTGTTCCTCTCAATACCGTATGCTATCATGTACTGTTCCTCTCAACACATTACACTATCATGTACTGTTCCTCTCAATACCGTATGCTATCATGTAATGTTCCTCTCAACATCCTACACTAACATGTACTGTTCCTCTCAATACCTTATGTTATCATGTAATGTTCCTCTCAACACCCTACACTATCATGTACTGTTCCTCTCAACACCCTACACTATCATGTACTGTTCCTCTCAATACCGTATGTTATCATGTACTGTTCTCCACAATACCGTATGTTATCATGTACTGTTCTCCACAATACCATATGTTATCATATACTATTCTCCATAATACCGTATGTTATCATGTACTGTTCTCCACAATACCGTATGTTATCATATACTGTTCTCCATAATACAGTATGCTATCATATACAGTTCTCCACAATACCGTATGTTTATCATGTACTGTTCTCCACAATACCGTATGTTATCATATACTGTTCTCCATAATACCGTATGTTATCATATACAGTTCTCCACCATACCGTATGTTTATCATGTACTGTTCTCCACAATACCGTATGTTATCATATACTGTTCTCCACAATACCGTATGTTATCATATACTGTTCTCCACAATACCATATGCTATCATATACTGTTCTCCACAATACCGTATGTTATCATGTACAGTTCTCCACAATACCGTATGCTATCATATACTGTTCACACCAATACCGTATGCTATCATATACTGTTCACACCAATACCGTATGCTATCATATACTGTTCTCCACAATACCGTATGTTATCATATACTGTTCTCCACAATACCGTATGCTATCATATACTGTTCACACCAATACCGTATGCTATCATATACTGTTCTCCACAATATCGTATGTTATCATGTACTGTTCTCCACAATACCGTATGTTTATCATATACTGTTCTCCACAATACCGTATGCTATCATATACTGTTCTCCACAATACCGTATATTATCATATACTGTTCTCCACAATACCGTATGTTATCATGTACTGTTCTCCACAACACCGTATGCTATCATGTACTGTTCACACCAATACCGTATGTTATCATGTACTGTTCACACCAATACCGTATGTTATCATATACTGTTCTCCACAATACCGTATGCTATCATATACTGTTCTCCACAATACCGTATGTTATCATGTACTGTTCTCCACAATACCGTATGTTATCATATACTGTTCTCCACAATACCGTATGCTATCATATACTGTTCTCCACAATACCGTATGTTATCATATACTGTTCTCCACAATACCGTATGTTATCATATACTGTTCTCCACAATACCGTATGCTATCATATACTGTTCTCCACAATACCGTATGCTATCATATACTGTTCTCCACAATACCGTATGTTATCATGTACTGTTCTCCACAATACCGTATGTTATCATATACTGTTCTCCACAATACCGTATGCTATCATATACAGTTCTCCACAATACCGTATGTTATCATATACAGTTCTCCACAATACCGTATGTTATCATATACTGTTCTCCACAATACCGTATGTTATCATATACAGTTCTCCACAATACCGTATGTTATCATATACTGTTCTCCACAATACCGTATGTTATCATATACTGTTCTCCATAATACGGTATGTTATCATATACAGTTCTCCACAATACCGTATGTTATTATATACAGTTCTCCACAATACCGTATGTTATCATATACTATTCTCCATAATACCGTATGTTATCATATACTGTTCTCCACAATACCGTATGCTATCATATACTGTTCTCCACAATACCGTATGCTATCATATACAGTTCTCCACAATACCGTATGTTATCATGTACTGTTCTCCACAATACCGTATGCTATCATATACTGTTCACACCAATACCGTATGCTATCATATACTGTTCTCCACAATACCGTATGTTATCATGTACTGTTCTCCACAATACCGTATGTTTATCATATACTGTTCTCCACAATACCGTATGCTATCATATACTGTTCTCCACATTACCGTATGTTATCATATACTGTTCTCCACAATACCGTATGTTATCATGTACTGTTCTCCACAACACCGTATGATATCATGTACTGTTCACACCAATACCGTATGTTATCATGTACTGTTCACACCAATACCGTATGTTATCATATACTGTTCTCCATAATACGGTATGTTATCATATACAGTTCTCCACAATACCGTATGTTATCATATATAGTTCTCCACAATACCGTATGTTATCATATACTGTTCTCCATAATACCGTATGTTATCATATACTGTTCTCCACAATACCGTATGCTATCATATACTGTTCTCCACAATACCGTATGCTATCATATACAGTTCTCCACAATACCGTATGTTATCATATACTGTTCTCCACAATACCGTATGCTATCATATACAGTTCTCCACAATACCGTATGTTATCATATACTGTTCTCCACAATACCGTATGTTTATCATGTACTGTTCTCCACAATACCGTATGTTATCATATACTGTTCTCCACAATACCGTATGTTATCATATACTGTTCTCCACAATACCGTATGCTATCATATACTGTTCTCCACAATACCGTATGCTATCATATACAGGTCTCCACAATACCGTATGTTATCATGTACTGTTCTCCACAATACCGTATGTTATCATATACTGTTCTCCACAATACCCTATGTTATCATATACTGTTCTCCACAATACCATATGTTATCATGTACTGTTCTCCACAACACCGTATGTTTATCATGTACTGTTCACACCAACACCGTATGCTATCATATACTGTTCTCCACAACACCGTATGCTATCATGTACTGTTCTCCACAATACCGTTTGTTATCATGTACTGTTCTCCACAATACCGTATGTTATCATATACTGTTCTCCACAATACCGTATGCTATCATATACTGTTCTCCATAATACCGTATGTTATCATATACTGTTCTCCACAATACAGTATTCTATCATATACAGTTCTCCACAATACCGTATGTTATCATATACAGTTCTCCACAATACCGTATGTTATCATATACAGTTCTCCACAATACCGTATGTTATCATATACAGTTCTCCACAATACCGTATGTTATCATATACAGTTCTCCACAATACCGTATGTTATCATATACTGTTCTCCACAATACCGTATGCTATCATATACTGTTCTCCATAATACCGTATGTTATCATATACTGTTCTCCACAATACAGTATTCTATCATATACAGTTCTCCACAATACCGTATGTTATCATATACAGTTCTCCACAATACCGTATGTTATCATATACAGTTCTCCACAATACCGTATGTTAT
>CM026390.1:61796373-61811358 GCA_014843695.1 Archivesica marissinica
GCAATCAACATCAATATACATTGATATTGCAATCAACATCGATATACATTGATATTGCAATCAACATCGATATACATTGATATTGCAATCAACATTGATATACATTGATATTGCAATCAACATCGATATACATTGATATTGCCATCGATATACATTGATATTGCAATCAACAGCGATATACATTGATATTGCCATCGATATACATTGATATTGCAATCAACATCGATATACATTGATATTGCAATCAACATCGATATACATTGATATTGCAATCAACATCGATATACATTGATATTGCAATCAACATCGATATACATTTATATTGCCATCGATATACATTGATATTGCAATCAACAGTGATATACATTGATATTGCCATCGATATGCATGTATTGTATATGTATGCATGTATTGTATATGTATGTATGTATGCATGTATTGTATATGTATGCATGTATTGCATATGTATGCATGTATTGTATATGTATGCATGTATTGTATATGCATGCATGTATTGTATATGTATGCATGTATTGCACTTGTATTGCCATTTGCATGTTCTATGTAACCTCATGGGCCGCATTGGCTTGATGTGATATTGAAAAATAAACGTTTCAAACTTGTATTGTATTGTCAGTGCGGTCTTCAGAGAGTCGACATTTCCCTATTGACCCCGTATTTGGACATTTTCACATCCTTGCTTTGGCTTGTTATTCTTGCAGCCAAATATTTCACCAGCGTTGGTTCTTGTCTAAATCTAGTATTTATATATCAAGTTATTGGTGTGTACTAATAAATTAATAAGTACGATGCATAAAGTGTACAACTTTATTTATATAAACACTATGCATCTAACCAAATGTATTTTTTATTTATCCAGACACACAATATCTCACATTTAAAAGGCAATTTTGAAATACAAATAAATTAGCCTACGTTGGTGTTATGTTATGAAAGGTAATTTGTTTGTGAATAAAATGACACCTAAGCAACAATGAAAGAACGCATACATTATGACGTTACAGACCGCGTTAACCACTAATTAACTAGAGTTGTAGCTCCCGCTGTACGTACCAAGTATATGTAAAAATGTTTTTCGTTTTTCAGAGAAGTCGAGCGTAAACATCCGGAAACTGTACTTTAAAAGCAAGTTGCACGCTTGTTCTTCTAGTGTTATTTACATACGTATAATGGATAGACACAGATTAAGTAAGTAAATTATCTATATATACTTTTTATAATTAATTCTTAATAATCTGTTGTTGATATCTATATAGATGCACATTGGAAATATTGTTTTAACAAAGTGGTTTCTTCCTAACATAGTAAAACATTAATTAGGTTAGAATTGTACTGTAGTGACAATAAAAGGCTGCTACGTTACTTACGTGGCCTTAGCAATTATTCGCATGTACAGGCACATTGCATACTACATATCATCCGATTTATGAATTATTGTCTGATATTTAGATCTGTCATCTGTCACGTATACATACCTTTTGGTCTATATTTTGGTGATACGGGGAATTATTGCCCCGAAGGTTTGTTGTCCCCCTCGTTATATCGTCATTGTTGTCTTCCAGTATATATTAGTATATATCACTGGTGTCGAACCTCACTGGTGCCCAACTTTTGTCTAATTCAGTTTTGATCTGTATGAATTGCTTAGCAAGTGGAGTTCGTGAGAGCACAGTGGTAGAGCGTTCGCTAAAGGTGCGGACTGTCCGGTGTTCGAGCCCCGCTGGAGCCGTTACGAGTGTGCCCTTTGGCCCTTAAATTCCACATTGCCTCTTGTCTATCCCTTGTTGCGATGGATTCCATCAGGAATGAGGTATCGAGAGTGATTAATATAAATTGTAAGAATTTGTTTCGCAATCAAGCTAAAATAAATTCGTATAAACTAAGGAGTTTGTAATAGTAGACTCGATTTTTTCTGAGGACAATAATTCTGGAAGATGCGAGCTAGATGCGGCAGTTCCAGGCAGTACCGAGTAACGCCTTGTATTTGTATTCCTGTTAGTTTTATTATACTCGTTTTCAAAGAGTTTTCCTATTTGTTTCAGGCAATCGCTTGTCGGTTCTTTGGATTTTTCAGAGCGTGTTAGCGACACTTGTACAAGGGAAAAAGTAAGAATATTCTGCTTATACTGACTAATCCACTGTACATGGATATAGTAATAATATCACGTGGATCAAATCCCAGGTACTATGTATAGGATATAGTCGAAAACGATCCAATATGTAAAATAATGGATCCGTTTGAAGCTTACATCTTACTTAAAGCACACACTTATAAAACAAGATGGTACTAATTAAAATTGTTAATTTCGTATGTTCACGCAAATATTTAATGTAATACTCTGGCCTTCTGAAAGCAGTCCATTATTAATAATAATGTTAATAATAATGGACGGCTAGTACAAAGGTATGACGTCAAGTGTTTTAAATATAGATACAGTGATTTGTTTATGCCCTATGGGCTTATATAGTTATGTCTTTTCAGTTATGTTTAAAATAATACAAAATAAGCCCACCGGGTATAACAAAGTCAATGTGTCTAGTGCCTGTGTATTACATAACATATAAACAATGTATGGTATGTATGTTACAATGTTCTCTGGCATACAACCACCGTAAACTGTTATGGGGGTCATTTGTGTTTGTTTTACAAATTACTATAATTAGTTTGTATCAGTTAATGAAGCTTAAAATGAAAATTTAATTTTGTTATCAGAATTTATAACCCAGGAATATATAGATACATGTATAGAACGTTAGAAACTAATTAAACAGTATGGTTATTTATAACCCAGGAAAATATAGATACATGTATAGAACGTTAGAAACTAATTAAACAGTATGGTTATTTATAACCCAGGAAAATATAGATACATGTATAGAACGTTAGAAACTAATTAAACAGTATGGTTATTTATAACCCAGGAAATTATAGATACATGTATAGAACGTTAGAAACTAATTAAACCGTATGGTTATTTATAACCCAGGAAAATATAGATACATCTATAGAACGTTAGAAACTAATTAAACAGTATGGTTATTTACTACGTACCTAAGCATGAAGTGGAAAGTTAATCTTGCTAGATTTGATCAGAAGTATTTTATCTATACTAGAGGACATAGAAAACGCACACCTACATTATATACTAGAGGACATAGAAAACGCACACCTACAATATATACTAGAGGACATAGAAAACGCACACCTACAATATATACTAGAGGACATAAAAAACGCACACCTACATTATATACTAGAGGATATAGAAAACTCACACCTACAATATATATACTAGAGGACATAGAAAACGCACACCTACATTATATACTAGAGGACATAGAAAACGCACACCTACAATATATACTAGAGGACATAGAAAATGCACACCTACATTATATACTAGAGGACATAGAAAACGCACACCTACAATATATACTAGAGAACATAGAAAACGCACACCTACATTATATACTAGAGGACATAGAAAACGCACACCTACATTATATACTAGAGGACATAGAAAACGCACACCTACAATATATACTAGAGGACATAGAAAACGCACACCTACAATATATACTAGAGGACATAGAAAACGCACACCTACATTATATACTAGAGGACATAGTAAACGTACACTTACATTATATACTAGAGGACATAGAAAACGCACACCTACATTATATACTAGAGGACATAGAAAACGCACACCTACATTATATACTAGAGGACATAGAAAACGCACACCTACATTATATACTAGAGGACATAGAAAACGCACACCTACATTATATACTAGAGGACATAGAAAACGCACACCTACATTATATACTAGAGGACATAGAAAACGCACACCTACATTATACTAGAGGACATAGAAAACGCACACCTACATTATATACTAGAGGACATAGAAAACGCACACCTACATTATATACTAGAGGACATAGAAAACGCACACCTACATTATATACTAGAGGACATAGAAAACGCACACCTACATTATATACTAGAGGACATAGAAAACGCACACCTACATTATATACTAGAGGACATAGAAAACGCACACCTACATTATATACTAGACGACATAGAAAACGCACACCTACATTATATACTAGAGGACATAGAAAACGCACACCTACATTATATACTAGAGGACATAGAAAACGCACACCTACATTATATACTAGAGGACATAGAAAACGCACACCTGCATTATATACTAGAGGAAATAGAACACGCACACCTACACTATATACTAGAGGACATAGAACACGCGCACCTACATTATATGATTATTATTACATGAACACGAAATACGAAGGATTCCATCAACGAGATATCACATCTTTATTACAAAACACAAACTGAACAACTAAAATATTCCAAAATCTTTAAAACTATGTATTTATATAGTTGTTTTTCATGTAAAATCACATTTATCCGAAGTGTGCGTGTTCTATGTCCTCTAGTATATATCCGAAGTGTGCGTGTTCTATGTCCTCTAGTATATATCCGAAGTGTGCGTGTTCTATGTCCTCTAGTATATATCCGAAGTGTGCGTGTTCTATGTCCTCTAGTATATATCCGAAGTGTGCGTGTTCTATGTCATCTAGTATATATCCGAAGTGTGCGTGTTCTATGTCATCTAGTATATATCCGAAGTGTGCGTGTTCTACGTCCTCTAGTATACTTATCCGAAGTGTGCGTGTTCTATGTCCTCTAGTATACTTATCCGAAGTGTGCGTGTTCTATGTCCTCTAGTATATATCCGAAGTGTGCGTGTTCTATGTCCTCTAGTATATATCCGAAGTGTGCTTGTTCTATGTCCTCTAGTATATATCCGAAGTGTGCGTGTTCTACGTCCTCTAGTATATAATGAAGGTGTGCGTGTTCTATGTCCTCTAGTATATATTGGAGGTGTGCGTGTTCTATGTCCTCTAGTATATATCCGAAGTGTGCGTGTTCTATGTCCTCTAGTATATATCCGAAGTGTGCGTGTTCTATGTCCTCTAGTATATATCCGAAGTGTGCGTGTTCTATGTTTTCTATGTCCTCTAGTATATATTGGAGGTGTGCGTGTTCTATGTCCTCTAGTATATAATGAAGGTGTGCGTGTTCTATGTCCTCTAGTATATAATGGAAGTGTGCGTGTTCTATGTCCTCTAGTATATATCCGAAGTGTGCGTGTTCTATGTCCTCTAGTATATATTGGAGGTGTGCGTGTTCTATGTCCTCTAGTATATATCCGAAGTGTGCGTTTCTATGTCCTCTAGTATATATAGTGTGCGTTTCTATGTCCTCTAGTATATATTGGAAGTGTGCGTTTTCTATGTCCTCTAGTATATATCGGAAGTGTGCGTTTTCTATGTCCTCTAGTATATATGAGTGTGCGTTTTCTATGTCCTCTAGTATATATGAAGGTGTGCGTTTCTATGTCCTCTAGTATATATGAAGTGTGCGTGTTCTATGTCCTCTAGTATATAATGTAAGTGTGCGTTTCTATGTCCTCTAGTATATATCCGAAGTGTGCGTTTCTATGTCCTCTAGTATATATCCGAAGTGTGCGTTTTCTATGTTCTATGTCCTCTAGTATATATCCGAAGTGTGCGTGTTCTATGTCCTCTAGTATATATCCGAAGTGTGCGTGTTCTATGTCCTCTAGTATATATCCGAAGTGTGCGTGTTCTATGTCCTCTAGTATATATCCGAAGTGTGCGTGTTCTATGTCCTCTAGTATATATCCGAAGTGTGCGTGTTCTATGTCCTCTAGTATATATCCGAAGTGTGCGTGTTCTATGTCCTCTAGTATATAATGGAAGTGTGCGTGTTCTATGTCCTCTAGTATATATCCGAAGTGTGCGTGTTCTATGTCCTCTAGTATACTATCCGAAGTGTGCGTGTTCTATGTCCTCTAGTATTCTTATCCGAATTGTGCGTGTTCTATGTCATCTAGTATATATCCGAAGTGTGCGTGTTCTATGTCCTCTAGTATATATCCGAAGTGTGCGTGTTCTATGTCCTCTAGTATATATTCGAAGTGTGCGTGTTCTATGTCCTCTAGTATATATCCGAAGTGTGCGTGTTCTATGTCCTCTAGTATATATCCGAAGTGTGCGTGTTCTATGTTCTCTAGTATATAATGTAGGTGTGCGTGTTCTATGTCCTCTAGTATATATCCGAAGTGTGCGTGTTCTATGTCATCTAATATATATCCGAAGTGTGCGTGTTCTATGTTCTCTAGTATATAATGTAGGTGTGCGTGTTCTATGTCCTCTAGTATATATCCGAAGTGTGTGTGTTCTATGTCCTCTAGTATATAATGTAGATGTGCGTGTTCTATGTCCTCTAGTATATAATGTAGGTGTGCGTGTTCTATGTCCTCTAGTATATAATGTAGGTGTGCGTGTTCTATGTCCTCTAGTATATAATGTAGGTGTGCGTTTTCTATGTCCTCTAGTATATAATGTAGGTGTGCGTGTTCTATGTCCTCTAGTATATATCCGAAGTGTGCGTGTTCTATGTCCTCTAGTATATAATGTAGGTGTGCGTGTTCTATGTCCTCTAGTATATAATGTAGGTGTGCGTGTTCTATGTCCTCTAGTATATATCCGAAGTGTGCGTGTTCTATGTCCTCTAGTATATAATGTAGGTGTGCGTTTTCTATGTCCTCTAGTATATATCTGAAGTGTGCGTGTTCTATGTCCTCTAGTATATATCCGAAGTGTGCGTGTTCTATGTCCTCTAGTATATATCCGAAGTGTGCGTGTTCTATGTCCTCTAGTATATATCCGAAGTGTGCGTGTTCTATGTCCTCTAGTATATAATGTAGGTGTGCGTGTTCTATGTCCTCTAGTATATAATGTAGGTGTGCGTGTTCTATGTCCTCTAGTATATATCCGAAGTGTGCGTGTTCTATGTCCTCTAGTATATACTGTAGGTGTGCGTGTTCTATGTCCTCTAGTATATATCCGAAGTGTGCGTGTTCTATGTCCTCTAGTATATAATGTAGGTGTGCGTGTTCTATGTCCTCTAGTATATAATGTAGGTGTGCGTGTTCTATGTCCTCTAGTATATATCCGAAGTGTGCGTGTTCTATGTCCTCTAGTATATAATGTAGGTGTGCGTTTTCTATGTCCTCTAGTATATATTGAAGTGTGCGTGTTCTATGTCCTCTAGTATATATCCGAAGTGTGCGTGTTCTATGTCCTCTAGTATATAATCCGAAGTGTGCGTGTTCTATGTCCTCTAGTATATAATGTAGGTGTGCGTGTTCTATTTCCTCTAGTATATAATGTAAGTGTGCGTTTTCTATTTCCTCTAGTATATATCCGAAGTGTGCGTTTTCTATTTCCTCTAGTATATATCCGAAGTGTGCGTTTTCTATTTCCTCTAGTATATATCCGAAGTGTGCGTGTTCTATTTCCTCTAGTATATATCCGAAGTGTGCGCGTTCTATTTCCTCTAGTATATAATGTAGGTGTGCGTGTTCTATTTTCTCTAGTATATATCCGAAGTGTGCGTGTTCTATGTCCTCTAGTATATAATGTAGGTGTGCGTGTTCTATGTCCTCTAGTATATAATGTAGGTGTGCGTGTTCTATGTCCTCTAGTATATATCCGAAGTGTGCGTGTTCTATGTCCTCTAGTATATAATGTAGGTGTGCGTTTTCTATGTCCTCTAGTATATATCTGAAGTGTGCGTGTTCTATGTCCTCTAGTATATATCCGAAGTGTGCGTGTTCTATGTCCTCTAGTATATATCCGAAGTGTGCGTTTTCTATGTCCTCTAGTATATATCCGAAGTGTGCGTTTTCTATGTCCTCTAGTATATATCCGAAGTGTGCGTGTTCTATGTCCTCTAGTATATAATGTAGGTGTGCGTGTTCTATTTCCTCTAGTATATAATGTAAGTGTGCGTTTTCTATTTCCTCTAGTATATATCCGAAGTGTGCGTTTTCTATTTCCTCTAGTATATATCCGAAGTGTGCGTTTTCTATTTCCTCTAGTATATATCCGAAGTGTGCGTGTTCTATTTCCTCTAGTATATATCCGAAGTGTGCGCGTTCTATTTCCTCTAGTATATAATGTAGGTGTGCGTGTTCTATTTTCTCTAGTATATATCCGAAGTGTGCGTGTTCTATGTCCTCTAGTATATAATGTAGGTGTGCGTGTTCTATGTCCTCTAGTATATAATGTAGGTGTGCGTGTTCTATGTCCTCTAGTATATAATGTAGGTGTGCGTGTTCTATGTCCTCTAGTATATTAATTTCTCCTCACTGTCAGATCAAGGTATATATTGTTTCCTGTTTTCAATCCCAGAGATGATTCGTAATTGTGCCAAAACCTGCTTTATTATTAGACGTAATATTTTGTGTGTTTTACGTTTATTTATCGTCGCTACCAGTTACCCATAGTATTTTTATTATTCAAACTATTTGTCAATATTTACTTACAACTCAAAATGTAATTATTGTTGTTATCATACCCTGATACAGGAAAGGGATCTACATAAGTAGTTTATACTTTCTTCTATATTCCTGTTTACACACTGTATATTACACATATTGCACACATATTGAAATAAAAATATTGTTTAAACTAACACTAAACTAATTAAACAATTATTTCTGTCCAGTTCGTATATTGTGATAGCCCCAAGTGTGGTACGACCGGGGCGTGACTTCAGCATCCAGGGAGAATTACTGGAGACCCCGCCAAATCCTGTAACCATCACTGCCGAACTGAGTAATAATGCGGGCCCCATTGCAAGGGCAGTGGTCACGGTCAGTGCAAAACAAGGTTAGTATTTGTTGAGCTTTTATTATGCTATCCATTGGCTATACTAATGTTCGCCCGCATGATTCTTTTTATTATATTGCAAAACACAAACAATGTCAAGTAGTACTATTATATATACAGCGTCATACTAGAGGGTAGTCCAACTTTATTATCACATTCATTAAATTCTTGATGTGCCTGGATGTCGGGGAGGGGGGTATCTAGGACCGATGACTGGGGCTAGCTGAACATACGCCACATACGCCCATGCAGGATTCGAACTAGCGGCCCATTGCTATTGGAGTAGACGTGTTCCATGCATGGATACAGCGTCGTATATGTGCCTTATTGTGAATGTATAATAATCGGTTATTCATACACTAACAATAAATAAGGGAAATAATGTTTGTTTCTATAAATATACACATATATCTCTTCAGATTAGTTAGCACATCTGTTTTATTTTTCAGCTATCCAGCTGGATCTTCCGGTATGTATAACTATTAGTATATGTAGGTGTGCACGCATGGTGCTGGGGTGTATGGGATACATGTGGTATACCGTGAGCAGAGCAAGCATCGTCATAATATACCACACCTTCCATTAATATAAGCATCAGTAAAACTTAAACACATCCCAGCAGATTTAATGCCAATCGCAATGTGTTTTGTGTGTTTTACGTTTATTTATCGTCGCTACCGGTTGCCCATATGAGCGACGCCTCCTGAAGAGATTAGTCATTATTTGATATTTGGAAGATAGTGCAATGATACAGACAGAGACCCATTCCAGAGTCTCCTCTGGTTCTTTTACGTGCATGGTGTACAGCACCAACACGAGATCTCGGTTTAAAGTCCCATCTGAAAGACTGTTAATTTTATTATGGTCAGACGGGGGATCGCAATGCTGTACAAGTCTTTCTTTTTATAGTTTGCAAGCGGATGTAATGAATGGCGTTATGACTGTTCCATGATTTTGTGTTTTTACATTTATTTATCGTCGCTACCGGTTACCCATTTGAGCGACGCATCCTAAAGATATTAGTCATTTTCTGTTTTGGAGGATAGTGCAATGATACAGACAGAGACACGTTGCAGTGACCGATACGGTTCTTTTACATGCAGGGTTTAGTTTATACAGATTTATTTTAGGCGATGTAAGAACTTGTTTCGCAATCCAGCTAAAATAAATGTGTATAAACTAGTAACAAATTAGCCTCACTGTTAAAAGTCGATACAACGATATACTCACATCGATTGAAACTGCACATTTATTTCAATCGATTTTCATATTTCGTTGTAGCAACATATCTTTACAATAAAGACAATATTGGGTTGCATTGGTGTGTATACAGTATAACACACAGGTCAACTGAACCTCTACACTCTGCATGCACACTGAACTTGCCCCCCCCCCCATTGATGGCACTATAGTTCTGCATGCCCGTACACGATTCAACTGGTATTACCGTGTGATATATAATATATATTTGCCTTTGAAGTAGGCAGTTCTATTATGCCTTGTCCAGCTTGTGGTCCCTATTATCGCGTTGATATAATAGGGGAGGTACATGGTGCCACGGACTGGGGCTATATTATCCCTCCCCACATACAATAGGTTGATATACGAATACAAATGTACATGCGTTGAAATAAATAGTTTTCTTCTATTCTATTCTGTTGCGATCTGTTCTATTCTGTTTTGTATTTAATGCCATGTGTTTGGGGGTTAAATTCGCACCAACATGCAGCTTAGGTCACGTGGCGACTCTCCGGCTATTATTGGCGGAGGAAGATCCCCGGTGCCCATTCGAGCAATATCTACGGACGGGAACCCGGATATAATATTACATATAACATAAGGTTTATTGTCATATATAAGGCCTGTAATATATATATATTTGTATTATGCATAATCGTCTGCTATTATTTTCGCGCCTAAAATTATCAATCTCGCTTCGCGCGGGAAATGACTTAAGATGTTAGGCCTAATCTCAGTTTATCAAGGCCGTGTTTGCAGGTGTCCAGTTATGTAATACAAAGGCACCGAACTGGTTTGATGGTGTAATATTAGATAACAGGCCGTGGTTGCAGGTGTCCAGTTATGTAATACAAAGGCACCGAACTGGTTTGATGGTGTAATATTAGATAACATAACAGATGTTTTAGGAATTGTTATATCATATATACACTGATTCAATCATGTATATAAGAAATGGATTGTATTAACATAAATCAGACACACTAGAGCCTAACTCCAGGAGCGAGAAAGGTCGTGATCTCAATCTAGTATATAGAACATATAAACTGTATTTATGATACTTAGATATTATTGACATTATAAGAAATATAACTTATACAGATTTGTCGAATAATTAAATTGTTCAGCCACAGAAGAAACATAGAGTTTCGGCGAACCATATCGAAGTTGATTAAAAGTTAATCTAATCAGAAACAGTGATTAGATTATAGTGATATTGAGTAATGACGGATTAGAAAGATTGAATGTTAAATATACTGTGTAAGCGCATATTCGGCTCACACAAATGGATTGTTAAATAAGCTTTTAATGATACGATGTATATATATATATAGATCACTGATTATATATATATGGATATTTCTGATGCCAATTTAAACAAGATATTATATAGAAGAAATGTAATACTGTGTTGAGTTATCATTAATACATATAATAACGAAGAAACCCCCTAGACAACTCCAGCGAGTCTACAATAGGATAGACCCTGGTAAGAGCCGTAGCAACCGAGACATCTTATTACGAGAAGAAAAAGGAGAGTTTGCGACAATTGGGACGCTCGTCCGGGATTGGAAATAAAGAAGAGGTGACATATCGTGACATATTGTGAAGGACACTAGAATTTATATATGGAATATTGTGAAGTACACTAGGATTTATACATGAAGAATACAAGGGACTATTAATTAACGTGGGAAAACAGAAGTGCATGCGAGACAGTGTTAGAATTTGGAAATAAGTGAAAGACGTCAACGAATTATTAAATTAATGAAATGGATTAAATTATTGGAAATGTGCAAACTTTGAATCTGTGATAAATTATATATTGGATTAACGGACGAGACAGACTTCGGTAAGTACCAGTTTTCTTTTCATAGAGGCTTAATATTATCATTAAAATTATATTAGTGATTTACTTCCTTTTATTGAACTCAATTATATAATACATTCGGAGATACATTCTGGGGATTAAAAATTTTGGGAAATAAAAAAATAAAATGGCTACAACTAGGAGTGCTAATAAGGACACTGAGGGGCCGGTTCACCCCGACTTGCAGACAACAGGTGATGAGATATGGGACAAATTAATGAGACTTCCCTTCTTTAATCAGGCAAATCTGGAACGTCAGGGTGAGATTTATGAGAAAGAAAGAGAGAGGGAAAGAGAGAGGGAAGAAGTAAAACAAAGAGAGAGAGAAAGAGAGAGGGAAGAAGTAAAACAAAGAGAAGAAAGAGAGAGGGAAAGAGAAGAAAGAGAGAGAAAGAGAGAGGGATGAAGTAAAACAAAGAGGGGAAAGAGAAGAGAAAGAAAGGGACAGGGAGGAAAGAATGCAAAGGGAGAAAATGCAGACGGAGATTCGCCTGAGAGAAATCCAGAGAGATCAGGAATCTCAGCAAAATAACCCCCTCCATACAGATAATAGGCCCTCTAAGACAAACATTTCTGTTCCTATTTGGACCCAGACTATGAGACCAGATAAATTCTTCGCAACATGTGAGAGACTGTTCGAAGCTAGCCAGGTCGCCAAACAAACATGGGTGGGCCATATTATAGACAAGTTGTCCGACAAGGCCAGAAATATATATGCCACTCTTCCTGCCCAAGACGCTAATAATTACGATACCCTCAAGGCCGCCATCTTGGATGAATATAGGCTCTCACCCACTGTATATAGAAAGAATTTCTTCTCTTGGGTAAAGAAACCTCAGCAGACATATTCCGAATTCATTAAGGAATTAAGGGAGCAAATGACTCTATGGACGGAGAACAATGATCCGAGCGAGGTCAACTGGCTCGAGCTGCTCTTGAGATATAGATTCGATTCCCAGCTAAGTGATGAGCTTAATTTGTTCATTCTGGATAAGAAAGCATCTACTCTCCAGGAATGTATTTCCCTGGCTGATGAATATAACCTCCATCGCAGATTAGCGCCCAGGACACGGATTACTTCAAATCCGAATGTGAAACCCATAGATACAGAACACCGACCTCCAGCCCCAAGGCCATATATCCCATCACCCATGTATCGACCCAATATTAGGATAGATAATTCCCAAGCTACCCATAGAACTCCCCGGATAGAAAAATATTGTAGTTATTGTAGGCGTAATGGCCACGGACTAACAGAGTGTTGGGCAGATCCCAATTCACCTAGGTACAGGGGTACTAGAAACCTAGCAAACGGACACCAAGTGTCAAACACTACTCATAGTTCAGCCTTTATAACCAATGAGCCAGTGAACTCATATGAAAATACCGAGATGGTAAATCCATTACTTGTCAAATATACAGGTCAACCAAATATACAGGTCAAGCACGCATAAATAATAACACCGCACCAGTGACGTATTTGAGAGATTCAGGTGCGACAATTAGTTTATTGTCGGCTACTGATCAGACCGCTGATCATTTAGAATACACAGGTGAACGGGTAACAATCCGCGGTGTCAATTATATCCCTGGTAATTATCCGATAGCAAAGATTAGAGTCGATTGTCCAATATACCAAGGAACATTGAAGGTGGCTGTATTAAAACACAGATGCACCGCGGGGGTGGATCTTATAATAGGTAACGACTGTGAAACTGCCCCTGTCACTGATTTGATTACCTGTTGCGTGGTTACACGCTCAAATAAGAAAATTATCCCGTTTGATGAAATTGTCACGTCCAACCCAGACTCAGAAAACACGACCGATACAAATCACAATGTCTTACCTTTTCGGAATACAATTGAGATCAATTCCCCCTCTGAGAAAGCCAGTACAGTTAAACCCCCAAATATTCCCTCTATTGACGATTTGAGTCCTGATAAATTATTGCAAGAACAGAATAATGACCCGACCTTAGCACCCCTCTGGGAAATGGCTCAAGAAGGAACACCGATTCGGCAAGGATATTACATCCAGCTCGAACCCCGACTACTTATGAGGAGAGAACAACCTCAAGACACGTCCAAAGTTCGACCCTGGAAAATATATGATCAGGTGGTAGTTCCACGGGGATTCCGTGATCATCTAACGGGACTCGCCCATGACAGTTTAAGTACGGGACACCAGGGACCTAGTAAGACCCTGAAGCGCATTAAGCGCCGCTTCTTTTTGCCGGGAATCCGCGCAGATGTTAAACGATTCTGCCATAGCTGTGGGCCGTGCCAGAGAGCGGGTAAGGGACAGAAAGCCACTGTAGCCCCATTGAAACCCCTGCCCATTATATCCCAACCATTCAAATTTATATCCGCTGATTTCGTTGGACCCATGAAGAAAACTATAAATGGGAACCAGTATATCTTGAATTTTATTGATCATGCCACTAAATATACGGAATCTTTCCCATGCTCCGCAGCGACAGCTGTTAATGCTCAAAAAGCCCTGATCGAGATAATATCTCGACATGGAAAACCCCAGACCCTGTTGACTGACCGAGGAAGCGCTTTCATAGCTGAAACATTCACACGTTTCCTATCCGAGCACGATATACGTCACTTAACTAGCACGAGTTACAGGCCTCAAACCAACGGATCAATAGAGAAATATAATGGTACATTGAAAACCATGCTTAGAATCCTTGGGGAGAACTCTTTATCGTCTTGGGATGAGATGCTACCCTGGCTATTATTTGCATATAGAAGTGCAGAGCACTCTAGCACAGGATATTCTCCCTTCTACCTTCTATATGGGCGCGAACCTAGAGATAATCTAGATTCCACTTATGATCTCTGGGCTAGAAATGAGCGGGATGAAGGGATCCCCATAAATAACTATGTACAAGAATTATGTCATAGATTAGCTGAAGCGTTACGTGACGCCAGCGAGAATGCACAACAGGCCGCAGATGGTCTTAAAACAAAGTATGACAGAAGTAAGAAAGCGAAAATGCGTGTATTCCAGCGTGGTGAATTAGTGTTAGTACGATTACCGT
>CM026390.1:61812358-61895552 GCA_014843695.1 Archivesica marissinica
GTTACTGGCAGATTCCGCTAACCCCTCGAGCTAGTGAAATTGCAGCGTTCATAACCCCCTGGGGCTTGTTTGAACCATTAACTCTCCCATTTGGTTTAAAAAACGGTGGAGTTACCTTCCAGAGGGCCATAAACGAGATAATCGCTCAATCCCCGACAGAACCCATCCGTGATAGATTTGCCGACGCATATCTGGATGATATTGCTGTTCGATCCAATTTATGGTCACAGCACATAAATCACTTGGATTGGACATTTCATAGACTAGAGGATAGTGGTGTTACTTTGAATCCGAAGAAGTGTAAAATTGGGTCTGGAACAGTCAAGTACTTGGGACATGAATTAGGGTCGGGAAAAATCAAACCAATTTCCAGCAAGGTTGAGTGTATTAGTAATATCTCTCCCCCACAGACCAAGAAACAATTACGAGGATATCTGGGATCAGTAGGATTTTACAGGAAATTCATTCCCCAGTTCGCTGAGATCGCCGCTCCCCTGACTGACTTATTAAAGGGCAAGCGATCAGGGAACATCATAACTCAGTGGAGCGATAAACATCAACTTGCTTTCGAATCCTTAAAGAAAGCTTTAACCAATAAACCCATACTGAAGGCCCCTGACTTTAACCAAGAGTTCGAACTCTATACTGATGCTTCCGATTTGGGAATTTCGGCTGTACTGACTCAGACCGTTGACCAAGTACCACACCCAGTAGCATTTTATTCCCGAAAACTTATTCCACGAGAGAAAAACTACTCTACAATAGAGAAGGAATTATTAGCTATAGTGGCCGGTATCGAACATTTTCGCATATATGTAAGCACAAGCAAAACAATAATTAATTCAGATCATAATCCCCTTGTATGGTTAAGTAGGTCGAAAACGTCCAATCAACGCCTCTTAAGATGGGCACTGTGTCTCTCAGAATTTAATCTGACCATTAAACATATCAAAGGGACTCAAAATGTTCTAGCAGACTTTCTCAGTAGAGTTCAATGACTGTGATGTTTGACTTAGTAAATGTACTTGGTATTATTTCAGTTGTTCAGTAAATAGTTATTGCCTCTATGATTAGAATGTTGGTACCTAGCGAAAGAAATGCTATTTTAGGACATATGATGTATTGATATTATGATTGTTTTCTACTGTATATTCAAAGGAATGAAGATTTGTAAATCGGCCGATAGCGGGCGATGTCAAACTTCTCCCCGGGTAGGGAGGATTGTGCAAAACCCCAATTTGCACGAAATATTTATTATTGTTATATATAAATAGTAATGTATTATATAAATACATTAAACTGTTTCTATATATGGCCAAATGTTTACCATGTAATATATATATATTTGTTTTATGCATAATCGTCTGCTATTATTTTCGCGCCTAAAATTATCAATCTCGCTTCGCGCGGGAAATGACTTAAGATGTTAGGCCTAATCTCAGTTTATCAAGGCCGTGGTTGCAGGTGTCCAGTTATGTAATACAAAGGCACCGAACTGGTTTGATGGTGTAATATTAGATAACAGGCCGTGGTTGCAGGTGTCCAGTTATGTAATATAAAGGCACCGAACTGGTTTGATGGTGTAATATTAGATAACATAACAGATGTTTAGGAATAACAGATGTTTTAGGAATTGTTATATCATATATACACTGATTCAATTATGTATATAAGAAATGGATTTTATTAACATAGATCAGACACACTAGAGCCTAACTCCAGGAGCGAGAAAGGTCGTGATCTCAATCTAGTATATAGAACATATAAACTGTATTTATGATACTTAGATATTATTGACATTATAAGAAATATAACTTATAAAGATTTGTCGAATAATTAAATTGTTCAGCCACAGAAGAAACATAGAGTTTCGGCGAACCATATCGAAGTTGATTAAAAGTTAATCTAATCAGAAACAGTGATTAGATTATAGTGATATTGAGTAATGACGGATTAGAAAGATTGGATGTTAAATATACTGTGTAAGCGCATATTCGGCTCACACAAATGGATTGTTAAATAAGCTTTTAATGATACGATGTATATATATATAGATCACTGATTATATATATATGGATATTTCTGATGCCAATATAAACAAGATATTATATAGAAGAAATGTAATACTGTGTTGAGTTATCATTAATACATATAATAACGAAGAAACCCCCTAGACAACTCCAGCGAGTCTACAATAGGATAGACCCTGGTAAGAGCCGTAGCAACCGAGACATATTATTACGAGAAGAAAAAGGAGAGTTTGCGACACCTCCAGCCCATAATACAATCATTCAGAACATATTCTTCATGTTAAATAATTTCTACTATTTGTGTTCATTTCAATTATGCACATACATATAATTACAATGTATAAATGAACAACAATATTAATGATATAACCACCGACACCCCGCAAGTCAGCTGAATAGGTTCCTCACATGACACCACAAATGGTATTCGAACCTACATCGGTGAGGGGCAAGTACGTTGAAGTCAACAGCCTTAACCACTCAACGACGGAGACCTCTTAATGTCTTGGTAGATTAACGTCTCGATTATTTACATTGAAGGTTCCAGCCCAGGTTACGCTAGATTCTGGCAGGAACAGCCACAAGCTTGACCTTCAAGTGAGGGGCACTGGGGGACTGTCGTTTTCTGAAACGAAATCAGTTACCTTTGAAGAAAAGAGTACATCCGTTTTCATACAGACGGACAAAGCAATATATAAACCTGGACAGACAGGTAAGCATTAGTTTAGTTTATACAAATATGGTTTAGTTCGATTGCGAAATAGGTTATTACATTAGTTTAATCGCTATTGAGACCTCATTCCTTATGTAATCCATTGCCATGAGGAAGGGAGAAGAGGCACTGTGGAATTTAAGCGCATTGTCTAAAGACACACTCGTAACGACTACAGCTGGGTGTGAATTCCGGTCCTCTCACAACTGAAGCGAACGTGCTACCACTGCGCTATCACAACTTCCAGCTAAGCATTGTTTATGTGGATGGACGGGTATGTCAATACTTTCACCCAAGCCTGAAAGATATACATTTTATTCTCCAATCTCAAACTCTGTCTCAACTGAGCTCCTGATTGGTTCAGCTTAGTGTAAATAATCATAGTGAACCAATCAAATTACCTGAGCTCGAGTTAGAGATCTGAGAACAGTTTAATAACCTCGGGCCCTGGTCATTATTTTATTAGTTTCGCATATTGCCTGTTGGTTGCATGTCATTGTATTGTATGTTCCAGCAATATCTAAATACATGCCATTGTGTTGCATTGTCTAGCAATATCTAAATGCATATCAGTGTGTTGCATGCATTGTCTAGCAATATCTAAATGCATATCAGTTTGTTGCATTGTCTAGCAATATCTAAATGCATATCAGTTTGTTGCATTGTCTAGCAATATCTAAATGCATAACAGTTTGTTGCATTGTCTAGCAATATCTAAATGCATATCAGTTTGTTGCATTGTCTAGCAATATCTAAATGCATATCAGATTGTTGCATTGTCTAGCAATATCTAAATGCATATCAGTTTGTTGCATTGTCTAGCAATATCTAAATGCATATCGGTGTGTTGCATTGTCTAGCAATATCTAAATGCATATCAGTGTGTTGCATTGTCTAGCAATATCTAAATGCATATCAGTGTGTTGCATTGTCTAGCAATATCTAAATGCACGTCAGTGTGTTGCATTGTCTATCAATATCTAAATGCATATCAGTTTGTTGCATTGTCTAGCAATATCTAAATGCATATCGGTGTGTTGCATTGTCTAGCAATATCTAAATGCACGTCAGTGTGTTGCATTGTCTATCAATATCTAAATGCATATCAGTGTGTTGCATTGTCTAGCAATATCTAAATGCATATCAGTTTGTTGCATTGTCTAGCAATATCTAAATGCACGTCAGTGTGTTGCATTGTCTAGCAATATCTAAATGCATATCAGTTTGTTGCATTGTCTAGCAATATCTAAATGCATATCAGTGTGTTGCATTGTCTAGCAATATCTAAATGCATATCAGTGTGTTGCATTGTCTAGCAATATCTAAATGCATATCAGTTTGTTGCATTGTCTAGCAATATCTAAATGCATATCAGTTTGTTGCATTGTCTAGCAATATCTAAATGCATATCAGTGTGTTGCATTGTCTAGCAATATCTAAATGCATATCAGTGTGTTGCATTGTCTAGCAATATCTAAATGCATATCAGTTTGTTGCATTGTCTAGCAATATCTAAATGCATATCAGTTTGTTGCATTGTCTAGCAATATCTAAATGCATATCAGTGTGTTGCATTGTCTAGCAATATCTAAATGCATATCAGTGTGTTGCATTGTCTAGCAATATCTAAATGCATATCAGTTTGTTGCATTGTCTAGCAATATCTAAATGCATATCAGTTTGTTGCATTGTCTAGCAATATCTAAATGCATATCAGTGTGTTGCATTGTCTAGCAATATCTAAATGCATATCTGTGTGTTGCATTTTCTACCAATATCTAAAAGTAATATTAACGGGGACGTATCTTCTGATGTATGGACAAAAAACTGATTTAGTGCCTCAACAACACCAATTGTTACTGCAGGAAAACAAACTATATTAATTTTGAGGCGATACATTGCACAGTTGGGTAGTCTCACACGGTTTTTAATCTAAACGTTTTCGCTATGTTTATGTTATCATTATTCAGTTGTTAAAGTGCTACTCTGTTATGGGGCGCCGTTTTGCTATATATTCAGCATTTAGCATTTAGCATATAATTCGATTTTTGGATATCGATAATTAGATTACTGGATATCCACAAATAGATTACAGGATATCCACAAATAGATTACAGGATATCCACAAATAGATTACTGGATATCCACACATAGATTACTGGATATCCACAAATAGATTACTGGATATCCACAAATAGATTACTGGATATCATATATTACTGGATATCCACAAATAGATTACTGGATATCCACAAATAGATTACTGGATATCCACAAATAGATTACTGGATATCCACAACTAGATTACTGGATATCCACAAATAGATTACTGGATATCCACAAATAGATTACTGGATATCCACAAATAGATTACTGGATATCCACAAATAGATTACTGGATATCCACAAATAGATTACTGGATATCCACAACTAGATTACTGGATATCCATAAATAGATTACTGGATATCCATAAATAGATTAATGGATATCCATAAATAGATTAATGGATATCCACAAATAGATTACTGGATATCCATAAATAGATTAATGGATATCCATAAATAGATTACTGGATATCCATACATAGATTACAGGATATCCACAAATAGATTACTGGATATCCACAAATAGATTACTGGATATCCACAAATAGATTACAGGATATCCACAAATAGATTACTGGATATCCACAACTAGATTACTGGATATCCATAAATAGATTACTGGATATCCATAAATAGATTAATGGATATCCACAAATAGATTACTGGATATCCACAAATAGATTACTGGATATCCATAAATTGATTTCTGGGTATCCAAAAACCGAATTATGGATATCCATGAATGCTGAATAAATAGCAAAACTGCGCGTCTGGAATTATTGATATCCAACAATCGAATTCCATGTATATGTGCATACCTACGAGGCACCCCCAGTTTGTTATTCTCATTTCAGTGAACTATCGTGTATTTGGTGTGACACCAGAGATGAAAGTAATCTTCGATAAACTCAGAGTAGAAATTTACGTAAGGACCTTTGCAACATATATTTATATATACCATATAATAAGATAGCTGGTTCTGAAGAATATACTATGTAGCAGCGATTGACGAATCAAATCTGGAATGTCCACGTGTCTAATCAATTTACGAAGATCACTTGTTTGATCAATGTACGGTTTTATAACACTATCTACATAATCACATTGCTATACGAAGATCACTTGTCTGATCAATGTACTGTTCTATAACACTATCTACATAATCACATTGCTATACGAAGATCACGTGTCTGATTAATATACTGTTCTATAACACTATCTACATAATCACATTGCTATACGAAGATCACGTGTCTGATTAATATACTGTTCTATAACACTATCTACATAATCACATTGCTATGCGAAGATCACGTGTCTGATTAATATACTGTTCTATAACACTATCTACATAATCACATTGCTATACGAAGATCACGTGTCTGATTAATGTACTGTTCTATAACACTATCTACATAATCACATTGCTATACGAAGATCACGTGTCTGATTAATATACTGTTCTATAACACTATCTACATAATCACATTGCTATACGAAGATCACTTGTCTGATCAGTGTACTGTTCTATAACACTATCTACATACTCACATTGCTATACGAAGATCACTTGTCTGATCAGTGTACTGTTCTATAACACTATCTACATACTCACATTGCTATACGAAGATCACTTGTCTGATCAATGTACGGTTCTATAACACTATCTACATAATCACATTGCTATACGAAGATCACTTGTCTGATCAATGTACGGTTCTATTACACTATCTACATACTCACATTGCTATACGAAGATCACTTGTCTGATCAGTGTACTGTTCTATAACACTATCTACATACTCACATTGCTATAGGAAGATCACTTGTCTGATCAGTGTACTGTTCTATAACACTATCTACATACTCACATTGCTATACGAAGATCACTTGTCTGATCAATGTACGGTTCTATAACACTATCTACATAATCACATTGCTATACGAAGATCACTTGTCTGATCAATGTACGGTTCTATTACACTATCTACATACTCACATTGCTATACGAAGATCACTTGTCTGATCAGTGTACTGTTCTATAACACTATCTACATAATCACATTGCTATACGAAGATCACTTGTCTGATCAGTGTACTGTTCTATAACACTATCTACATAATCACATTGCTATACGAAGATCACCTGTCTGATCAGTGTACTGTTCTATAACACTATCTACATAATCACATTGCTATACGAAGATCACTTGTCTGATCAGTGTACTGTTCTATAACACTATCTACATAATCACATTGCTATACGAAGATCACGTGTCTGATTAATATACTGTTCGATAACACTATCTACATACTCACATTGCTATACGAAGATCACTTGTCTGATCAGTGTACTGTTCTATAACACTATCTACATAATCACATTGCTATACGAAGATCACTTGTCTGATCAGTGTACTGTTCTATAACACTATCTACATAATCACATTGCTATACGAAGATCACTTGTCTGATCAATGTACGGTTCTATAACACTATCTACATAATCACATTGCTATACGAAGATCACGTGTCTGATCAATGTACTGTTCTATAACATTATCTACATAATCACATTGCTATACGAAGATCACTTGTCTGATCAATGTACTGTTCTATAACACTATCTACATAATCACATTGCTATACGAAGATCACTTGTCTGATCAATGTACTGTTCTATAACACTATCTACATAATCACATTGCTATACGAAGATCACTTGTCTGATCAATATACTGTTCTATAACACTATCTACATAATCACATTGCTATACGAAGATCACGTGTCTGATCAGTGTACTGTTTTATAGCACTATCTACATAATCATATTTCATATACATGTATTTCTTTTTGAGAGGAAAGAGTAGGCTATGATGTATAGAAGAAGTGTTTGATAGTAACTATTGTTGTATTTATTGTAGAAAAACAACCTATACTATGTTATAATGTATATACACTTTATTAAATGATGGGCTTTTCTCTCTCCTGCAAATCGAATCATATATTAATTATTGTCCAAGTCATTGTCATAATGTTGTTTTCGGAAAATATCAGGATCCAAAAGGCAACAAGATAAATCAATGGGACGTGAGTGGATCGGAGATGACCGGACTTAATGGTGTATACGTACAGCACCAGGTTCTATCAGAGGCACCCATACTAGGAACGTGGAAAATCAAGGCCAAGCTCCTATCATATGGCGTGAGTTTAATTATCTCAATTAATAAATGTAACGGAACAATATAGTTGTCTTTATCGTCACCTCCACCCAGGCATTTGGGCGACTAATTTCTTTAAGTAGATTACGTTGTCATCTAAGTTGCTTATGTTGACAACTGGAAAGGCATCTTCGTCCTTCTCAGGGTGACAAGTCCTGTATCATCTTTCGAAGGGGTCCCTTGTAGGGCCACATCCTTCACGATTTGTCAGTTCACAGCAGCAATAATGGCTCCGGTTTCTTCACTGGGGTCCTCATGCCATCAAGAAGTTTGAGTCCCACCGTCTTCCTTGCTTGAGGGAGATCCGTCCTCTTGAAGGCGCCGGCTAAAAGAAAACCAGCTATCTCGCCAAGGAGGTACGTGTTTATACTCGCGTAGAGTCACGCGATTTCTGAGATAGCGCGGCTTGCGTCAGCGAAGTACTTGACCCATATGTCTGCTGTGAGCTGAGCTTAGGTCACGACGTACACGTTGTGGCGGAGAGACCTGGTAAATAAATGTGCTAAGTTTAAACTTTATTTATTTTACAACGATTGCGAAACAAGATGTAAAATTGATATTAATCACTCTCGTTTGCGCGGATGACAGCGTATTTGTGGTCATTCGTGTGGGAGGAAACTGTAGTACCTGGAGAAAACCCACATGTTAGATCTGGCGACCATCGTACCATCTCGCATATTTCCCAGTCCGAGCATCGAAACCAGGTTGCATGGATGAGAAGCGAGCGTGCTAACCACTGCGCTAATCGGACAGCGGAATAAATGTGTTATTGTCACATGTTAGTTGAAATATACAGTCTCGGACAGGGCTCGGACTTTTGTCTGTATATGCAAAGAAAGGAATTCACCGTGCTAACATCTGCAATAAAACAATGTTTAGCGCGAGACGTCAAACATGACGCCACTTTACTAGAATTTGTGTAGTTTGGTGATGTCCTTTACGCACTTTAAAACATATTGTTGAGCCTTTTAGATATTTTGATCGTGTTTGAATCGAAATAATATTTGTCTTTCACTTATTAATACGGTCTGCTTGGTTAATTCTTACGCACTCCAAACCACAAATACCAATTTCGTAATTTAAATATATTCATTACAGAACGAACTGTGACCCATGAACTAATTTGATGTTTTCCTTGTAGTGACTGATAGGCCCGTCCGGACCGGTGTTTCTATTTCAGATTATGTACCTATGTGTGTAATTATATACAGTCAAACCTGTGTTAGTGGTCACCTCTATTAAGCAGCCAATCTGTATTAAGCAGCCAGTTTCCAGATTCCCAATATGATGTTTTATTATACATGTACCCTCTATTAAGCAGCCACCTGTGCTAAGCAGCCATTTTTGGTGATTCCCTTGACTGGCTGCTTAAGACAGGTTTGACTGTATGCACTGTAGTCACTGGAATACAATAATTACCCACTTACTTACTCACTTACTTATACAGTCTACATCCGCCATGTCAAAGTCGGTTATGTCGAATTATCCGGTTATCTCGAAGTCGGATCCAAGTCCCGTTTCAGACACTATCATTTTACATATAACTGGATCTGTTTATATCGAATTTCGTTACGTCAAACTTCGGTTATGTCGAAGTAATTTGTTCGGTCCGACGGAATTCGACGCAATGGATGTAGACTGCATATTTGATTCAATTTCATCAAAAAGCATAACGGAAACTACGCTCTCTTTATAAAGGACTAACACTAGTAAAAACCTATTTGCACTACAGATACATCGTTGTTATAATGTACCTACTCGATGTAGAAACTGTTACACTACTTGAGACGGTGACTGCATTTCGTGTTATCTATATAGTACAATTAACCAAACAAAATAGATATAATCAATAAAACACTATAAACATGATGAAAACGTTCATGTGGTTTATTTCAGAATGAATTTGAAGAGAAAACATTTGAAGTGGATGAATATGGTAAGATGACAAACACAAACTCAAATAAGTACAAATAAATAAATAATATAGCTTTGCTATATATTGTAGATCATTTATTTTGTAAGCACTTTGTACGTGCTCATCTGTTAGACTTGCAGGTGGTTTAGTAGACCATCGGTTATATTGGCCGTTGGTTTAGTAGAATATATGTTAGATTAACCGTTGAATTAGTAGATAATCTGTTAGACTGGCCGTTGTTTTAGTAGATAATCTGTTGGACTCTCCGTTGGTTTGGTAGATAATCTGTTGGACTTTCCGTTGGTTTAGTAGCAGATATATTAGATTGACCGTTTGTTTAGTAGATAATATGTTGGACTTTCCGTTGGTTTAGTAGAAGATATATTAAATTGACCATTTGTTTAGTAGATAATCTGTTGGACTTTCCGTTGGTTTGGTAGAAGATATATTAAATTGACCGTTTGTTTAGTAGATAATATGTTGGACTTTCCGTTGGTTTGGTAGAAGATATATTAAATTGACCGTTTGTTTAGTAGATACAATGTTGGACTTTCCGTTGGTTTGGTAGAAGATATATTAAATTGACCGTTTGTTTAGTAGATACTATGTTGGACTTTCCGTTGGTTTGGTAGATAATCTGTTAGACCTTCCGTTGGTTTGGTAGAAGATATATTAAATTGACCGTTTGTTTAGTAGATACTATGTTGGACTTTCCGTTGGTTTAGTAGAAGATATGTTAGATTAACCGTTGAATTAGTAGATAATCTGTTAGACTGGCCGTTGTTTTAGTAGAAGATATATTAGATTGACCGTTTGTTTAGTAGATACTATGTTGGACTTTCGGTTGGTTTGGTAGAATATATATTAAATTGATCGTTTGTTTAGTAGATAATCTGTTGGACTTTCCGATGGTTTAGTAGAACATATGTTAAATTGACCGTTGGTTTAGTAGATGATCTGTTAGATTGACAGATGATCAAATATGTTATCCTCTAAAATAGAGTTATTATTCTTAAAGACATTATGATCAGTGAATTGTCATTGAACGTTTGCAGTAACAGTTTAAATTCATATTCTCTAAATTTGTACAAGCCAAATACGCTAGCTAGAGCATTTTATAATATTATCTAGATTATTATAATAGAGAGGGATCCTAGAATATAGGTACAGGATGATTGGTGCCTTATACATGGTGTTTGTTTTCTTATGGATATCATGTTTCTGTGGTGAAACCATTCATTGATACAGAAAATGTTAATATACAACAATTCAACAATATTATTCCTGAAATAAAGTCATTGAACTGATGAATTATTTCAAATTTAAATTAATTGTTTAGAAAATAGTACAGCACTGTCATATCGCAATTGCATTAAGTAACTTGCTATAGGAGAAGACCTCTATAAGCTATAATAGCGTTCGGTTCTAATTCCTTTTCATTCATGTATCTAAATGTGTGTAAACTGTATATTTGTATATGCTGTATGGTTTGAAATAAACTATGTTTAAACTAACTGATGAATTGCAATCTCTGTATTTTTCCCCATTCAGTTTTACCTAAATTTGAAGTTGAACTGGATTTGCCTCCATTCGGAAGAACAGATGTCACAACATTTAGTGGAAAAGTGAAGGCGAAGTAAGTGATGTAGGAAATGTAAATGACGTAGGAAATGTAAATGAAATGACGTAGGAAATGTAAATGTTGTAGGAAATGTAAATGAAATGCTGTAGGAAATGTAAGTGATGTAGGAAATGTAAATGATGTAGGAAATGTAAATGATGTAGGAAATGTAAGTGATGTAGGACATGTAAATGATGTAGGAAATGTAAATGATGTAGGAAATGTAAATGCTGTAGGAAATGTAAGTGATGTAGGAAATGTAAATGACGTAGGAAATGTAAATGATGTAGGAAATGTAAATGATGTAGGAAATGTAGGTGATGTAGGAAATGTAAATGATGTAGGAAATGTAAATGCTGTAGGAAATGTAAATGAAATGACGTAGGAAATGTAAATGCTGTAGGAAATGTAAATGATGTAGGAAATGTAAATGATGTAGGAAATGTAAACGATGTAGGAAATGTAAATGATTTAGGAAATGTAAATGTAAATGGAAATGATGTAGGAAATGTAAATGATGTAGGAAATGTAAATGATGTAGGAAATGTAAGTGATGTAGGAAATGTAAATGATGTAGGAAATGTAAATGATGTAGGACATGTAAATGCTGTAGGAAATGTAAATGAAATGACGTAGGAAATGTAAATGCTGTAGGAAATGTAAGTGATGTAGGAAATGTAAATGATGTAGGAAATGTAAATGCTGTAGGAAATGTAAATGACGTAGGAAATGTAAATGCTGTAGGAAATGTAAGTGATGTAGGAAATGTAAATGATGTAGGAAATGTAAATGAAATGACGTAGGAAATGTAAATGCTGTAGGAAATGTAAGTGATGTAGGAAATGTAAATGATGTAGGAAATGTAAATGCTGTAGGAAATGTAAATGATGTAGGAAATGTAAATGATGTAGGAAATGTAAATGATGTAGGAAATGTAAATGCTGTAGGAAATGTAAGTGATGTAGGAAATGTAAATGACGTAGGAAATGTAAATGATGTAGGAAATGTAAATGATGTAGGAAATGTAAATGATGTAGGAAATGTAAATGATGTAGGAAATGTAAATGATGTAGGAAATGTAAATGATGTAGGAAATGTAAATGATGTAGGAAATGTAAATGATGTAGGAAATGTAAATGACGTAGGAAATGTAAATGCTGTAGGAAATGTAAGTGATGTAGGAAATGTAAATGATGTAGGAAATGTAAATGAAATGACGTAGGAAATGTAAATGCTGTAGGAAATGTAAGTGATGTAGGAAATGTAAGTGATGTAGGAAATGTAAATGATGTAGGAAATGTAAATGATGTAGGAAATGTAAATGAAATGACGTAGGAAATGTAAATGCTGTAGGAAATGTAAGTGATGTAGGAAATGTAAATGATGTAGGAAATGTAAATGATGTAGGAAATGTAAATGATGTAGGAAATGTAAATGATGTAGGAAATGTAAATGATGTAGGAAATGTAAATGATGTAGGAAATGTAAATGACGTAGGAAATGTAAATGCTGTAGGAAATGTAAGTGATGTAGGAAATGTAAATGATGTAGGAAATGTAAATGAAATGACGTAGGAAATGTAAATGCTGTAGGAAATGTAAGTGATGTAGGAAATGTAAGTGATGTAGGAAATGTAAATGATGTAGGAAATGTAAATGCTGTAGGAAATGTAAATGAAATGACGTAGGAAATGTAAATGCTGTAGGAAATGTAAGTGATGTAGGAAATGTAAATGATGTAGGAAATGTAAATGATGTAGGAAATGTAAGTGTTGTAGGAAATGTAAATGCTGTAGGAAATGTAAATGAAATAGAGTAGGAAATGTAAATGCTGTAGGAAATGTAAGTGATGTAGGAAATGTAAATAATGTAGGAAATGTAAGTGATGTAGGAAATGTAAATGATGTAGGAAATGTAAATGCTGTAGGAAATGTAAATGAAATGACGTAGGAAATGTAAATGCTGTAGGAAATGTAAGTGATGTAGGAAATGTAAATGATGTAGGAAATGTAAATGATGTAGGAAATGTAAATGATGTAGGAAATGTAAGTGATGTAGGAAATGTAAATGATGTAGGAAATGTAAATGCTGTAGGAAATGTAAATGAAATGACGTAGGAAATGTAAATGCTGTAGGAAATGTAAGTGATGTAGGAAATGTAAGTGATGTAGGAAATGTAAATGATGTAGGAAATGTAAATGATGTAGGAAATGTAAGTGATGTAGGAAATGTAAATGATGTAGGAAATGTAATTGATGTAGGAAATGTAAATGAAATGACGTAGGAAATGTAAATGCTGTAGGAAATGTAAGTGATGTAGGAAATGTAAATGATGTAGGAAATGTAAATGATGTAGGAAATGTAAGTGATGTAGGAAATGTAAGTGATGTAGGAAATGTAAATGAAATGACGTAGGAAATGTAAATGCTGTAGGAAATGTAAGTGATGTAGGAATTGTAAATGATGTAGGAAATGTAAATGATGTAGGAAATGTAAATGATGTAGGAAATGTAAATGATGTAGGAAATGTAAATGATGTAGGAAATGTAAATGATGTAGGAAATGTAAATGCTGTAGGAAATGTAAATGAAATGACGTAGGAAATGTAAATGCTGTAGGAAATGTAAATAAAATGACGTAGGAAATGTAAATGCTGTAGGAAATGTAAGTGATGTAGGAAATGTAAATGATGTAGGAAATGTAAATGATGTAGGAAATGTAAACGATGTAGGAAATGTAAATGATTTAGGAAATGTAAATGGAAATGATGTAGGAAATGTAAATGATGTAGGAAATGTAAATGATGTAGGAAATGTAAGTGATGTAGGAAATGTAAGTGATGTAGGAAATGTAAATGATGTAGGAAATGTAAATGCTGTAGGAAATGTAAGTGATGTAGGAAATGTAAATGATGTAGGAAATGTAAATGATTTAGGAAATGTAAATGCTGTAGGAAATGTAAGTGATGTAGGAAATGTAAATGATGTAGGAAATGTAAATGAAATGACGTAGGAAATGTAAATGCTGTAGGAAATGTAAATGAAATGACGTAGGAAATGTAAATGACGTAGGAAATGTAAATGCTGTAGGAAATGTAAGTGATGTAGGAAATGTAAATGATGTAGGAAATGTAAGTGATATAGGAAATGTAAATGATGTAGGAAATGTAAATGCTGTAGGAAATGTAAATGAAATGACGTAGGAAATGTAAATGCTGTAGGAAATGTAAGTGATGTAGGAAATGTAAATGATGTAGGAAATGTAAATGATGTAGGAAATGTAAGTGATGTAGGAAATGTAAATGCTGTAGGAAATGTAAATGAAATGACGTAGGAAATGTAAATGCTGTAGGAAATGTAAGTGATGTAGGAAATGTAAATGATGTAGGAAATGTAAATGATGTAGGAAATGTAAATGATGTAGGAAATGTAAGTGATGTAGGAAATGTAAATGATGTAGGAAATGTAAATGCTGTAGGAAATGTAAATGAAATGACGTAGGAAATGTAAATGCTGTAGGAAATGTAAGTGATGTAGGAAATGTAAATGATGTAGGAAATGTAAATGATGTAGGAAATGTAAATGATGTAGGAAATGTAAGTGATGTAGGAAATGTAAATGATGTAGGAAATGTAATGCTGTAGGAAATGTAATGAAATGACGTAGGAAATGTAAATGCTGTAGGAAATGTAAGTGATGTAGGAAATGTAAAGATGTAGGAAATGTAAATGATGTAGGAAATGTAAATGATGTAGGAAATGTAAGTGATGTAGGAAATGTAAGTGATGTAGGAAATGTAAATGAAATGACGTAGGAAATGTAAATGCTGTAGGAAATGTAAGTGATGTAGGAAATGTAAGTGATGTAGGAAATGTAAATGAAATGACGTAGGAAATGTAAATGCTGTAGGAAATGTAAGAAAAAAAAAAAAAATGATGTAGGAAATGTAAATGATGTAGGAAATGTAAATGATGTAGGAAATGTAAATGATGTAGGAAATGTAAATGATGTAGGAAATGTAAATGATGTAGGAAATGTAAATGATGTAGGAAATGTAAATGCTGTAGGAAATGTAAATGAAATGACGTAGGAAATGTAAATGCTGTAGGAAATGTAAATAAAATGACGTAGGAAATGTAAATGCTGTAGGAAATGTAAGTGATGTAGGAAATGTAAATGATGTAGGAAATGTAAATGATGTAGGAAATGTAAGTGATGTAGGAAATGTAAGTGATGTAGGAAATGTAAATGATGTAGGAAATGTAAATGCTGTAGGAAATGTAAGTGATGTAGGAAATGTAAATGATGTAGGAAATGTAAATGACGTAGGAAATGTAAATGCTGTAGGAAATGTAAGTGATGTAGGAAATGTAAATGAAATACGTAGGAAATGTAAATGCTGTAGGAAATGTAAGTGATGTAGGAAATGTAAATGATGTAGGAAATGTAAATGATGTAGGAAATGTAAATGATGTAGGAAATGTAAGTGATGTAGGAAATGTAAGTGATGTAGGAAATGTAAATGAAATGACGTAGGAAATGTAAATGCTGTAGGAAATGTAAGTGATGTAGGAAATGTAAGTGATGTAGGAAATGTAAATGAAATGACGTAGGAAATGTAAATGCTGTAGGAAATGTAAGTGATGTAGGAAATGTAAATGATGTAGGAAATGTAAATGATGTAGGAAATGTAAATGATGTAGGAATGTAAATGATGTAGGAAATGTAAATGATGTAGGAAATGTAATGATGTAGGAAATGTAAATGATGTAGGAAATGTAAATGCTGTAGGAAATGTAAATGAAATGACGTAGGAAATGTAAATGCTGTAGGAAATGTAATAAAATGACGTAGGAAATGTAAATGCTGTAGGAAATGTAAGTGATGTAGGAAATGTAAATGATGTAGGAAATGTAAATGATGTAGGAAATGTAAGTGATGTAGGAAATGTAAGTGATGTAGGAAATGTAAATGATGTAGGAAATGTAAATGCTGTAGGAAATGTAAGTGATGTAGGAAATGTAAATGATGTAGGAAATGTAAATGACGTAGGAAATGTAAATGCTGTAGGAAATGTAAGTGATGTAGGAAATGTAAATGATGTAGGAAATGTAAATGAAATGACGTAGGAAATGTAAATGCTGTAGGAAATGTAAATGAAATGACGTAGGAAATGTAAATGCTGTAGGAAATGTAAGTGATGTAGGAAATGTAAATGATGTAGGAAATGTAAATGCTGTAGGAAATGTAAATGAAATGACGTAGGAAATGTAAATGCTGTAGGAAATGTAAGTGATGTAGGAAATGTAAATGATGTAGGAAATGTAAATGATGTAGGAAATGTAAATGCTGTAGGAAATGTAAATGATGTAGATAATGTAAGTGATGTAGGACATGTAAATCAAATGACGTAGGAAATGTAAATGACGTAGGAAATGTAAATGCTGTAGGAAATGTAAGTGATGTAGGAAATGTAAGTGATGTAGGACATGTAAATCAAATGACGTAGGAAATGTAAATGACGTAGGAAATGTAAATGATGTAGGAAATGTAAACGATATAGGAAATGTAAATGCTGTAGGAAATGTAAATGAAATGACGTAGGAAATGTAAATGACATTAGGAAATGTAAATGATGTAGGAAATGTAAATGATGTAGGAAATGTAAATGATGTAGGAAATGTAAATTATGTAGGAAATGTAAATGCTGTAGGACATGTAAATCAAATGACATTGGAAATGTAAATGACGTAGGAAATGTAAATGATGTAGGAGATGTAAATGAAATGACGTAGGAAATGTAAATGACGTAGGAAATGTAAATGATGTAGGACATGTAAATGAAATGATGTAGGAAATGTAAATGATGTAGGAAATGTAAATGATGTAGGAAATGTAAGTGATGTAGGACATGTAAATCAAATGACGTAGGAAATGTAAATGACGTAGGAAATGTAAGTGATGTAGGACATGTAAATGAAATGACGTAGGAAATGTAAATGACGTAGGAAATGTAAATGATGTAGGAAATGTAAGTGATGTAGGAAATGTAAGTGATGTAGGACATGTAAATCAAATGACGTAGGAAATGTAAATGACGTAGGAAATGTAAATGATGTAGGAAATGTAAATGATGTAGAACATGTAAATGATGTAGGAAATTTAAATGAAATGACGTAGGAAATGTAAATGATGTAGGAAATGTAAATGATGTAGGAGATGTAAATGGAAACGTAAATGATGTAGGAAATGTAAATGCTGTAGGAAATGTAAATGATGTAGGAAATGTAAATGATGTAGGAAATGTAAATGCTATAGGAAATGTAAATGATGTAGGAAATGTAAATGCTGTAGGAAATGTAAATGATGTAGGAAATGTAAATGATGTAGGAAATGTAAATGATGTAGGAAATGTAAACGATGTAGGAAATGTAAATGCTGTAGGAAATGTTAATGATGTAGGAAATGTAAATGCTATAGGAAATGTAAATGATGTAGGAAATGTAAATGATGTAGGAAATGTAAATGATGTAGGAAATGTAAATGCTATATGAAATGTAAATGATGTAGGAAATGTAAATGATGTAGGAAATGTAAATGACGTAGGACATTTAAATGATGTAGGAAATGTAAACGATGTAGGAAATGTAAATGATGTAGGAAATGTAAATGATTTAGGAAATGTAAATGATGTAGGACATGTAAATGAAATGACGTAGGAAATGTAAATGCTGTAGGAAATGTAAGTGATGTAGGAAATGTAAGTGATGTAGGACATGTAAATCAAATGACGTAGGAAATGTAAATGACGTAGGAAATATAAATGATGTAGGAAATGTAAACGATATAGGAAATGTAAATGCTGTAGGAAATGTAAATGAAATGACGTAGGAAATGTAAATGACGTAGGAAATGTAAATGATGTAGGAAATGTAAATGATGTAGGAAATGTAAATGATGTAGGAAATGTAAATGATGTAGGAAATGTAAATGATGTAGGAAATGTAAATGATGTAGGAAATGTAAGTGATGTAGGACATGTAAATGAAATGACGTAGGAAATGTAAATGATGTAGGAGATGTAAATGAAATGACGTAGGAAATGTAAATGACGTAGGAAATGTAAATGATGTAGGACATGTAAATGAAATGACGTAGGAAATGTAAATGACGTAGGAAATGTAAATAATGTAGGAAATGTAAATGAAATGATGTAGGAAATGTAAATGATGTAGGAAATGTAAATGATGTAGGAAATGTAAGTGATGTAGGACATGTAAATCAAATGACGTAGGAAATGTAAATGACGTATGAAATGTAAGTGATGTAGGACATGTAAATGAAATGATGTAGGAAATGTAAATGACGTAGGAAATGTAAATGATGTAGGAAATGTAAATGATGTAGGAAATGTAAATGATGTAGGAAATGTAAATGATGTAGGAAATGTAAATGACGTAGGAAATGTAAATGATGTAGGAAATGTAAGTGATGTAGGAAATGTAAATGACGTAGGAAATGTAAATGAGTAGGAAATGTAAATGATGTAGGAAATGTAAATGATGTAGGAAATGTAAATGATGTAGGAAATGTAAATGATGTAGGAAATGTAAATGATGTAGGAAATGTAAATGATGTAGGAAATGTAAATGATGTAGGAAATGTAAATGACGTAGGAAATGTAAATGATGTAGGACATGTAAACGATGTAGGAAATGTAAATGCTGTAGGAAATGTAAGTGATGTAGGAAATGTAAGTGATGTAGGACATGTAAATCAAATGACGTAGGAAATGTAAATGACGTAGGAAATGTAAATGATGTAGGAAATGTAAACGATATTGGAAATGTAAATGCTGTAGGAAATGTAAATGAAATGACGTAGGAAATGTAAATGACGTAGGAAATGTAAATGATGTAGGAAATGTAAATGATGTAGGAAATGTAAATGATGTAGGAAATGTAAATGATGTAGGAAATGTAAATGATGTAGGAAATGTAAGTGATGTAGGACATGTAAATGATGTAGGAAATGTAAATGCTGTAGGAAATGTAAATGAAATGACGTAGGAAATGTAAATGCTGTAGGAAATGTAAGTGATGTAGGAAATGTAAATGATGTAGGAAATGTAAATGATGTAGGAAATGTAAATGATGTAGGAAATGTAAGTGATGTAGGAAATGTAAGTGATGTAGGAAATGTAAATGAAATGACGTAGGAAATGTAAATGCTGTTGGAAATGTAAGTGATGTAGGAAATGTAAGTGATGTAGGACATGTAAATCAAATGACGTAGGAAATGTAAATGACGTAGGAAATGTAAATGATGTAGGAAATGTAAACGATATAGGAAATGTAAATGCTGTAGGAAATGTAAACGAAATGACGTAGGAAATGTAAATGACGTAGGAAATGTAAATGATGTAGGAAATGTAAATGAGGTAGGAAATGTAAATGATGTAGGAAATGTAAATGATGTAGGAAATGTAAATGATGTAGGAAATGTAAGTGATGTAGGACATGTAAATGAAATGACGTAGGAAATGTAAATGATGTAGGAGATGTAAATGAAATGACGTAGGAAATGTAAATGACGTAGGAAATGTAAATGATGTAGGACATGTAAATGAAATGACGTAGGAAATGTAAATGACGTAGGAAATGTAAATGATGTAGGAAATGTAAATGAAATGATGTAGGAAATGTAAATGATGTAGGAAATGTAAATGATGTAGGAAATGTAAGTGATGTAGGACATGTAAATCAAATGACGTAGGACATGTAAATGACGTAGGAAATGTAATTGATGTAGGAAATGTAAATGAAATGATGTAGGAAATGTAAATGATGTAGGAAATGTAAATGATGTAGGAAATGTAAGTGATGTAGGACATGTAAATCAAATGACGTAGGACATGTAAATGACGTAGGAAATGTAATTGATGTAGGAAATGTAAATGAAATGATGTAGGAAATGTAAATGATGTAGGAAATGTAAATGATGTAGGAAATGTAAGTGATGTAGGACATGTAAATCAAATGACGTAGGACATGTAAATGACGTAGGAAATGTAATTGATGTAGGAAATGTAAATGAAATGATGTAGGAAATGTAAATGATGTAGGAAATGTAAATGATGTAGGAAATGTAAGTGATGTAGGACATGTAAATCAAATGACGTAGGACATGTAAATGACGTAGGAAATGTAATTGATGTAGGAAATGTAAATGAAATGACGTAGGAAATGTAAATGATGTAGGAAATGTAAATGATGTAGGAGATGTAAATGGAAACGTAAATGATGTAGGAAATGTAAATGCTGTAGGAAATGTAAATGATGTAGGAAATGTAAATAATGTAGGAAATGTAAATGCTATAGGAAATGTAAATGATGTAGGAAATGTAAATGCTGTAGGAAATGTAAATGATGTAGGAAATGTAAATGATGTAGGAAATGTAAATGATGTAGGAAATGTAAACGATGTAGGAAATGTAAATGCTATAGGAAATGTAAATGATGTAGGAAATGTAAATGCTATAGGAAATGTAAATGATGTAGGAAATGTAAATGATGTAGGAAATGTAAATGATGTAGGAAATGTAAATGCTATAGGAAATGTAAATGATGTAGGAAATGTAAATGATGTAGGAAATGTAAATGCTATAGGAAATGTAAATGATGTCGGAAATGTAAATGCTATAGGAAATGTAAATGATGTAGGAAATGTAAATGCTATAGGAAATGTAAATGATGTAGGAAATGTAAATGATGTAGGAAATGTAAATGCTATAGGAAATGTAAATGATGTAGGAAATGTAAATGATGTAGGAAATGTAAATGCTATAGGAAATGTAAATGATGTCGGAAATGTAAATGCTATAGGAAATGTAAATGATGTAGGAAATGTAAATGCTATAGGAAATGTAAATGATGTAGGAAATGTAAATGATGTAGGAAATGTAAATGCTATAGGAAATGTAAATGATGTAGGAAATGTAAATGATGTAGGAAATGTAAATGCTATAGGAAATGTAAATGATGTCGGAAATGTAAATGCTATAGGAAATGTAAATGATGTAGGAAATGTAAATGCTATAGGAAATGTAAATGATGTAGGAAATGTAAATGATGTAGGAAATGTAAATGCTATAGGAAATGTAAATGATGTAGGAAATGTAAATGATGTAGGAAATGTAAATGCTGTAGGAAATGTAAATGATGTAGGAAATGTAAATGATGTAGGAAATGTAAATGATGTAGGAAATGTAAATGATGTAGGAAATGTAAGTGATGTAGGAAATGTAAATGATGTAAGAAATGTAAATGATGTAGGAAATGTAAATGCTGTAGGAAATGTAAATGATGTAGGAAATGTAAATGCTGTAGGAAATGTAAATGCTATAGGAAATGTAAATGATGTAGGAAATGTAAATGATGTAGGAAATGTAAATGCTATAGGAAATGTAAATGATGTAGGAAATGTAAATGATGTAGGAAATGTAAATGCTGTAGGAAATGTAAATGATGTAGGAAATGTAAATGCTGTAGGAAATGTAAATGCTATAGGAAATGTAAATGATGTAGGAAATGTAAATGCTGTAGGAAATGTAAATGCTGTAGGAAATTTAAGTGATGTAGGAAATGTAAACGATGTAGGACATTTTAATCAACATGTATATCTACCATCTGTTTAACACTCTTCATATATGTATGACTATTACTTTTCATTGCATGCAAATTGTATATGTATTATTATGATGATGAGCTATGTAATGCTTAAGTTTAATAAACAATATGTTCTGTTCTGTTCTGGTCTATACTTATCAACTCAATCAGAGTGTATTGAACACAACCATAGGTACATGACATATGTATACAATGAAACCTGTCTGATTCAGCCAGCAATGGGAATCACACAAAATGGCTGCTTAGCACACGTGGCTGCTTAATAGAGGTCAAATGTATAACAAGTACCATATTGGGAATCTGGAAACTGCTTAATAGACGTGACCACTATCACTTTTGTATCGTAATCGTATAGTTAAAGTTCCAAGCCCACTCGAAAACATAAGTATTTATTTTACATCAAATTGTTGATACGTGCATAATCACCATACGGCGCTTACAAAAAAAACCCCAAATCTAATCTAAATTTATCTCATTTTTTATAGAGACACAAGCTTGGACATGTATGCCATAACATGTCAAGCTACAGATGTTCCAGTAAACATGTTTGGTATAACTGTCACTCAATATATCAATTCGGATATATTGTTTTGGTGCAAACACATGCTTGTATGGAAAATAACAAGTTAACATTTTAAACTGTAATATTCAAACATAAACATTAGAGTACATTTTTGATGTAGTAGCACGAACGTGTGGGAAAACGTTTAATATGCTGATCAGGCATACATGTAAGGGATTTCCACGCCAAGTATACTTGTTTCTCTGCCAAATGTACTTGCTTCTCTGCCAACATAAACAATCAATGCAGTTCCATGTATAATTGTCTTTTATAAGACCATATACAGCATTATTAGAAATAGACCAATACCCATGCATATATATATCATACTATACAAACTAATTATGGAGGTAATTAAGTAACATAATCAACAAATACTAGAGGACATAGAAAAACGTACACCTACATTATATGATTATTATTACATGAAAACGAAATACGAAGGATTCCATCAAAGATATATCACAAACTGAACAACTAAAAATATTCCAAAATGTTTAAACCTATGTCTTTATATAGTTATTGTTTGTCATGTAAAAACACACTTATCCGAAGTGTGCGTTTTCTATGTCCTCTAGTATATATCCGAAGTGTGCGTTTTCTATGTCCTCTAGTATATATCCGAAGTGTGCGTGTTCTATGTCCTCTAGTATATATCCGAAGTGTGCCTTTTCTATGTCCTCTAGTATATATCCGAAGTGTGCGTTTTCTATGTCCTCTAGTATATATCCGAAGTGTGCATTTTCTATGTCCTCTAGTATATATCCGAAGTGTGCGTTTTCTATGTCCTCTAGTATATATCCGAAGTGTGCGTTTTCTATGTCCTCTAGTATATATCCGAAGTGTGCGTTTTCTATGTCCTCTAGTATATAACCCCATTATGTTACACTATACACGTGCAACCAGCACTGCACGAGAGACTGTAAGCATCTTATCATCGAGATACAAGACGTAAACTGAATAATGCTTATAATGCACGTAATATAAAATGGACAAACTTTAAAAATATTCTAATTCCGAACTCACTAGTGTAGTTTTATTCATCTTATGCAATCTAGCACACTCTACTTCGGGTATATTACAGGTACACGTTTGGAAAACCAGTCAAGGGTATAGCAGACCTGCGAATAAAACCAAAGAATGAAAGGTTTAAATGGTTGGATGGAAAACGACAAAGTGTCAGTAAAACGATTGAAATGAAAATGCCAGTACGTGTTTCCGTGTTCTCTAATCACAATATACGTCTTTTATAAACCTAGTGTACAGTTAGATTACAGCGGATATAAACCTAGTGTACAGTTAGATTACAGCGGATATAAACCTAGTGTACAGTTAGATTACAGCGGATATAAACCTAGTGTACAGTTAGATTACAGCGGGTATAAACCTAGTGTACAGTTAGATTACAGCGGATATAAACCTAGTGTACAGTTAGATTACAGCGGATATAAACCTAGTGTTCAGGTAGATTACAGCGGATATAAACCTAGTGTACAGTTAGATTACAGCGGGTATAAACCTAGTGTTCAGTTAGATTACAGTGGATATAAACCTAGTGTTCAGTTAGATTACAGCGGATATAAACCTAGTGTTCAGTTAGATTATAGGGGATATAAACCTAGTGTTCAGTTAGATTACAGCGGATATAAACCTAGTGTTCAGTTAGATTATAGGGGATATAAACCTAGTGTTCAGGTAGATTACAGCGGATATAAACCTAGTGTTCAGGTAGATTACAGCGGATATAAACCTAGTGTTCAGGTAGATTACAGCGGATATAAACCTAGTGTTCAGTTAGATTATAGGGGATATAAACCTAGTGTTCAGTTAGATTATAGGGGATATAAACCTAGTGTACAGTTAGATTACAGCTGATATAAACCTAGTGTTCAGTTAGATTACAGCAGATATAAACCTAGTGTTCAGTTAGATTACAGCGGATATAAACCTAGTGTTCAGTTAGATTACAACGGATATAAACCTAGTGTTCAGTTAGATTACAGCAGATATAAACCTAGTGTTCAGTTAGATTACAACGGATATAAACCTAGTATTCAGTTAGATTACAGCAGATATAAACCTAGTGTACATATATATTACAGGGGATATAAACCTAGTGTACAGATATATTACAGGGGATATTAACCTAGTGTTCAGTTAGTTTACAGCGGATATAAACCTAGTGTTCAGTTAGATTACAGTGGTGTTCAGTTTTAATGCTAGAAATTACTGGGACAACAACACATACTTGTATTATCTTATTTAATATTGCTTATATTTAATTAACATTTCGGATAATATCATTCACACAATAAAAAGAACAACTCTTGTTTTATGTTTCAGTTTTAAATAGCTGTCCTTATGTCTTTAGAGACCGTTTGTATTTATTCGGAGGACAACCACATGTATAGTTTACCTACCAATTTGCTACATTAAACTATTCAAATGATTTTATCCTGGCATACGTGATTATTGTTTCTGTATAGTTGATCTTAGTTGACTTAGGACATCATATAGAAATATCCTTTTCATTTCGCTTTTCTTTAAAGATCAATGGAGAGACAACATTCACGTTTCCGTTGACGAAGCTGACACAGATCCAGAAGTTTTTGAGTGGCAATTCTCTCATATTCGAAGCAAACGTAACAGAGGACCTCACAAAGTTTAAACAAGGAGATACACAAGAGCTTTCTTTCTACGACCAACCGTTGAAGTTGACATATCCAAAGTCTCTACCGGATACCTTCAAACCAGGCATGACCTACGATGCGGTGGTAAGAACATGTGTCCGTAACCAAATATAATTAAGCATACACGTATGATACTGTGATAAAGTTGAAACTTTATTCATCTTACAACGATTGCGAAGCAAGTTTTAACAACTTATATTAATCACTCTCGTTTGAGCGGATGGAAGAAGGAAACCGGAGAAAACCCACCTGTCCGATCTGGCGGCCACCATACCATCTCACATTCTTCCCGGTACGAGGATCGAACCCGGGTTGCATTGGTGAGAAGCGAGCGCGCTAACCACTGCGCTAATCGGGCAGCCTGTGATACAGTACACATAGACACGCTAGGATAAAATAACTGTTGAAAGCTTCCAGAATGTAAATCAACAAGTTAAAAAATATGCTAGATATTTTACAAACTGTACATATCTCGCCGTTGTACATGCGCATAACTAATCTGGATTAAATATATCCTAAGTGATATATACTAGTATATCACTGCATTTATCAGTATACATATATTTTTGTTCAGGTATTAAATTTAATGTCAATACATAGTTATAAACATACTATTATGAATAACGTTAATGAATGTTGCTCAATAATCAATCTACAAGGAATCTATAGAAAATAAATCAGAGAGTTAAATGATTAGACATAAAGTAAAATATAATCTTAGTACCAATATATGGTAAGCAATGTACAGTCGGTTATGTCGAATTCTCTGGTTATCTCGAAGTCCCGTTTCAGACACTATCATTGTACATATAATTAGCTCTGTTTATATCGAATTTCGTTAAGTCAAACTTCGGTTATGTCGAAGTATATTGTTCGGTCCGACTAAATTCGACATAGCGGATGTAGACTGTACCTTTAATATATATATACTTATGTGTTTTGTCTAGGTGATTGTATCTCAAAGGGACGACACACCGCCGGACTCGATTAACGGTCGCTTAAAGGTCACTATTACTGAGTATAGGAAATCACGTGAGCACTATCTAAGCGGACGTCCAAAAAAGAGCCCGAGCCGTCGACGGTGGCTGAGACCCCCTCCTCCCCGACCGAGGGAGACCAGTAAGAAGCTGTCACCAGTATTCCATACTATCCCGGCTAACGGCATTGTGGTGTTCCCAATCAATACAGACAGTGCCGTCACAAAGATTGTTATCAAGGTGAGAATTCATTTCAACACAATAATGCTGAATAGACAACACAGATAGAGTTATAAAAACAGTTTAAACTTTATTTATTTTACAACGAGTGCGAAGCAAGTTTTAACAAATTATATTAATCATGCTCGCTCATTGGTGCGTGTGAAATCCTAAATGTGGTCATTCATTTTGCTGTCCGATTAGCGTAGTGGTTAGCGCGCTCGTTCGGACAGGTGGGGTTTCTCCGTGTACTCCGATTTCCTCCCACACGAATGACCACATATATGGCTATAGGAGTGAAACATTACAAACTGGCTGCAATACTTGTAAATGAAGTTATTAATTTATCACTCACAACTAAATGCAATTAATATATATGCCACTGTCACTATTCCGTTAATTGTACATGTAGTTGATACAGGATGGTGATTTATAATGCAGTTGATTGGTACACCCTGTATATATATCATGTAGTTGATACAGCATGGTCACTTATAATGCAGTTAATTGTACTCCCTGTATATATATCATGTAGCTGATACAGCATGGTCACTTATAATGCAGTTAGTTGGTACACCCTGTATATATCATGTAGTTGATACAGGATGGTCACTTATAATGCAGTTAGTTGGTACACCCTGTATATATCATGTAGTTGATACAGGATGGTCACTTATAATGCAGTTGATTGGTATACCCTGGCCACTATATAAAGTTGTTATTTAAATTACCTACTGCATGCTATATATGTGCCAGCAATGCGATACGTACATTATGCAGTATGCATCATACGTACTTGTAGAGTAAAAATCTACCTCGGGTTATTCTGCGATATACCTACCTTGAACTATGCTGCGCGCGCACCGTGTTTTGGCTATTCCATTTATACAATGCGTGTAAAGTTTTATGAATGAAAGTCACGTGATGTTTGTAAAAAATACCGTGGGAATTCGCGGAAGTGAGCTATTTTTAGAGGCAGATAATCTCTTGTCCGTCTTGTTTTTCTGTTAAGTAACGTTTCAGTTACTGTTCTGTACAGTTTTATTTGACAAAATAAATAAAAATATTGATTTATGCACTAGATTGATATTTTCCATAAACAATAACGTCATCACCCCTTACGCGGGAGGAAATTTCGAACGCCAAATGCAGCGGCGTTTGAAGAAAATACTCCTTTAACATTATTAGAAGTAAGTCGTGATAGAATCGAAATAATAAGTATCAACCGTGGTATATCGCAGAATAACCCTCGTTTGTTTCGGCCTTCGTGATATATTTCTACGCATAAGAACTTCAAACTCGGGTTATTCTGCGATATACCACGGTTGATACTTATTATTTCTTAAATAGTATTCATCTATTATCGTTATTGACTTTGATATCCCGTACCGGGAACGTTCGCCTTCTCCACAACCTCATCAGGATTGCATCCCAAATCTGTTTAGCTGCGCTAAATGACTTTATATGTTATTCATCTATTATCGTTGTTGACTTAATTATTGTTCTATGTTATTCATCGTATGGGTAAACTAAAATAGTTTACATTTTATCTATTATATTACAAGCAGCTGTATGCACATTTATGCGAACGTTAAAAGTAAATTGATTTTGCTAAATTTAAATATTATCACTAAGCAATTCATACATCATATTCCAGGCAGAATACAGCGGGGCAGTATTGTCAAAGACATTAAAGAAACGGCATTCACCAAGCGATACATATCTACAGATGAGGCTCTTAACTGATAAACCACAAGTGAGACATTCTGTCCGTGCATGCGCACACATGTATACCAACTACTTTCTTCCCAATCCACGTACACGTGATCTACAGGAACAAATCAACTGCACTGTTTAGAGAATTTAACCATTTCAACATTACATACCTTTAAATAGGCTTACACAAAGTGTAGATCCAGATGAGCCGGCTCGTGACGAGCCGTCTCATCAAGATCTGCACTTTTTTTGCCAGTAATATTACTATTTTATAGACAAAATTACTCATTTTGATCAATGAACCTGTCCAAATGTAATTTTCTTATTAATGTATTGGTCTAAAATATCATGGACCAGTCAATGTCAGTTACTTGGTGTTGAATGGGTTAAACGAACTATGAAACGGAACTGACTAAAATGTCGACAAATAGTATGTAGAAAAGATACTAGCGAATCTGTGATTTGTTGCATTTGATTTCTGAGAGATTGACGTCATTGGCCTTAAATCACTCCATACGCAGAACTGGGGGCCCAACTCTCATTACGGGTGCTGCACTCAGTTATGTGGGGAAGCTATGTCGCTGGTGTGTTTGTGGAGAACGGGAGGTTATTGAAGGGTGTTCATCCCTGTCTGACTATCCGTATCCGGAATCGTCCTTCACAAATAACACCGCATGGACGGTGTCTATATACACTAAGTCATCCCTGTCTGAAAATCAAATACTATCCCCATCCGGAACCGTCCTTCACAAATGACACCACATGGACGGTGTCCATATACACTAAGTCATCCCTGTCTGAAAATCAAATACTATCCCCATCCGGAACTGTCCTTCACAAATGACACCACATGGACGGTGTCCATATACACTAAGTCATCCCTGTCTGAAAATCAAATACTATCTCCATCCGGAACCGTCCTTCACAAATGACACCACATGGACGGTGTCTATATACACTAAGTCATCCATGTATGGAATACTGTCAGGAGGAGTATCCGGAATCGTCCTTCACAAATAACACCGCATGGACGGTGTCTATATACACTAAGTCATCCCTGTATGGAATACTGTCAGGAGGAGTATCCGGAACCGTCCTTCACAAATAACACCGCATGGACGGTGTCTATATACACTAAGTCATCCCTGTATGGAATACTGTCAGGAGGTGTATCCGGAACCGTCCTTCACAAATAACACCGCATGGACGGTGTCTATATACACTAAGTCATCCCTGTATGGAATACTGTCAGGAGGTTATCCGGAATCGTCCTTCACAAATAACACCGCATGCATGGATGGACGATATCCATCTACACTTTAAATCTAATTAAATTTAAATTTAACTCTGTTAGGGATACATAAATGTAGGCAATTGCTAAGGCGACTGGAACCATTTTAAGTTTACATATTGAGTACGCCGCTGTATAGGTGAACTATTTACTATCTTGTTTACTATTATATCTAACCGCAAGTTGTTAATTTGTCTTTTATGCTTTGCAAGATTTAGTGCATTGTCAGATACACGTGAAATGCTTAATTTAATTGATCTATGTGCTTCTTGCAGGCCGGTAGTACTGTCGATATTGACATAAGAAGTACACAGAGACCCACTAGTTTAAACTATCAGGTAATGAATGACCCAACATCAGCAGTTTATTTGCCAAAATAATCATTGTATTGGGTACTATTTGTTGCATCCGGTTGTGGTATCCTCCACGTGTCCATGTTACATCCGGTTGTGGTATCCTTCACGTGTCCATGCTCCAATAAATATGTAAGTATTATCATTAATGTCACTGTACTGATGCACGTCTGTCATATTCTGCTTATATATATATATATATTGACACCATAAACAACACTTTTATATTGAGCGCTACTTTTTCATTACAAATTTTAGAATTATGGATCTTACTATCACAAGTGAAGAAAGTAATCCTTTCGTTGCCTTTCTTAGTATGTTCAAAGAAAGAAACAGAACAATAGAATGTATATGTATGTGTATGTGTACTAAATATTCGTAAAATGCAAGGTTCAATAGTTGTTATTTCTTATAGATATACTCATGAGGTTCACTAGATGTTATTTCTTATAGATATACTCACGAGGTTCAATATTTGTTATTTCTTACAGAAATACTCACGAGGTTCAATAGTTGTTATTTCTTACAGAAATACTCACGATGTTCAATAGTTGTTATTTCTTATATAAATACTCACGAGGTTCAATAGTTGTTATTTCTTATATAAATACTCACGAGGTTCAATAGTTGTTATTTCATATAGATATACTCACGAGGTTCAATAGTTGTTATTTCTTATATAAATACTCACGAGGTTCAATAGTTGTTATTTCTTATATAAATACTCACGAGGTTCAATAGTTGTTATTTCATATAGATATACTCACGAGGTTCAATAGTTGTTATTTCTTATATAAATACTCACGAGGTTCAATAGTTGTTATTTCTTATATAAATACTCACGAGGTTCAATAGTTGTTATTTCATATAGATATACTCACGAGGTTCAATAGTTGTTATTTCTTATATAAATACTCACGAGGTTCAATAGTTGTTATTTCTTATATAAATACTCACGAGGTTCAATAGTTGTTATTTCATATAGATATACTCACGAGGTTCAATAGTTGTTATTTCTTATATAAATACTCACGAGGTTCAATAGTTGTTATTTCTTATATAAATACTCACGAGGTTCAATAGTTGTTATTTCATATAGATATACTCACGAGGTTCAATATTTGTTATTTCATATAGATATACTCACGAGGTTCAATATTTGTTATTTCATATAGATATACTCACGCGGTTCAATAGTTGTTATTTCATATAGATATACTCACGAGGTTCAATAGTTGTTATTTCTTACAGATATACTCACGAGGTTCGATAGTTGAATCGGGATCGATTCCAATGTCAAGCCTCCGAAAGACATGGACTCTTACAGCAACACCTGCTATGGCACCTCGAGCTAAGCTTGTCCTGTTCTTTGTAAGATCTGACGGGGAAGTTATTGCTGATGCTTTGATTATCAACGTCAATGGAGTATTTGAAAACAAGGTAAACAATAAAATCGTTTCAGCTAACTTTATAAAGTCATGGTTTAGGTGGTAAACGGAACAGGATAGTCCGTATTGAATCCTAAATTTGACGTTCGTAAAACATATTATATTTCAAACAGTAAGCGAAATATGGGTATCTTTGTTATATTGGAATAACACAGTCATAAAACAGTTCTAAACATTAACATGGTGGTAAGAAAATAGAGCTTGTGCAAGATCGGGGATCAAGATGCAGAACGTTGGAATTGAGGTCACCGGGTTGGCATTCAGTCACGGCATATGTGTACTGTCTTTCAGCAAGACATCTCACATACATTGCTTACTACTCATTAACCGCTTTTGTCCTGAGCAGAAACACCAAAAACCACAACACCGCCGTGATCAGCTGATGAGGATTGACGACCTGTTGCGGCCTGATTCTGCCTGTTGACTTAGGCCGCACCCCTTGCTAACAAGAGTGTCACTGTGAAGCCTAGTTAGCTATAATCATAGTTAATCATGTCACACTCTTTTTGTACTTAAGTTTATTTAACGTCGCTAAAGCTAAATTTGCAACACATATGTGTATGAAGATTGCGTGTTCATACACGATTGCCTGTTATGCTCCAGTTTGCTGTCCAATTCAATATGGCATATATGCAAGAACATTGCGTGTAGTCATGCACGATAGCCTGTTATACTCCAGTCTGCTGTCCAATTCAATATGGCATATATGCAAGAAGATTGCTTGTTCATACACGATTGTCTGTTATGCTCCAGTTTGCTGTCCAATTCAATATGGCATATATGCAAGAAGATTGCTTGTTCATACACGATTGCCTGTTTTACTCCAGGTTGCTCTCCAATTCAATATGACATCTGCGGCTCCAGCTGACAAGATACGCCTTGATGTAACTGCTGATGCTGGGTCTAACGTACATGTCCTCGGTGTAGATAAAAGTGTTCTTCTCATGGGCACTGGGAACGATATAACACAGTCTCAGGTAATATAATTAACTGTATCTCATTCTTATTGAAGTTTGAAGAAGAAGAAATGGCTTTGATCTCTAGTGTGTGCAGACAGCGAGTGATGGTCTTGTGTCGCGAACTTACACCCGTCCACGTACAATACTGTAGCAATATCAATATAATATCTAGTTTTATCTACGTTTGTCGAACCCGTATATATTTTTTAATTGCTGTTCTTGCAGCTGTATGTAGTAACTAGCATTTCATATTTAGTCAATCTCCACCATCATCTACTCATATTATTTGATTTCATTATAATTATTTTCCTTGTATCTATATACATATATATATATATTATACTATTTGGATTTCCTTTAATTTTATATATTTTTGTTGTACATAATTATAAGTTAAAGACCAAACATTGTAATAGTTTGTGTCTAATAAAATGTTCTTCTTCTATACTTTACAAAAATTGGCTCGTCAATATTTTGTAATAATTTTGAATGATTTGCATACATTTTTGTAATTATATTGTTTCAATGTATGCATGAATTTAAACTAATTAAATAGTCAGTAAACTAGACATATATTATTTCATATTAGTTTAGTTTATACAAATTTATTTGAGCTCTTATAACTTATATTAATCACTCTCGAGACCTCATTCCTGATGGAATCCATCGCCACGATCATATTACAAATTGCTATTGTCATTTCTGGATTGGGATTTCATGTTCAAAATAAAATCAATGGGTATGACATAATTTACAAATTGCGTTTGTATATGTTTGGTGATTTTGACCTTCAATTCAATCACATAATCAATCAATATGGCTTAATATAACCACTGAATGTTATCAACTTGAATTTATGTTATATAATTAAGCTTAAACTTTATTTATTTTTCAATGATTACGAAGCAAGTTCTAACAATTTATATTAATCATTCTCGTTGGCGCGGATGAAAGCGTATATGTGGTCATTCGTGTGGGAGGAAACCGGAGTACCCGGAGAAAATCCACCTGTCCAATCTTGCGACCACCGTACCATCTCACATACTTCCCGGTCCGAGGATCGAACCCGGGTTGCATTGGTGAGAAGCGAGCGCGCTAACCACTGCGCTAATCGGACAGCCAAACTAGTTAAATGAACAGTTAACTAATTAATCCGTAGTCTAGATATTACGTAATAAAGCAGACTAGTTTTGTTAATATACAGGTCCTACAGGAACTCGAAGGTTACGATATTAAACCAAGACGAAGAACCTCCTCGTCTGTCCCTATGTGCGATTGGTTCTGTTGGAGATGGCCTATCCCAGTGGGCGGGGAGGATGTAAAGGACGTATTTCAGGTAGGGGTTTGTGTTATTGCAAGTGGATAACATGTTGTACATTGGATTTTAATAAAATAGCACTGGTTACTGCTCAATAACTGTCTCTGACATGGAAGGATGTTGACATAACTTAGAACTAGTGATTCTCTTTGCATGCAGATATCTAGTAGGGTTAGTTAACTTCCTAAAAATGCACCAATAGTTTCCGCTCAATAACTGAAGGATATTAAAATAAGTCTGCACGAATACCTAGCGGGTAAAACAGTGTCATGTTGACGAAAACCTAGTGGGTAAAGAAATGTCCTGTGGATGAAAACCTAGCGGGTAAAGCCGTGTCCTGTGGAGTGTGGACACATCAGAATCTAGAATAACTTGTTGAAGGAAGCGTTTAAGATGTTTTGTTTGTTTTCAGGATGCCGGTGTTGTTGTGTTTACAGATGCTCTTGTGTATGAGCACCGGGAACGTAAGTATACACGAGCTGTTAACCGTCCACACCTTGTTGGTTATACAGGGTCTCCACAAACGTAGGGAATTAATGCAGACTGACCAGATTGCTAAATATATTTCATTGCTGTATTAGTTTAAATAATATTTATCCAAGAATAGGGTAGACTGTGCAGACTGTATCCTCCTCATGGGATATTGGTTTATAGTCTCATCTCATGGACAGAAGTACTACAATTTGTTTCGATAAACTCCGGCCGCCTGGAGATCGAACCTACGATATATGGATGGTATTCCAGAACTGTAATCATTCGACCACCGTCACACCATATGTAAATGTATACATACTGCAAGAGCACGATCATTTACATGTTCTTCGAACTCATTTAACAAGTTGTATCCCTCTGGCATGGCGGATCGCATTCGCGCTCGATACTTGCCGTGTCGGTGTCAGGAAACGCTGTCCCAGGGATGTGATATACGTTCAAACCCTACTTAGAAAACGTAGACCAACAAACAAGAAATACCAGATAGTCGCTCCTCCTCTTTGTGTTCTCCGATATGTGCTAATATTATAATCATGCTGCTATGTGTGTTATGTGATTTAGAATGTTACGTATGTACATATGATAATGCTAATTCTGTTTGCTGTATGTAAACATTATGCATGTATGAAAAATAAAAGTTTGGAAAAAGTTTGGTCAAATAAAATAATATAAATAAGGCTACATGTGTTATTAAATTTCAGTATTAACTGAAATATTGTCAAACTATACAATTACTAGAAAACACAATAATTACCGAGATATAATAACTTTGCTAATTGTTGCCATTAGAGTCTCATGTCACGGCGTACCTCTTATCTTTGTAAATAATGCCTATTGAGTGTTTTATATGTCGTCTTCATATTTTATTATACCTGAAAAGCATTTGCTAATTAAGCTAATCCCAAACTGATTGGAATTGGTATTTGATCTTTTAAAACATTTTTTAGTTTGCGCAGTAGTGCTTATTTTGCTACCAGTATTTTTCTTTCCATTTCATCTTCATAAGATTTTAAATTTCAATTAGTGACTGCTTTTCAGCTTTATCTCACACATGCAGTTACCACATGTATACACTATAGTAATGCAATATGTTATAGATGAATGGTGTATATATACATAGTATCTTGTAACTCTGAATTGAGTGGCAATGTACTTTTTAATATGTAAACTATATTATGTGCTGTATATTGATGAGACTGAAATAAAGAATAAAATCTAAAATCTAAAACATCTATTATCCTATTTTGATGTTAAGATTATTTGATGGTATATATGTTGTGATAGATGGTCACATATATGTGCATTTGGGATAACATGTAACCTTGCTATCTTGTAATGTTGCTATTAAATATAAACTCACCGTTGACATATATTTCCGTTATATACAGTTCCTATAGATATTGAGCCATTTCCCATGCCTTGGATGGCAAGACGTCGTGGAATGGCTTTAGCAGATGCGGGTGGCATCAGGATGATGAGTGCATCTAGAGGTCCGATGGCAGATGCAATGTTTGCTCAAATGGCTATACCTAAGATGAACAGCCCAGATATATCTCCAGTATCTCCTAAAGATCTTGCTCCGGTGCAAAGAACAAGAAAGTTATTCCCTGAAACATGGATGTGGACATCAGCGACAATACCGTATGTAACTTTGATTAGTATAATGAACGTTATGTTTCACTAATAATAATATGTTTGTATTTAGATCGGCGGAGGCCGCACAGCCAGAAAGGACATGTTGTGCCAAAGGGCAAGACGAGGAAACATCGTAAACCGTTAGGCGAGCCAATGGCAACGATTGGCAATACAACCGATGTAGTATTAACACAGTTAATTGATATTACATCCGTCCGAAAACATTTCCCAGAAACTTGGTTGTGGTCTTCGGCAACAATACAGTATGTTTGAATCCCGACAATGCCTGCAATTGATAGATATGATATATTCATTCTTGCTGTATGCATCTGATGTATTACTTGTTCTATGCATAGCATTCTCGTCTGACTTGTATATCATAATAGAGAGACTTGTATATCACAATAGAGAGACTTGTATATCATAATAGAGAGACTTGTATATCATAATAGAGAGACTTGTATATCATAATAGAGAGACTTGTATATCATCATAGAGAGACTTGTATATCATAATAGAGAGACTAGTATTCAGATATCTCTTAATGCACCATTATTAGCACAAACGTATCTCCTCAACCGACCCCATTTACATCATTTCTGTGGACTGTATAGAAGCAACGTATTCTCTAGTAGATAGCATTATAACTGGAATTGATCGCTGATTGTACCCGGGTGGCAGGATTGTCAGGACTATTACCAAAGGGGTTGATGGGAGACTGATACATTATATCAGCAGTAAGCATTGATTGACCCCATGTGAAACAAGCCTTACCAGTTCAAATATTCGAATTTGAGTATTATTACAACAGTGTTGATAACTTATATTGACATTTATGCTTAAAAGAAATACTTCATCTGTGATACGCATATCTTACCGCCTCTGTATGGAACTGGTGTTATTGTTTATTGCTACGGCTGGTTGCTTTCAACCAGTGGAATAACACTTATTATCTGTTTAAATTTCTACATTTCATTGGAAAGAATGCACTATAATGTGTAAGCCTAGCGTGCATGCAACTCGAAAACGAAGCAAGATTGTTCAATCTCTATAGGAAACCCCATATAACCTATCAAATAATTATGCCCCAGTGACCTACAGATGGATATGTAGTCCAGTGGTAACACGCTGGACTGGTAATACAGGGATCGCAGGTTCGATCCCCCGTCTGACCCTAATAAAATTAACAGTCTTTCAGATGGGACTTTAAACCGAGGTCTCGTGTCGGTGCTTTACACCGTGCACGTAAAAGAACCAGAGGAGATTCTGGAATGGGTCTCTGTCTGTATCATGCACTATCCTCCAAAAATCTAAAATAACTAATCCCTTCAGGAGGCGTCGCTCATATGGGCAACCGGTAGCGACGATAAATAAACGTAAAAAAAAGCCCCAGTGACCTTGGGATTGACCTTTCAATGTGAAACCAAGGTCATGTGAAATCAAACATTTCTTATGTTTAATATCAGCTCGAGGGTTTATATATTTCCTACTTTCCAAGGGTTATCCTAGTTGATTGTATGATTACGTGCTTCAGCATGATACAAATGGACAGACTTGTGTTCTTTTGTGTAATACAATGTATTATGTTTTCTCACATCTACTTCATTAGCCTATGTACTATAACTATGCTCTCAGTTGTGTGTGTGTATATATATATTATACATATACATATGCGCATTTATAGGTATACAAACTTATCTGTAGTCCAGTGTTAATACGCTGGACTGAAAATCCAGGGATCGCAGGTTCGATCTCCCGTCTGACCCTAATACAATTAACAGTCTTTCAGAGTGCTCGTGTCGGTGCTGTACACCGTGAACGTAAAAGAACCAGAGGAGACTCTGGAATGGGTCTCTGTCTGTATCATTGCACTATCCTCCAAAAATCTAAAATGACTAATATCTTCAGGAGGCGTCGCCCATATGGGCAACCGGTAGCGACGATAAATAAACGTAAAACACACATTTATAGGTATTATTATCGGTAATTGATATATAAAGGTTAAATAGAACTGCGACCTCTGTGAAAATATTGACATATGATTATATGTGCAAATACTGACAGTGGAAAAAATATTAAGTTAGATTGTATTTAATTTTATTGCACAGTTTTGTTCAGATCGAATGTAAGTTTTCTTAAAATATATCTACAGAGTGATTCTTACTAACGACTTTAGTCCACATTTGGTGTAAATTGAATGTAAATTGTATTGCATATTTTGCAACAGGTTGAATGGTACGATGTCCATCGAGGAGACAGTTCCAGATACAATTACGTCATGGATAGCCACTGGGTTCGCCATACACCCGAACTCCGGTCTGGGAGTATCTACACCCACGCCACAGGTATACCTACATTGAAATAAACACATTTGATAGTTTTAAATCAGGTAATATTATATGTATGCTCCTTTTCACCCTAACCATTATACATGTTAGCCATATTTACATATTTTATTCATACTAGTAAAGGTTTTCCAAAATGTATTTCCAGTCAACAGAAGCTCCAGATTAGTCCATCTATAAGCTGTTAAATCATATAAAAAAATCCATTACGTACTTCTTACAACCGAATACAAACCGACGCATATAACCTCATTGTTTTCTAAACACAAGGCAAGAAATATTAAGTGAAACGCATTCTTAGTAAAAAAATGAACCTTTTCTGGATACAACCGAATACAAACCGACATACCGAACCTCATTGTTTTCTAAACACACGGCAAGTGAAACACATTCGTAGTCAAACCAAGAATAAAGATTAAAAGAAATTTAGCTACTATTTAGAAAATAAATAATGTACACTCATAGTATATATTTACATACTAATTCGACACAGAATCCGATACAGAAGTCCGATGAAATCAGTTTACAATAGTTACTCTATTAAGAATGGGTTGTCTTCTATACATCATGACATTTGTTTGATGTGTCCCTGTCGAATTATCGATCAAATTAGCGCGTATATGTCTCTTAGATCGTTGTATAATATATGTAACCAATGCATGGACGTGCAATATGCATCATTGTTCTCATCTGGTCAAAGTTTATAAATCAAAATCAAGTACATTTACATTTGCCTTCAATATATGCACCAAATTTGACATTTATACGACATGTGAAAAATCGCCAATTTCTAACATAGACCTTTTGCCTACGATAGAACAAAATCTAATGTTATACAACATTCGTGTTGCGATTCATGAATGGTTGAATGTGTTGCTCATTGGTACGTGCATTGCTTGCTTAATTCAAGCGAAGAATTGTTGTATCATGTAACACTTCACATGTGCCGAAACGCCGTAAAATCAAATCCATCATAATCATTCACACTATAGTGACACATATTCACATTTTAAATATCTTGACATATTATAATCGGTGTACTGGCAGTAGATACTAGTTATTTTACTATTTATGTAATGAATTTTGGGTAACAATATTTGGACTAAAAGGTTTCTTAGTGTTGTGGTTTTGAACCCGCAAACATTTGTCCAGACCACAAGCGTCTGTGACCTAGTTGATAAGATAAGATTTGTTCCCGTAATCACCATAATCAAGCGATCTGTGTAACAAAGATTTGATTATTGTCTTTTACAGCTCCAAGTGTCCATGCCATTTTTTGTTTCTGTTAATCTGCCATATTCCGTGATCAGAGGAGAAAAAGTCATCATACAGGTCAACATCCACAACTATAGTCCAGATCAACTGTTTGTAAGTAATATACATGTCAACATCCACAACTATAGTCCAGATCAACTGTTTGTAAAATAATATACAGGTCAACATCCACAACTATAGTCCAGATCAACTGTTTGTAAGTAATATACAGGTCAACATCCACAACTATAGTCCAGATCAACTGTTTGTAAGTAATATACAGGTCAACATCCACAACTATAGTCCAGATCAACTGTTTGTAAGTAATATACAGGTCACCATCCACAACTATAGTCCAGATCAACTGTTTGTAAGTAATATACAGGTCAACATCCACAACTATAGTCCAGATCAACTGTTTGTAAAATAATATACAGGTCAACATCCACAACTATAGTCCAGATCAACTGTTTGTAAGTAATATACAGGTCAACATCCACAACTATAGTCCAGATCAACTGTTTGTAAGTAATATATAGGTTGACATCCACAACTATAGTCCAGATCAACTGTTTGTAAGTAATATATAGGTTGACATCCACAACTATAGTCCAGATCAACTGTTTGTAAGTAATATATAGGTTGACATCCACAACTATAGTCCAGATCAACTGTTTGTAAGTAATATATAGGTTGACATCCACAACTATAGTCCAGATCAACTGTTTGTAAGTAATATATAGGTTGACATCCACAACTATAGTCCAGATCAACTGTTTGTAAGTAATATATAGGTTGACATCCACAACTATAGTCCAGATCAACTGTTTGTAAGTAATATATAGGTTGACATCCACAACTATAGTCCAGATCAACTGTTTGTAAGTAATATATAGGTTGACATCCACAACTATAGTCCAGATCAACTGTTTGTAAGTAATATATAGGTTGACATCCACAACTATAGTCCAGATCAACTGTTTGTAAGTAATATATAGGTTGACATCCACAACTATTGTCCAGATCAACTGTTTGTAAGTACTATACAGGTCAACATCCACAACTATAGTCCAGATCAACAGTTTATAAATAACCTAAAATTGTGATCAGTTTGTAAGCTTGTTGTCAGAGTATTAATGAATATCTATGGTAGCAAATGTCTAATGAAGCCTACGAATGTTTTGTTGTTGTAAATGAGAAAACTTAACAACCATGCAATTGATGTCGGTAAATAGCTATAATGCTACTGTTATTTGCTTTGTAAAACTCCGACAGTAAATAAAGTTCAAAATAAAATTTAATTTAAGAATGCATTTAACTTAATAACACTATTATTGCAGACCTATGTGAAACTTGAGAAGAATGTCGAGTTTGATAACATACTAATTACTGGGACAACCCAATCAACCACGTCCACGGATGTATCAAGAACAGTTACGGTAAGACAACGCGATAGCATTATAGTGTTGATTGCTTATGTAATCTGGAGTTTGACAAGGTGAATGCGTATCACCGTTTTGATATATGTATTTAGTATTTAGGTTTTTGTCTTTCTTAATGTGTATTCGTTGACTTGTAAAGCACTGTAACCTATCATCACTGATGGTCACGGGTTTGAGCCGGGCCCAGGCCGTATCTATTTGTATTAACATGTTGGCAGTTTATTATGGAGGTTGAGGTACCAGGGAATGGCTAACCGCTGGAACCTGTCCAGGAAAGGTCTTATTAGGTAAACTGCCCGCCGGCGATATAGCCCAAATTGGTACGGATGAAGGCGTAAAAACCCGAACAAACAAAGTGTCACCTATGAATAAATAGACGTAACATAAATACACCTATAACAGTACATTCATCGCCAATCGTTATAGTGTTATATACCATCTCCGTGGCCTAGTGGTTACGGCGTCCGCCTACGGAGCGGGAGGTCGAAGGTTCGAATCTCGTCAGGGGTTCGTTCTGATATGGCCGGTTGGTGAGCCGCCAGCTAGTTAAATAATGGTTACCGATTGACTACCAGCCTGACGTCTGGCACACAAGCATAGGATTCGAGAAGTACTGATGTTCATAAAAAAGAGGTGTCTCATAAGTCAGAAATGGCTGGCCCTTTAAATAGGGGTGACACTAATAAACAAACACTTTACTTTACTTTATAGTGTGATCATAACTTGAGTGTGTGTGTTTTACGTTTATTTATCGGCGCTACCGATTTCCCATATGAGCGACGCCTCCTGAAGAGATTAGTCATTTTAAATTTTTGGAGGATAATGCAATGATACAGACAGAGACATATTCCAGAGTCTCTTCTGGTTCTGTTACGTTCATGGTCAATGGGCAATATGAGACCTCGGTTTAAAGTCCCATCTGAAATACTTTTAATTTTATTAGGGTCAGACGGGGATCGAACCTGCGATCTCTGGATTAACAGTCCAGCGTGTTAACCACTGAACTACAAATCTGTGACGTATGTGACATATATGTGTGGAACATATATGGACATTAAAGTCGTAGATAGTTTGAATTGTAACACGATACTTTTTCATGGTCTATTAATACCCATGTGTTAAAGTAGCTTGTTCTATGCAGAACTTATCTACTGCAACATAACATTGTAATTTAACATTGTTCAAACAAACACTTTTATTATAGTCATGCATTGAAGTTAACAACTTTAAACACTGAACCTTAGCCTGGGAACAGGCGTTGATATATATTTGCCTGGTCTTGCTATAATTTATCATCGACAATTAATTGGGCAGTAATTTGTTTCTGATAATGAAGAAGAAGAAGAATACCAGTTCTGGTCCCGTGTACCTCGGTCTGCGCCGAGGCTATGTTTCATGTATTCGACTATATGTACGTAGTACAGTCAAAGATATTTGAAAACATTTGTTTTGTACTTGTAATTAACCTCGTCATGAATAAACGATCGCAAGTATTGCCCATTGCCAGTTCTAAGTATATTATTGAAAAAAATCGACACACTGTAACCCAGGCTAACTGGACCTCCGAAGAAGACCCTTATAGTTAATTCTAAAAAACGTGAAACTATAATACTAACATATTAGAATGTACGATGCTATTGTTCTGTATGTCTAATCTAGCTGTGTTTTTGTTTTTGTTACAAGGTTGGAGTTGATGAAGTTGTCGCAGTTTATTTTCCCATAATGCCAAGCAAGATCGGCCTGGTGGACGTAAAGGTGCAAGCACAGACAGCTACAATGGGAGACTCAGTTCACAAGAAACTGCTTGTAGAGGTATATGTACAGACGAGCATTCACAAATGGATCAAATAGCACGTTGTTGTAATTAAAAGCGATGTTTATCGACACATAACTGTGTATCTTTTCAACCTGATTAATTTTCGACATTATTTTGTATTCCAGAAAAGGTCTGCTTGACCAAGCATAATATATATTGAAATCCAGTTCATATTTCACTGTAGCGTATTTATGGCCACTCACTAATATTGTCAGAACTTGTGGCTCAACACATTTACTAATTATTTATCGGTAACACGATTGTTATTTTTGTTTTAAACTTTATTTATTTTACAACGATTGCGAAGCAAGTTCAAACAACTTATATTAATCACTATCGTTTGCGCGGATGAAATAGTAGATGTGGTCATTCGTGTAGGGGGAAATCGGAGTACACGGAGAAAAACCCATCTGTCCGATCTAGCGACCATCGTACCATCTCACATACTTCCCGGTCCGAGGATCGAACCCGGGTTGCATTGATGAGAAGCGAGCTGCGCTAACCACTGCGCTAATCGGACACATACGATTGCTATTGTTATATACATGTATATAGAGCAATAAAATATTATCAAATGAAACTGTAACTTATGAAACAAAAAAAACGTGACAGTATTATTGTATGGAAACAATGACTATATTCCAGCCAATAATTAGAGGTTATTAAACCGCGGAGGTGGGCCATTTGTGGATATTGGCGCACCCTATGGAGATATTGACCCGAGGGCCGTTAGCCCCGAGGGCCAATATCGGATAGGTGCGCCAATATCCACAAATGGCCCACCGCAGCCGTTTAATAACTTCTTTATTGCATACCTTAACGGTTTGAGTTGTAGCGTTTGTGTGTCCGTTTTTCATTTTCTCTACATAGCCGTATGTTTCTTCTGCTGTTATGTGCTTATTTCGCTCAGCCATTTTACCGTCAAGAGACAACAATCTGTCAGACAACGACTTTAGTGTTGCTTTGGCGGCCATGTTTACACAATGTAGTTACTATATTGTTGCTACCTGTGACACGTGCTCGTGATTTGTTCTCGGCGCGTGCCAATATCCGATATTGGCCCGGCAGAGCCAAAAATCGAAATATATTGCCCGCGTCGACCAGATATTTTGCTTTTCTACCATTAAATGTGTTAATATTTATAGTAACGTATACAATAAATAGTGGTACCCATAACAAGTTCAGTAAAAATTAATGCTTTTGTTAAATTTGTCTAATAGGCTGAAGGATCACCTCGGGAGTACAATCTGCCAATATTTGTAGACTTGAGGACCTCTGCAACGGTGTCTAAAACAGTCAATGTAGAATATCCACTGCGTACTGTGAGCGGATCGCAGCGTGTTAGAGTTACTGTGATAGGTGCGTATATGTACATATATACAATAGACAGACGGATCTGTAGTCCAGTGGTAACACGCTAGACTGGTAATACAGGAATCACAAGTTCGATATCCCGTCTGACCATAATAAAATACGGATCTGTAGTTCAGTGGTAACACGCTTGAGTGGTAATCCAGGGATCGCAGGTTCGATCCCCCGTCTGACCCTAATAAAATACAGACGGATCTGTAGTCCAGTGGTTAACATGATGGACTGGTAATCCAGGGATCGCAGGTTCGATCCCCCGTCTGACCATAATAAAATACAGACGGATCTGTAGTCCAGTGGTAACAGGCCGGAGTGGTAATCCAGGGATCGCAGGTTCGATCTCCCGTCTGACCCTAATAAAATACAGACGGATATGTAGTCCAGTGGTTAACATGATGGACTGGTAATCCAGGGATCGCAGGTTCGATCCCCCGTCTGACCTTACTAGATACAGACGGATCTGTAGTCCAGTGGTTAACACGATGGACTGGTAATCCAGGGATCGCAGGTTCGATCCCCCGTCTGACCTTACTAGATACAGACGGATCTGTAGTCCAGTGGTTAACACGATGGACTGGTAATCCAGGGATCGCAGGTTCGATCCCCCGTCTGACGCTAATAAAATACAGACGGATCTGTAGTCCAGTGGTTAACACGATGGACTGGTAATCCAGGGATCGCAGGTTCGATCCCCCGTCTGACGCTAATAAAATACAGACGGATCTGTAGTCCATTGGTAACACGCGGGCCTGGTAATACAGGAATCACAGGTTCGATATCCCGTCTGACTCTAATTAAATTAACAGTCTTTCAGATGGGACTTTAAACCGAGGTCTCTTGTCGGTGCTGTACATCGTGTGTGTAAAAGAACCAGAGGAGACCCTGGAATGGTCGCTGTCTATCATTGCACTATCCTCCAACAATCTAAAATGACTAATCTCTTCAGGAGGCGTCGCTCATAAGGGCAACCGGTAGCGACGATAAATAAGCGTAAAACATACACACATGTCAGTGTAGTTCATAGCGAAATAAGAAAACATACGAACGATTTGTTTGATTTTTCATAAAAATTAACATAGTTGGTTTAAAGCGACACTACATCGGCGAAAACGCAAATGTCTGCAGTAATTTGCTACTATATGGTATAATTATTTTCCAAATATTTGCCTCAAAAACTGAGTATTTCAACAAATAAACAAACGTCGTATACGCGGTTTGTTGACATAACAAAATAATGTAAATAGGGTCGACATTCATGCGTAATACAACGCGTTTATCCTGAATAACACGAGGTATGGTACATATTTACCTGATATCTCACATGTGTGCCTATTTATGCATATTTATTTGTAGACTAATCTTAGTTAAATTATCTCTAATCGAAAGTATCGCCTGTTTAGTATTGGCTCCAATGACAAACAAACGTCAATTCATGAGCGCGGGTGACCGTTATATGAAATCCTACTATCACTTTTGAAAGTTTGTATACCACAAAACACTGTTTATTGATTCAATGCTAGTGTTCGACTGTATTCAGAACAATGTCTAGTAGCTTTGCATTTATACGTGATAAAATGCATTTTATTTGCTTTTTGTGATGTAATGTCGCATTTATATAGTGATATGTGGATTGAACTGAAAGCTCAGATAATTGCCATAAACTGATATTACGTTACTATTTAAAATTAATTTGATAGTAAATAGTAATTTCCAGCTAAAATAACTAACGCGTGTCACGCTATAATAACTAACGTATGTCACGCTATAATAACTATCGCGTATCACGCTATAATAACCAACTCATGTCACGATATAATAACTAACGCGTATCACTCTATAATAACTAACGCGTGTCACGCTATAATAACCAACTCGTGTCACGATATAATAACTAACGCGTATCACACTATAATAAATAACGTGTGCCACGCTAAAATAACTAACGCTTGTCACTCTATAATAACTAATTCGTGTCACTAAATAAAGTTATACTGTTATGTAGGAATGCGTGTCCGCCTCCGTGTTCCAGTGGTTAAGATGTGTATAGCACTATAAGACTTGTATAGCACTGTAACCTATCATCACTGATGGTCACGGGTTCGACAGTGTCTCTTTATATGAAAACGTTGGCAGTTTCTTACGGAGGTTGACGTATCAAGTACTGATTAACCGCTGGAGCCTGCCCAGGAAAGGTGTTGTTAGGTAAACTGCTCAGCACTCAAATGGGCAACCGGTTACTAAGCGACGTGAAATAAACTTAAATACTAATCATAAAAAATAGCAATGCGTCACACGAAGTTCATAATGAGAGGTAGTCTGCATTAATAAACATGTGACTTACTGGCGTCATATACATGTTACGCATGTGTTTGGTGTATAAAAAAGGAAGGATGTATGATACAAACTGGGGATACAATATGATGCATTACTGCATGAAAGAGCAATTCATTCACATTATATATAATAGTATTGTAGTAAATATGTTATGTTATATTTCGGATTTTACGCCTGCATCAGCACCATTTCGGGCTATATCGCCGGCGGGCAGTTTACCTAACAACATCTTTCCTGGGCAGGCTCCAGCGGTTAACCAGTACTTGGGTGCACCAACCTCCGCAAGAAACTGCCAACGTTTTCATATAAATGAGACACGGCCTGAGCGGGGCTCGAACCCGTGACCAACAGTGATGATAGGTTACAGTGGTATACAAGTCAGAGACCTTAACCACTCGACCACGGAGGCGGACTTGTAGTAAATATAATGAATGACTTTCGTTGTTTTGCAGGGGACATGATGGGCCCTAGTATCAGTGGCTTGGACACGCTGTTGAAATTGCCGACGGGGTGTGGAGAGCAGAATATGGTGAAGTTTGCACCTAATATATTCATTGTGAAATATATGGAGGCCACAAACAACATCGACGAAAATATTCTCAAAACAGCCAAGAGTTTTATGGAAACAGGTAATGTATCCGATATCTGATATATACCCAAACCATTTTGCACGTTCATGTAATTATTTATACTTGCTTAACCCATTCAACCCCAAGTAACTGACATGGACTGGTGCATGATATTTTTTAGAACATATCATTAATAAGATAATTACTTTTGGACAAGTTCATTTATCAAAATGAGTAATTTTATCTAAAAATAGTAATATTACTGGCAAAACGTGCAGATCACAAGCCGCGGCGCATCTGGATGTACACCTTTTGTAAGTCTATTTAGAGGTATGTGCTGTTGACAGGGTTAACAACATATACACTCATATTCAATTCAACAAGTTTATTGCATAAAACATGTATATATATGTTAATAGCAAATATAAACATATTCATTACAAATACATGGATGTTTAACAAATAGCATATAATTCCAGTGGATATTTCAATGCTATTGGCATATAACAGCATTTTATTATGTTACATTTCTTAACAGGTTACCATGGTAAATGAATTTACAAAGATTGTTCAAAGTAAATTTGGAGTTTGTTGACATAAGACTGGCAAATGTTTGTTTTGTTGGCCAGGTGTAATTGTAGCGTTTTTATGTATTTTCATCGCAATGTTGAATATTTTGGACATATAGGAAGGAAATGATATTCATTTTCAATCAATGAGTTACACTTTGCACATATTCGTTCATTTCTAGGTGTGTTTAAGTATCGACCACGTTCAATATGTACATTATATTAATGTAAGTGAGTCTAAATTATATGTAGACATGTGCAATTTGTTCGAGCTGTTACACACATATCTGCATGCTAATTGTGTACAATGAATGAGTATAATAGATGAAAAACTGTATTGTATGACATAAATATATACATTATGCTCATTGTATATATCAATATTGATGTGCATTATTGATAATCACGTTTATATTCGCAAACACTATGTTACAATATTGACGTACATTATTGGTAATCACGTTTATATTCGCAAACACTATGTTACAATATTGACGTACATTATTGGTAATCACGTTTATATTCGCAAACACTATGTTACAATATTGACGTACATTATTGGTAATCACGTTTATATTCGCAAACACTATGTAACAATATTGATGTGCATGTAACATAATCTGCGAAATTGTACAATCATGATCATAATATATCATTTGTTGAAATAGAGACGTGAAACAAGATTTCAGTTGAATCATATTTTATTGCAAATCAATAGTAAATATGTCATACACAAAATGATACAATGCATAACATGAACATGGTGTGGTCCACACGTTTTAGCAACATTAGACAACAGTCCGCACGTGAAAGTCAAGCGTTATGACATTTGATTTAACTAAATGACCCAGTTTCGTTCCTGAAAAGAGTACGCAAAATAGAATGAAAATAAAAATGACTCAAAGAATTAGAGAAAAATAAGACAAACCTAAGACGAACAAGAAAAACTATTACATAGAAATATGTAATATAAGGATGATTGAAAACTCACACTGCATACTATACACTCGGATAGTGTATTGAGTGAATGTATATAAATTATATAGTGCATACTTTAGTAATTAAATACAAAACTGTTGACAATAACATGAAACCATGCCCAACATAATAGTATATACCACATCCCTGCTGGAACATCCGCGAATCATATGGGAACCAAATATTGTTGCAGAATTTCAATTACGTAAATAGATTGACCTGGTCATTTCTGGATTCCAGCTCAAGCCTGTATTTCTATGCGCATACCAGTGAAAGCTTGGAACCAGTTCCCTGAAAACAAATGGACAATTTTAATACCTATAATGCGAATACATAGCAGTTATTCTTATCACATACATTCCCATTCGTCCAGAAAAAGACTGACGTTTGCCTGCTATTAATGTAATGAATTCACATTAATCATACTATATTAATGATTGGTCAACTTTCAACCGTAACCACTTTTATACACATTTCGTTCCTGATAATCAGTAACATTGCATGTACGTATGTTCCATTAATGTCAATCCCATTGCGGAGACCTATGCATGTTTTTCTGTGCCGGCTTAGTCGACCTAAGCGGTTAACCAGTATTAAGCAATGTGTGTGAGGTGCATTGCTCAATGACACTATATACGTGGCCTGACCGAGTATCGAACTCGGGACCATTCGATTCCAAATCCGACGCTCTACCACTGGACCACATACGCCACATTGATATATTCAACGGCACCGTTCCTATTGTGAAGCCCTACCGCATATCCTTAAACAACTAATGTATCCTTAGTTGTCTTGCGAATGTATGTATGAAGTCATTATATTCCGGAGTACAAATACTAATTCTAGGTTATCAGAGAGAGCTGACATACACTCATCCGGACGGATCGTTCAGTGCTTTTGGAGAAAGGGACACATCCGGAAGTACGTGGTTGACTGCATTCGTCCTGAAGTCGTTCGCACAAGCTAAGTCGTATATTGTTGTGGACGACGCTGTTATAAATAAGGCTGTTGATTTTCTACTGAAACAACAAAACGATGATGGCACATTTAAAGAACCAGGGCGTGTATTGCACAGCGCTATGCAGGTACAGGTTTTACATTACTTATTAAGTATCAGAAAAGCAGTAGTCCCCTTTCCGTAGAACAAACCTAATACAATCGTAATGTACATGTATCTTTCTTTTTTAATATTGAGCGGTACTTGCTATGTTAGATCAATAACATATATATATAGTTCAACAGTACTTGCTATGTTAGGTCAATAACATATATATATAGTCAATACTAATATATATATATATATAGTTCAACAGTACTTGCTTTGTTAGATCAATAACATCTATATATAGTTCAACAGTACTTGCTATGTTAGGTCAATAACATATATATATAGTTCAGCAGTACTTGCTATGTTAGGTCAATAACATATATATATAGTTCAACAGTACTTGCTATGTTAGATCAATAACATATATATATATATATAGTTCAACAGTACTTGCTATGTTAGGTCAATAACATATATATATATAGTTCAACAGTACTTGCTATGTTAGATCAATAACATATATATATATAGTTCAACAGTACTTGCTATGTTAGGTCAATAACATATATATATAGTCAATACTAATATATATATATATAGTTCAACAGTACTTGCTATGTTAGATCAATAACATATATATATAGTCAATACTAATATATATATATATAGTTCAACAGTACTTGCTATGTTAGGTCAATAACATATATATATAGTCAATACTAATATATATATAGTTCAACAGTACTTGCTATGTTAGGTCAATAACATATATATATAGTCAATACTAATATATATATATATATATAGTTCAACAGTACTTGCTATGTTAGATCAATAACATATATATATATAGTTCAACAGTACTTGCTATGTTAGATCAATAACATATATATATAGTCAATACTAATATATATATATATAGTTCAACAGTACTTGCTATGTTAGATCAATAACATATATATATGTTCAACAGTACTTGCTATGTTAGGTCAATAACATATATATATATAGTTCAACAGTACTTGCTATGTTAGATCAATAACATATATTATAGTTCAACAGTACTTGCTATGTTAGGTCCAAACAATATATATATATTATATATTATATAGTTCAACAGTACTTGCTATGTTAGATCAATACTATATATATAGTTCAACAGTACTTGCTATGTTAGATCAATAACATATATATATAGTCAATACTAATATATATATATATATAGTTCAACAGTACTTGCTATGTTAGATCAATACTAATATATATATATAGTTCAACAGTACTTGTTATGTTAGATCAATACTAATATATATATATAGTTCAACAGTACTTGCTATGTTAGGTCAATACTAATATATATATATAGTCAATAACATATATATAGTTCAATAACATATATATATATAGTCAATACTATATATATATATATAGTTCAACAGTACATGCTATGCTAGGTCAATACTAATATATATATAGTCAATAACATATCTATAGTTCAGCAGTACATGCTATGTTAGGTCAATACTAATATATATATAGTTCAGCAGTACATGCTATGCTAGGTCAATACTAATATATATATAGTTCAGCAGTACATGCTATGTTAGGTCAATAATAATATATATATATATATATATATATATATATATATATATATATATATATATATATATATATATTTAGTAGTTCTCTGTAGTGTATCATAATAATGCCTCATAGTTTGACATGCACGTTTTTACATTGTACTACATATTGAACCATGACGCATATCTCGTGACTAGTTCTCGTACATCTATACTATATCTCTTATTATTGTTTCACCTTCTACCTTATAATCATGTATTTCACACTTTAATGACTTCTGTTAACTTTATATAAAGATATATATTTACAATTATTCTTCAGGGAGGATCCACGTCTGGTAATACATCTCTGGCAGCCTACGTGCTCATTTCTTTACTAGAAGCTAGAGTTGTGGAAGGGGTATGTTTGCACGTACATTATTATGAAATAAACACATGTATTTAGATGTTATTATACGCTACAGTTCAAAAGAAGCAATGCATATTTCTTTCAATATTGTCCTATTTAAAATATGTAAATATTACAAAAAACCAACATGAAACTATTATCGTAAGGAGTAATAATTTGTGAAATCCAACCGAAAAATCGCATTCTGCGAAAGGTTGTAGTTAGTGGTAATATTAATTTGTTATTCAGACGTGTGTACAAACTGCGACACTACTTAATCTTACACTTTGTTTCCCCTATCTAGGTCGCTGCGAAAATATCTGCAGCACAAGCAAAGTCCCTGTCGTACCTAGAAGGTGAAGTAGCACACCTGACAGACGTTTATAATCTAGCTATCGTAGGCTATGCTCTTCAATTAGCGTCCAGTCCACAAGCTACTGCAGTCTGGAACAAACTGGATGCTAAGGCTAAAACAGAAGGTGGGTCTATACACGATTAAATAAAAAGAAATGTATCTGTTTCTACTAAATGACGATTCAATCCTTCAATGATTAACTAATTCTAATATACTTAAATACATGTGTAACCGTTACGATTGTGTCCTTATGCAAGGCGTTTAAATTCCACATTGCCTCTTCTCTCTCCTTCATGGCCATGGGTTCCACCAGGAATGAGGTCTCGAGAATGATTAATATAAGTTAAAATAACTTGTTTTAACAACTTATATTAATCACTTTCGTTGGCGCGGATGAAAGCGTAAATGTGGTCATTCTTGTGGGAGGAAACCGTAGTACCCGGCGGAGAAAACCCACCTGTCCGATCTGGCAACCAGCATACCATCTTTTGTCGTTTGAATGCTGTTCTGAATTAACTGATCGATATCATAGAAGTGTTTTGTTTATTATTGTGTCAACCCTATTGAAATGGTCAGCCATTTCTGATTATGAGACACCCCTTACGAACATCAGTACTTCCTCGCAGGCTAGCTGGCGACTCACCAATCCGCCATATCAGAATGAATCACTGACGAGGTAACCTCGAGGTTCGAACCTTCTACATCCCGTACCGTAGGTGGACGTAATCACTATACCACCGACTGATTATTACAATGCAATTGTATGCTGTGTTTCAGCTGGAACAAAATATTGGCAGAAAGTTGCTAAAACTACGACAGGTGCTAAACCTTGGGGAAAGCGAAATGGTGTTGCAGTAGACATAGAGTTAACATCTTACGCTCTTCTAACGCTTGCAAACAGGAAAGACCGGCCAAACGGTGTTCAAGTGTTGAAATGGATCACTGAACAGAGAAATCCAAATGGCGGGTTTTCCTCTACTCAAGTAAGGCATGGTTCTATATAAGGATATCAATCTGCATACTTTAATATCATGTTTTCAAAAACAATAATTATGTTGAGGCAAAGAAACAAAAACAAACGAGAATAAATTACGCATACGTAAGTATAAGTAAGTAACTATTTTTTTATAGTGACTTGTGTCATTCATTTCATTAAATTATAATACAGTTAGCTAACACCCGGCCCGACGGGCCTGTAGTGTTTTTGTTATTATAATGTCACCCCTATTGAAAGGGCCAGCCATTTCAGACTTATGTGACACCTCTTATGGACATCAGTACTTCCCGAATCATATCCATGAAGGCCAGGCGCCTGGCTGATAGGCAATCGGTAACCATTATTTAACTAGCTGGCGGCTCACCAACCGGCCATATCAGTCACCTTCATATATACAATTTCTAAAAAACAGGAGATCAAATATATGTAGCTTAAAGTGACATAACACGAATCACCAAACATGTGCTTATATATCCCTACCTACAAGGCTCATCAGAATAAGCACAGCGCTCCATCATGTATTCGAAAACTAGAATAACTTTCCTAGTTCATGATATCTCTTTTATAAAACATACACGACACAATACGGGTTCATTCTAGACTACCAAGCATATCGGATAACATATATATCATTATTGCATACGTTAATATAAATAGTAACACATTTAATTGTAGAAAAGCAAAATATTTGGTCGACGCGGGCAATATATTTCGATTTTCGGCTCTGCCGGGCCAATATTCGATATTGGCCCGGCACGCGCCGAGAACGAATCACGAGCACGTGTCACAGGCAACAACATAGTAACTACATTGTGTACACATGACCACCTGGGGCCGGTAAGGTATGCAATAAAGAAGTTATTAAACGGCTGCGGTGGGCCATTTGTGGATATTGGCGCACCTATCCGATATTGACCCTCGGGCCTAACGGCTCTCGGGCCAATATCTCAATAGGGTGCGCCAATATCCACAAATGGCCCACCTCCGCGGTTTAATAACCTCTAAATACTGTTCAATACGTACAATTAAATATCAAAGATGAACTTTTGGAACGTGGTGATAATAACACTTCAAGGAGATCACACGGTCAAAGTACCGTTTTGACGTTTAGCAGTGTTACACAGTTATGTTTGATTACGTTTCAGGACACCGTAATAGCGTTACAAGGACTTGCAGAGATGGCAGCTGTAATTTATTTAGCAGATTCACATTATGATGTTACTGTGAACATCGTCGGAACTGGATTCTCTCAAACTCTCATAATACAAAACACGAATGCGCAAGTTCTTCAAACAAGAGACGTAAGTACTAATATGCATTAATGAAATCTTACGATACTGAATTTGCGATTGAAATCGGTAGATATCATATTGGAATGTATAGTTATGTTTGTGTGTTAAAGGTAAGTGGGATACACCCCTTGCAACTTTATCAGTGGCATTTAGTTGACAAGTAAATACAACAGTAAAGCGAGATGGATTTTGTTCAGGTTTTAACTCTGTTAGGCTGGAATAATGAATGAGTACAGCCATTAACTAAAGGCTTTTGCAGAAATGAATCGAGTTATATGCCATAATGTATGTGTGTGTTTTCAGCTGCCTAGCGACATTGGTGACGTCACTATAACCGCGACTGGAACTGGTATTGCTCTTGTTCAGGTATTATTTGTTGTTATTTGTTAGATGTTACAAATTTATTGGCGAAACAAGTTCTTTCAACATTATATTAATCACTCTCGAGACCTAATTCCTGATGGAATCCATCGTCACGAGGGAGAGAGAAGAGGCAACGTGGAATTTAAATGCATTGCCTAAGGGCACAATCATAACGGCTCCAGTGGGGCTCGAACTCCGGACCTGAAGCGAACGCCCTACCACTGCGCTATCACGACTTCCACGTTATTTGTTATTCACTTTTTCTGTTGTACTTTATGTTAATCTTAAGTCATCTCCTAGCAAGTCAACTCTTTTATTTCCTCCTCAATGGGAGACAAAATCAAACAAACGATACATAAAATGAACATATATACATCAACACTATTATATAATATAATATACTTATACATTACAGTGGTACGAATAAACAAGAGCATCATGTTCGTACTCACCCTGCATTCATCAAGTACGAAATGCTTTCTGTTGAGCACTAATGGCACGAATATACTTAAAGAAAAAGACTTAATTAAAGAAATAGACTTAATTAACGAAATATACTTAATTTATGAAATAGACTTAATTTATGAAAAAGACTTAATTAACGAAAAAGACTTAATTAACGACATACACTTATATAATAATTTATGAAATAGACTTAATTTATGAAATAGATTTAATTAACGAAACATATGTAATTATCGCAATAGATGAAATAGACGTAATTTACGAAATAGACGTAATGTTTACAAACTATTCCCATGCACAATCTGTATTTCGATATATTGAACATACCTGCAATCCACATAAAGCAGCAGATATAGGTATGTTAATTCCTTAATTGGATTATTTCAGATTGAGGTGTCTTATAACATAGACGATGATGACCAGAATCAGAGTTTCATGTTAACAGTTACCCTGCCCAGAGAATCTCTGAATGATTTTGAAGTCAGAGCCTGTGCCAGGTAATATTGCAACGCTTTATGTTCATTATTAAACATTATTTATTTTACAACTATTGCGAAGCAATTCTTAACAACTTATATTACTGAGCAAAACTAGAAACGTCCCTCCCTATTTAAGGAAAGATTTATCGAAAACCAATAGGTTTATTTTTATGAATCAAAACGGAAAAATAAGGTCATTCATTTCTGTATCAAAGCCAACTCATTGCATCTGGTTATCTTGTTAACTGTTCGAGAGATAACCGGCCAAGGGCGGTAGGAGTCAAAATCAAAAATCACAAAAACTCAGAAAGGTGTTACTTAATGTTTAGAGATGGAATTTCAATAAGAAATGTGGCACACCCAGTAAATCTCGTTAGAACCGAGTGTGGCCACCATTTGCATGGATGCATGCAATGATCCTACGCCACATCGACGTAACGTAACGCAATACCAGTGCGCTGGGCAAGTTCCTACATGCCCGTTGTAACGCCCGTGTAATATCGCGAACATTGTCAATCTGATGGTTAGCTCGTGCTTTGCGGCCCAGCTCATCCCATATGTGCTCAATGGGGTTGAAATCCGGGGAAACCGCGGACCATGACGTTGACGTTGTTTTGCTGCAAGTATTGAGTGGTGATCCTGGCTACGTGAGGACGGGCATTGTGCATCAATGTCATACCAGGACCATGCTGACGAATAAATGGTAAGGCATGTGCATTTAGCACCTCTGCAACACAACGCTGTGCATTGATGTTGCCCTGTACAACAATCAAATATGTCTTCCGGTTTCCCACCCAGACCATTACGCTCCCTCCCCCAAATCTGTTCTTCTCAACAATGTAACAATCGGTGACTTTCATTTTACGCATGTATACCCGTAATATTCCGTCAGCATGACTACTGTGAAACGAGATTCATCGGTGAACAAAACTCGGGTTCAGTCAGCCCTTCTCCAGTTCAGATGACGTCGCGCCCATAACAGCCTGGCAGCACGCTGACGTTGGGTCATTATCTGACCAGTGTACGGGCGGCGTGCCCCGATTGTTTGGGCGTTATGACGCAACCCGTTGCGAATGGTCTGCCCTGAGACACCGTATCGCCTAGCAGTGACTGTAGCTGCCAATCGACGTTGACGTAAGTGCGTCAACGTAATGTAACGGTCGGCTCTAGCCGTCGTTACACGAGACCTACCAGGTCGCTGCCGGTCGTGTGAATAGCCCCAGTATGTTGGTACCGGGCTGCAAGACGATCAATCGTCTTCCGACAACACCGAACCGACGCGCGACCACCCTGGCGGATATCCCACCCGCAAGCATCCCAATTGCCTGATTTCGCTCGTTTTCGGAAAGCCGTGGCATATCGAAAACAGTGAAAAATTAAAAACGTTTTTTAATTTTCCGAATAGCCTCTATCGCATGAATGGTATGACATGAACTGAATCAACATATCGATGACATGTATATTGTGCACGTGCAAAACGTGCAAATCAACGTTCCGGTCACTTGCCGATATGTAAACCGTGTGTATCTTGTAAACTCTACACGATCGTATTCTGAATATCGCCAGGGTTTAAAATGCATGTACATTGAACATGTAGCACATACACAGACAGAGCTACACCGGCAATAAAACAGGGACGTTTCTAGTTTTGTTGAGTATATATTAATCACTCTCGTTGGCGCGGATGAAAGCGTGAATGTGGTCATTCGTGTGGGAGGAAACCGGAGTACTCGGAGAAAACCCACCTGTCCGATCTGGCGACCACCGTACCATCTCACATACTTCCCGGTCCGAGGATCGAACCCGGGTTGCATTTAGACAAATGGGTACATTATCTACATAAATAAAAAGAGCGTCTTTGAAGAATATAAAAACAGGTTTTGGCAACAATTCTAATCAGAGGTATAGTAGTGAAAATAATTCTAAGCTGGTGTGTGATAATTAGTATATTCTACTATGATAATTAGTATATTCTACTATGATAATTAGTAAATTAGTATATTCTACTATGATAATTAGTATATTCTACTATGATAATTAGTATATTCTACTATGATAATTAGTATATTCTACTATGATAATTAGTATATTCTATTATGATAATTAGTATATTCTACTATGATAATTAGTATATTCTACTATGATAATTAGTATATTCTACTATTCTAGATGGCTTGAGGAAGGGACGAGCTCCATGGCTGTCATGGAAATTGAAAGTCCGTCGGGATTCATTGTTGACATCCTCAGTGTTCATTCAGAACCGAACCATAAAAGAGTGGAGTTGGACCATAGAAAGATTATCCTTTATTTCGATGAGGTAAGCACAAGCTTAAAGCGTAAGTCATAAACAGTGATACATGTATACTGTTAAGTGATGACACTTGTTACATTATAAACCCACCATCATGTTTGGTAATATTTTATTGCTCTATATACATGTATATAACAATTACACTCGTATAAATAGACATTTAGTAAATGGGTTGGGCCATAGACGGATCTGTAGTCCAGTGGTAACACGCTGGACTGGTAATCCAGGGATCGCAGGTTCGATCCCCCATCTGACCCTAATACAATTAACAGTCTTTCAGATGGGACGTTAAACCGAGGTCTCGTGTTGGTGCTTTACATCGTGCACGTAAAAGAACCAGAGGAGACTCTGGAATGGGTCTCTGTCTGTATCATTGCAATACCCTCCAAAATTACTAATCTCTTCAGGAGGAGGCGTCGCTCATATGGGTAACCGGTAGCGACGATACATAAACGTACAACACACAAGGGTTGGGTCACAAGTTTTAGCAACATAGTGTGACATGGCGGTACTGTGCTTTGCTAGAATTCGTACCACATCCATGTAAATACTTAGATAATAATTAATATGTTCATATACATTATAATATATTTGAATATTTAAGTTTAGTTTATTTTTTTCCTTTATTCAAATTTATTTTTTAGCTCGATTGCTAAACACATATATAGTAGCCTGGGTTCCAGTTTGTTCATTTTTGACTTCTTGGTTTAGTCAAGTATAAATAATATGGCTCAATTAATGGTCTCGGTGTCCGCCTGCGTGGTCGAGTGGTTAAGGTCGCTGACTTGTATACCACTGTAACCTATCATCTCTGGTGGTCACGGGTTCGAGCCCCGCTCAGACCGTGTCTCATTTATATGAAAAAGTTGGCAGTTTCTTATGGAGGTTGGTGTACCAAGTACTGGTTAACCGCTGGAGCCTGCCCAGGAAAGGTGTTGTTAGGTAAACTGCCCGTCGCTCAAATGGGAAACCGGTAGCGACGTTAAATAAACTTAAATAAAAAAATGGTCTCGGTGTTGAAAACATATTTATATGACTCACCATGCAAAATGTAACAACGCTTGTTCCCAGGCTACATATATAGAATCATATGTGTGTTTACAGATTGGTGCCGTGGAAACATGTACAACGGTGACGATGCACAGAATAGGTCTGGTGGCTGGTGCGAGGCCGGTAGCATTGCGAATTTATGATTACTATGAACCAAGTAAGTATGATCAAATCACCAAGTTACGTCATATGTAACATGGTTACGTCATATTCAGAAACGTCTTTATAGGAGTATACACGGAGCAAATTAATAACCAAATAATATCAATATTCGTATCATCCTATTGGTTATATTTTATTACAGATCGTTATGCAATGATTTGCTGTATATTCAGTTCGGATAAAATGTATTAAATGACAATTGGACAATATTTATATTGTATGATTGTTAATTGGCTCAAAATATTATAAAATACTAGGTGACCGATTAGCAATTTTGTTGAGTGTAGTCTAGAATAGATTATTTAACTAAGCAAATGTTTACATTTTTATCGCATAACTTTGCATGCATTCAGTTTCATACAGCCATCACATATTTACTTATATGTACACACGTGTAATATAACCTGGACGGATTCCGATTGGCCGCGGCATGGCAGCTTGCTTTTGACATATAGTTTGCAACTTTGCCGTCATGCTTATTTTGTTGAAAATCAATAAAATGTTAAATATGTACTAGCTTTCGTGTGATTGATGTTCGTTATTCGGTAGTTTCAGCTAGTAACGCTTACTAAGAACTGTCTGTTTTTATGAGTGAAATATGCTCGTACATTAATGGTTGAAAAACATGATAGTTTAGATTATTGACTGTGTTATTATAATACACTGTACAGCACATGGTCGTATTCGCTCGCCCATAAGGTTCGCCGGAGGCGAGGGTAAATAAGCTCATCATGATCGTATCTTTATCTTCGTTTATGTTCATCATAGTGAGTGTTGCTATATTATTATCTGTAACTATAATATATGTAGGCATTATATTTTGACTTTCTTTCCTCTATTTCATTTCAGGTAAACAAGTTACAGAGTTTTTTGTTCCAACTGTAGTCAGTAACTCTGAAGTTTGCGAAATATGCGGGAACGAATGTAACATCTGTGCACCGACGTAGAGTGTGAAATACACCTTCAATGTACACATTATAGTCTACGTGACGTTGCTTAGAGTGTGAAATACACCTTATAGTCTACTTGACGTTGCTTAGAGTGTGAACTACACATTATAGTCTACTTGACGTTGCTTAGAGTGTGAAATACACCTTCAATGTACACATTATAGTCTACTTGACGTTGCTTAGAGTGTGAAATACACCTTCAATGTACACATTATAGTCTACTTGGCGTTGGTTAGAGTGTGAAATACACATTATAGTCTACTTGGCGTTGCTTAGAGTGTGAAATACACATTATAGTCTACTTGGCGTTGCTTAGAGTGTGAAATACACCTTCAATGTACACATTATAGTCTACTTGACGTTGCTTAGAGTGTGAAATACACATTATAGTCTACTTGACGTTGCTTAGAGTGTGAACTACACCATCAATGTACACATTATAGTCTACTTGGCGTTGCTTAGAGTGTGAAATACACATTATAGTCTACTTGACGTTGCTTATAGTGTGAACTACACCATCAATGTACACATTATAGTCTACTTGGCGTTGCTTTGAGTGTGAAATACACATTATAGTCTAATTGACGTTGCTTAGAGTGTGAACTACACCATCAATGTACACATTATAGTCTACTTGGCGTTGCTTAGAATGTGAAATACACATTATAGTCTACTTGACGTTGCTTAGAGTGTGGAATACACCTTCAATGTACACATTATATTTTATTTGACGCTGCTATTTCACATATTGTCTATTAACTTCGCTGTCATTATTTCATGAGGCATTATTTACTAATTGCTACAGTTATTTTATATGGCAATGTTTTAATTGTTTTATGTTCAGCCCCCTCCAATTCAGTACACTTGACATTCCGGTAAACGCAGTTGCAACTGAGACGTTGCTAAATGGTTAAGGTTGGTGTTTGATGTCACATACAACACAGGTTTAAACACAAGCTTTTGCACCATTCATTGTCATTTGCACTTTTGAAACAATTTGAAAATGCAATACTCATGTTTCGCCCCCCACACATTAAGCACAAATGTATTTCATAGCCCAGATAAACGCAGCACATGTTGTGTTGTGTATATTCCATAATTGTCTCAATAATATTTACAGTCGTTCAGGTGGGACATTATACCGATATTTCGTGTCAGGTGCTTTACACCGTGCACGTAAGACATTGGAATTGGTCGCTGTTTGTATAAATTTGCACTCTCCTCCAAAACTTAAAGTGATGAGTCTCGCTAGGAGGCACCACTCACATGGGCAACCAGTAAAACACACACCTTTCATCCTAATATGACATAAACATACTGATTAGCGCAGTGGTTAGCGCGCTCGCTTCTCACCAATGCAACCCGGGTTCGATCCTCGGACCGGAATGTATGTGAAATGGTACGGTGATCGCCATATCGGACAGGTGGGTTTTCTCCGGGTACTCCGGTTGCTTCCCACACGACTGACCACATTTACTCTTTCATCCGCGCCAACGAGAGTGATTAATATAAGTTGTTAGAACTTGCTTCGCAATCGTTGTAAAATAAATAAAGTTTAAATTTAAAAGAAGCATACTATATAATATTGTTGTTGTTGATTTTGCTGCAAATTAAATTGGAAATTAAACGTCACAACTACTCAGACGGATCTATAGTCCAGTGGTAACACGCTGGACTGGTAATACAGGGATCGCAGATTCGATCCCCCGTCTGACTATAATAAAATTAACAGTCTTTCAGATGAGACGTTAAATCGATGTATCGTGTCGGTGCTTTACACCGTGCACGTAAAAGAACAAGAGGAGACTCTGGACTGGGTCTCTCTCTGTAGCATTGCACTATCCTCCAAAATGACTAATTTCTTCAGGAGGCGTCGCTCATATGGGCAACCGGTAGCGACGATAAAGAAACGTAATACACACACAGCTGATGTACGTGTGCACTGTAACGGTAATACCAACTATTCCCGTGCTAATAGTCACGATATAAACCTTCTGTGGTGTACATATGTACTGATGAAGATTACTTTTATTTGCCAATTTGTTTTTGTTCTTGTTGTGGCCGTTCCAACAATTTTAGCATGGGTTTCAGTCAGTCGATTTTTCACTTTTTAATTTCTGGCAAAAGGACATTATCAGAAACTCAATACGGCCCAATTAATAGTCTCGGTGTTAAAATATATCTATTTGACTGTCCAGGCAAAATATATCGACGCATATTTCCCGACTAAGGTTATGATCAAATACGCTAGTCTATGTCAATGCGGGTTCGACTTCTGGCTTATATCTGTCTAAGTTATAAACAAGGCTATGTTCTATATGTAGATAATTGATGCATGTGTATGTTTATTTGTTATATTCTGACGACCGACCATTTGTTAGTTGTGTTATCCTAATAAAATAAAGTATCAAAGTATTATTATTATCATTATGTGTGTATGTCTTTGCCATAGTTTTATACCTATGTAAATGGCCAAATGCAATATATTGCTTATAATGCCATTAAACTTGAATTGAAATTGAATTATTATTATTATTAAAGAGTTGCACTTACAGCTTACACCAGTTTTGCATCGGCGTAACCAAATACCCATATGCAACACATGCCCAGTAGCTTGACCAACTACCCTATAGTATGCTGCTATTATATCAACCAATCAACTGATCATATACACAATGGTCATATTTAATGCTGAAAGTATATGTACCTCGTTGATCAAATACCTCTGCTATATGCGGTAACTTTATTCAACCACGTGACCAACTGCACCATACTTGCCTTCCGGTTGACCTCATCACGACGTGCACGTTGCAATCGGGGCACATATCGCAGCAGCAGCGTAGGATTCCGGGATCATATGGTTGTCGAACTTGCGACAGGTAGCACACGCTCACCACACTGTTTTACAGTGATGGATGTATTGACTCACCATAGAGCGACCTAGACGACCAGATGTTAAACTACCGGATCCGGTTTCATATTGCTGATGGATGAACAACAGTGTGGAGTTTGCCCTAAAAGGAGATTTACGAAAGAATATATCACCAGAACTTGTCATCCAGAAGGGGAAGGGCATGCCTCCTCCAGCTGTCAACTTTGATTCCACCATCGTCAGATATTTCTAGAGCACCATTATAAACGACACACTTCAACAACGTCACGACATTTCATGCATACTCGACAGTGCCTTGCACGAAATAAATTCGACTTGGTATGCTTGCCAATATGCTCTGCGGTGGCGAGTGCAAAAATCTTACCATACACTAATATATTTTCGCCAGGAATCTACTCCGGTAACAAATATCTCGCTTACATGCGGAGCTGTCGAGTTATAACTAGCTGAGATATATTTATATCTTGGTATTGTGTTGCATGAACATTTAGATTATAATATAACTGCTAAAATGGCTGCTCAGAGTGCTAGTTGCGCGCTCGGTCTTATTATAACTAATTGTAAATCCGCTGGTGGCATCCGATATAATGTATTTACAAAACTATACGACTCCGTTGTTTGGTCCGTTATTGATTACGGTGCAGCAATGTGGGGATACACACAGATTAAACACTACTCATGCACCAATGCGGTTCAAAATCGTGGCATGCGGTTCTTTCTAGGAGCTGGCAAATACACTCCAAACGGTGAAATTGCTTGGCTACCGCCATATGTTCATCAATTAAAATATATTGCCTGTCTTTGGTCTCGTTTATGTCATATGAATTTGGACCGAATCAATCGAGGAAGGCTGTCTGGGCAAACTCCTTAGCAAACATTAAATGTAGCAATTGGTTTTATAATGTTAGAAAAAACACTTACGGAAGTTGAATGATATCAATATTGTACTCTGGATAATGTCATACCTAAACAGACTATTGAAGGTTGAACATGTATTGATGTCTAAATATAAACTGGAATGGCTCCAGTTGATCAGTAGAACAGAAAGTACATCAGGGAGAGGTAGGAATAAGCTAAGGACTTACGGTACATTTAAACAATAATTTTTAACTGAAAACTATTGTAAAATTATTATGTCTAGATCGCATCGGGCTGCATTTAGTAAGTTTAGATGTGGCGTAGCACCTATAAGGCTTGAAACTGGCAGATACGTAAACTTACCAGTAGAAGACAGAACATATGACTGTATAACCGATCCAGTAGAAGACAGAACATGTGACTGTATAACCGATCCAGTAGAAGACAGAACATGTGACTGTATAACCGCTCCAGTAGAAGACAGAACATGTGACTGTATACGCGATCCAGTAGAAGACAGAACATATGACTGTATAACCGATCCAGTAGAAGACAGAACATGTGACTGTATAACCGATCCAGTAGAAGACAGAACATGTGACTGTATAACCGCTCCAGTAGAAGACAGAACATGTGACTGTATACGCGATCCAGTAGAAGACAGAACATATGACTGTATAACCGATCCAGTAGAAGACAGAACATGTGACTGTATAACCGATCCAGTAGAAGACAGAACATGTGACTGTATAACCGCTCCAGTAGAAGACAGAACATGTGACTGTATACGCGATCCAGTAGAAGACAGAACATATGACTGTATAACCGATCCAGTAGAAGACAGAACATGTGACTGTATAACCGATCCAGTAGAAGCAGAACACGCGACTATATAACCGATCCAGTAGAAGACAGAACATGTGACTGTATAACAGATCCAGTAGAAGACACAACATGTAACTGTATACGCGATCCAGTAGAAGACAGAACACGCGACTGTATAACCGATCCAGTAGAAGACAGAACATATGACTGTATAACCGATCCAGTAGAAGACAGAACATGTGACTGTATACGCGATCCAGTAGAAGACAGAACACGCGACTGTATAACCGATCCAGTAGAAGACAGAACATGTGACTGTATACGCGATCCAGTAGAAGACAGAACATGTGACTGTATACGCGATCCAGTAGAAGACAGAACATGTGACTGTATAACCGATCCAGTAGAAGACAGAACATGTGACTGTATACGCGATCCAGTAGAAGACAGAACATGTGACTGTATACGCGATCCAGTAGAAGACAGAACATGTGACTGTATAACCGATCCAGTAGAAGACAGAACATGTGACTGTATACGCGATCCAGTAGAAGACAGAACATGTGACTGTATACGCGATCCAGTAGAAGACAGAACATGTGACTGTATAACCGATCCAGTAGAAGACAGAACATGTGACTGTATACGCGATCCAGTAGAAGACAGAACATGTGACTGTATACGCGATCCAGTAGAAGACAGAACATGTGACTGTATAACCGATCCAGTAGAAGACAGAATATGTGACTGTATAACCGCTCCAGTAGAAGACAGAACATGTGACTGTATACGCGATCCAGTAGAAGACAGAACACGTGACTGTATAACCGATCCAGTAGAAGACAGAACACGTGACTGTATAACCGATCCAGTAGAAGACAGAACACGTGACTGTATAACCGATCCAGTAGAAGACAGAACATGTGACTGTATATGCGATCCAGTAGAAGACAGAACATGTGACTGTATACGCGATCCAGTAGAAGACAGAACATATGACTGTATAACCGATCCAGTAGAAGACAGAACATATGACTGTATAACCGATCCAGTAGAAGACAGAACATATGACTGTATAACCGATCCAGTAGAAGACAGAACATGTGACTGTATAACAGATCCAGTAGAAGACAGAACATGTGACTGTATACGCGATCCAGTAGAAGACAGACCATGTGACTGTATACGCGATCCAGTAGAAGACAGAACATGTGACTGTATAACCGTTCCAGTAGAAGACAGACCATGTGACTGTATACGCGATCCAGTAGAAGACAGAACACGCGACTATATAACCGATCCAGTAGAAGACAGAACATGTGACTGTATAACAGATCCAGTAGAAGACAGAACATGTAACTGTATAACCGCTCCAGTAGAAGACAGAACATGTGACTGTATAACCGATCCAGTAGAAGACAGAACATGTGACTGTAAAACTTTAAAATCTTTGTCAGAAATATCCCGCCATTGAATCAGGGAGGAACGTGCAATGCGAAAATGAGATTCAAAGATAAGAAATAACAGATCGACAATGTTGTATGTATAGGTATTATATATAGGAATACATCACTTGCAAGAATATCCTTCCAAAATACTGCACTTGTAATTAATGTACACATTATCTGTAAACGTAAAGTGTTTGTTTATTATAGTACCACCCCGATTGAAAGGGCCAGCCATTTCTGACTTGTGAGACAGCAAAAACTATATTTAAAAAATGAATCCCTGACGAGGTTTGAGCCTTTGACCTCCCGCATATCTATCTGTAATATGATATGTTTAAGTCAACCTTTGTTTGACCTTCAGCAGATTTATCTTTAATACGATATATCTAGGCCAACACTGTTCTAGGAATTATTATTTAGTAAAGTACGTCACGTGTATGCATCCAATCAAAGGGAGATACCTCACCGAACAATTATATTAAACAATGCAACAAGTTATCTCCCATTCTTGAAAAACAATCGACATACAGAGGCATATTCATTTCTACCTTTTCAAGAAAGTATGCAACTTTACGTTTAGTCGTATAATCATATTCTTGTGCTCTATTATGACACAGAATCTACATACAATATATATATAAAGTAGTAAAAAATGGTCGAGCCACAAGTTCGAGACGACTCTTCCCCAAGAAGTAGCAACCGTATACTACAATGTAGTTGGGAGTTTTACATTACATTAAATTCCATAATAATATAAATTTTCATTATGATGTAAATTCAAACTCTCATATTTGATATATGGACAGTTTTCCTGCTTATTACAAAAGTGTTACTGATATATTGATAACATAATATAGCTTATTAACCCTCACCACCGGCGAACCATGTGGGCGAGCGTTTGCTGTCGACATATTTGTTTATAAGTTTACGTTAGCCACATGGGCATCGGACCTTCTGGGATGAAATAAATAAACTGTGAAACAGTGATTCAATTTCCAATAATCGCTACAGAACATTCCCTAATCACTGTACAAGACATTGGCAATCTTTATTGAAAGAACAGTAAGTATATCATCTAGTGTCCTCAATCGTGATACCGTCGTTTTCGTTACCCCGGAAGTATCTATAATACTGCACGCGATCGGTGTTTTCTGACGTCACCAATCAGGAATAGAGAGTGTAAACGGTCATTTTCCATAATTGAATACAGAGAAATGAGCGTTATTGTCAATGTTGTAATGTTAGAGATATTGAAGATGAGTATCACTTTATTTTAATTTGTCCGTGTTACTCATATTTGAGGAAAGTACTTATTAAAAAGTACTACTACACGAGACCAAGTATGTATAAATTGTGTTCTTTAATGAACAGTGATAATAGAAAGGTTTTATTAAACTTGGCTCGATTTATTAAGAATGCTTTAAACCATAGGAACTCAATATTGAACACGTTGCCTTCTAAATTACACACAACAACTAACTAGAATGTTCATCCTCTATTTTAAATTATATTATATTAGCTATACGATAGCTTTATTGATCACTTGTTTATTTATATGTAATTATATGTATATATACGTCATGAATAAACTTATGTTCTGTTCTGTTCATTTTCCATAATTGGCAACACAAATGCTCCGTTTAATCATTGGAGGCGTAAGTAATCGGTTATTCTCCTTGAATTGGTATAAAACATACTATCTTTCATAATGCAATATTGCATCACCATTTGTCCATTGGATTTACTGCATAATATTGACCTTTTCCAGTTTTGTGTTGCGTCGTCTGATTTGTTTACCTACCTGTCATTTAATGTGAAGGTCAACATAGATTGGGTTACAATTTGAGTTAGTGTAAGGGGAGATCGTTTTGGAGACATCTCTTATATTGTTTTGAGGTCCATACAGTGGTTTACTGTCATCGTCATCTAAACTATGTGTCCTGTAGTGTACTTAAAGGAATAGTTTTTAATTTTGTTTTAGGTTTATGGCAGTCCACCACCTACAAAGGGAAATTACAGGCACTATTCAAATGTTACCCTCTTGTTTTTAGTTAAATGGGCACAGTGTGATATATTTATGTGACTATTGGACCCACCTCATTTACTGTTCAAAAGTCATGGTTACAAGATTATCGGATGAATTCAGGTGTCCACATTGTGAAAATGCTGGTTAAACTGTAAAAGTGTTAACTGTGAAAAGAAATATTCATCAAAATAATAGAAATTATCACCATGCTGCAAAAAACGTGTTAGTTTTATATTTACACCCATTCGATGTTACGCACAATTTTCTGAAAGGTCACGATAATTCCGGTACCAGTCACCACAGATGTCGGTTCTGGGTCGTGGTAAAAATGACAGCGCCCGTTGTTATCTACGTAGTCATATTCATTTCTAATTATTTGGAATAAAAGAGGAACGTTACTTTATTTACATAATATATTTAGAAACTATATAGTTTTGAGATTCGTTGTGTTGAATGCCGATCATTTCTTATCACAACGGAAACCGGAAACTCGAGGGTACACCTCTTCCTCGGTCATGTTGCAACTTTATAAGTACCGTAGTCTTATAAGGATTGTTGCAAAACAAGAGGTAATCATGTTGTTATTTGTTGACCACATTCTAAGAATAATTGTTTCATATCTTCATAATTATTCAGTCTATTTTGAGACTGATAAATAGTTAATTTTGATGGTAGCGCGTTTGCTTCAGGTGAGAAAGGTCCGGAGTTCGAGCCCCGCTTGAGCCGTTATAATTGTGCCCTTAGGCAATACTTTCGGCATCAACATACTTTAACCACGCCCAATGTAGTTCATAGTTGCTGTAGCATGTGACTTGACTATAATAAAAGAAGCTGTTGTTGTTGTTGTTGTTGTTATAATAATAGACGGGACATACAACCCCAACTTAGAACCGAATGCATATACACAATACATGTAGCACCACAATCTAAGAAGACAATACTGGTGGTTTGGCATTGTGTCCAGATGTAATACTATATTTATTATACCGCACGTGCAATTGAACTTACTGCAAACGCTACTTAGGCACGCCCCCATAGTTACAGGTGCTCGCTGTAACCACGCGAGACAAGCTATCTAACAAAATAGCGTCTAACGCAGACCTGCATTGAGTTGATCTAGATAAAATTCCGTCGAATTTCTCGGTTTTATTTCACCCAGATAAGAATATGACGTTGAAAGCAAGACAGCAAGGGTTTATGTTCTTCAGTGAAGGTTATTTCTCTAAAGTACAGATATATTTAACGGGTGAGGACGTGTTTAGTGTTCGTGGAAAATGCTTTCGCAGTCAACGGAAGAGTGAACAACCACATCGTGTCAACTTTGAGAAAAACTGCATTTTTCCATCTTGATGGACTCGACCCTATGCCTCCTAGAAGACTCGAACATTAGGCCCATAAACTGAACACCAGTACGTTCACTGAGCTAATATGGGAATCCCACAGCTCTGCACATGCATGGGTACTATTACTACTATCTGGTCCCTAGTCCACCATCCACGACAATATGTATGAACCACATGTATAATTTTAATCACCATTATACTCGCATATCTCTTGTGAACTGTAGATCTATAAATGCAGAATATATTTTTTGGAAATATTTTATTATGTATAAATAAATTAATTTCAACTTACTTTTGTGCAAATATATCTGTTTGCATTAATTTTGGATGTATTCAGCTGGTCGTTTGGTCGTCCACACAACTTGACCCACCTTAGACATTTTTCAAGTTTTGTCTTAGGTTTTGGAAATGGCACGAATTTAACGTCACCTATCAATCGATCTGGATATCTATTATCACTGTCACACAGCCCGTAACTACATCTTTTCACCATTGTCAATGACAATAATTATAAAAATACAATAATTTCAGATCACGATCACTCGTTATCAGATTTGATTAAAATTTTACTAAATAACTCGTTTGTCTGACAGAACGATAAAACAATGACTCGGTGTAGTAATCAATACGATAATTATGTGCACACATTTTATAATTGACCAATTAGCACAATCAGTGCTAAATTCCGATGTGCAATACTTTGATCTTGATCAGATCTGTAATGGGATATTGTAAGTCGGCGGTCTCTGTGATATACCGGTAGTCGGTAAGTTGTTGATTACTCCCAATAAACAGTGTGACACGCTTAAATTTGATTGCTGTGTTTGCGAGGAAAGAATGACAGTATGGGGTCAGTCGGTGTTTTTATAGATGCATTGATTTTAAATCAGCTGTCTGGCATTTTGTGGTTGATATACACACTTTTAGATTTGTCCACGGATTTTGAAATGGGTTGAATTTAACGTCGATCACCAGGATATCGACTAATTTAATACTATAACCAACCCACACACCAAAGCTACACATTTTCAACATCATTAAAACAATTTTAAACCCGTATTTTCGATCAAATTCACGCCTTTTCAAATCAAATTTATTCACTCAGTGCATCATACATGATACAAACATGAGGTATATATATAGTAATACGGTTTTAAACAGCGGTACATAGCAAATCTAATTTACAGAGAGCAAACAGAATATGTTTCGTAAAACGTAACCATCTATTGTTTACACTTTATTTAAATAATTTGACTAGATATATTTGTTTTGTCGTATTACAGATTGGTTTGATTTTTTCCCCAGTGCGAACAGTGCAGATCATAATCAGACTCTTTTTTTCTGGTAATTGAAATTTCAGACCGTCAAAAAAGTGACATCTCTTGTTAAAACACTGACCGTCTATCTTTTGTCCATGAATAATAGCGTTGGGCGGTTCATTCAAATAATGGTTTTAGAGAAAAGATTAAAATTTAATTGCAACTCTATTTGAATTTTCTATGAAAGGGATATTGATATAATGTGTATATTTGAATTTTGTGGCTAATTGTGCGTGCTGCATGCATTTCATGTTTTTTTGTAGTTTAAGTTAAGATAACACACAAGCTTGAACTTGCCGTTTCTGCGTGATATTATGAAGGTGTGTAACTTCAGTTCGAATATTATGAAGGGAATGTGAAGGATATTCTGTTCGTGATTGGATTATAAGCGTTGTGAGGTTAGTGTCATCTATATATTGTTCTAATTGTGATGTGATGCTATATATATTGAGATAAGTTTGTTCTTGTGTTGTTTAACTGTGTATTCTAATAAGTGTGTTTGGATATTTATTTGACAGGTACGGCTATTTGACAGATGAAATAATGGATTTGCAGTTGCTTTGCTGTCAGACTGGCTGCTGGTCATTTTGTGTCATTGTGTAAGCTCGTAAGTAGTTTAATGAATTGATTGTTTTGAAATTAAGATATTTCAAACTGTTGGATTGATACCTGCTTCTGTTTATGGTCAGTGTATAAAATATATGTAATATTTTTCATCATTCAAGCAAATTGGTTAACATAACTATATGGCTATATACAGTAATATCGCTAGCATGTGCTATTAAACAATAGTACACTAGATGGATACCAACTTTCTAACTGTATACACATGCATGTATTCACAGTTGAAGAAGGGGGTACTTAGATTTAATGGAGGGTTGAATTGGAGTTATGAATTCTCTATATGTGAGATAATTTATACTTGTAGGACTTGGTTTCTTCTTACATGCTGAAATGCCTTGCAGGTTTAGATTGCAAGACAACGATATTGGAGTTAAATGGTTTTGTGGTAATGGATAGCCTGAACAAATTAATTATTATATAACACAACCACTACTATTATATTGCTAAAGTAAGAATAACTATTGTTCATGTGTTGTTAATAGTACCATAATTGTATTCCGCATGTCTGGTACATATGTTATTAAACACTTAATAAATATAAAAAATGTATGTTAAACATTTAAGATAATGCACATCCAAATTTGAGACGTTCAACAAACTACCCGTACTCGTGGGTAAGAAGTGACCATGGAGATAAAATACCAACTGTTCCTGTCGGCGAGCCGTCTATGTTGAACCCATGCTCCTTTGATTCAGTATCAAAAGTTCTTACGGTTAGTTGAGTATTCTTGCATTATTTTTTTAACTTTTATCATGTATCTGTCTTATGACTTCTGTTAAATTTAAAAACAAATATTAAAACATTATTTCTGTTATATTATTTTGAATTACAAAGTTTCCATATATAATGTTTTATATACAATCATATTATATATTAACTTCACACAACTATCAGAACTAAATATTACATATCGCAGCATCAGAAACTCATATTTAGGTGAAAAAGCAATAATAAAATGTTTTTATTTTTAGCACATACAAAGTAATGAACTAAAGCAGTGGATCGATATAGGCTGTGATGGGCTACCGTATACACTGGCACAAAAAATAATTCCTAAACATGAAGAACTGAAAAACATTTTATTGGTTCCCGGTTATGGACATATTGAAATAAACGCCACCAAGGCATGGTTTAGACTTTTGTGGGACGTTTTCTTGGAGGATTTAGAAAAACTAAATGGCTTTCGATCGCCAAGAGCATTATTAGCAGCTCGGAAATGTTCGGATCATCATAAGTCGTGGTATTTGATGATGACTCTGTTTCAAGGCACTTTAGATGAGCTGCTAAAAACATATATTAACGGATGCTATGATAGAAAAACCAAACCTGATGTGGCGGGCTTTTATTCGTATATACAAGAGTCAAAATCACCAAATTATAGGTTCATGGCCGATATCATTTTAAATTATGTACTAGCCCTATTTGTGTTTAGAGTGGCATACGCCGAGCTAATTATAAATGTATCGAATCCGGCCGAAATAAAATAATGACAATATGTTTCAGACTAAACATGCCAAATTACCAGTTTCTTACATATTCTGACCTGAACATGAGAGCACTAGCGCCACCGGGTGTGTTGAAATTGAAATTACGGGAGACATAATCATTTACAGTTACCGGTGACTCGAGCAAAGATGAAGGTGGCGATTTTATCCTGGAGGCCATAAATGCTCGTACTAAACGGTGGCTGCCCCCAGGAGTTCCGTCTAAAAAGCACTGGAAGGAAGTTTGTAGAATGTTAATAAAATGGAACAGGTTAGTCCATATAACACATATTATATGAAAAGTTCCGATGGAAACTATATATTTGCTTAAACCGTAATTAAAAGTTGTGCTGTTGATTAATATTCAAAGATCCGATTTTTATTATTATTAATACATTTAATTGTAAAGAATAGTATTCTAATTTCATATTTTAACTATATATATATGAAAGATTCCAGATACGTTTTCTACTAATTATATTTTATACTATCACTAACCTATAGATTAGAGATAAACTTCACAGTGAGCTTTGCATAGGAAGGAAAAAACCGACCCTTTACTAAAGAGACCTGTCATTGGAAGTATTTCAGTGGAGAGTGAAACTCAGGAAAAGCACATATCTTGACAATTTCGAAAACATTAATAAGTATGTCAACTTACATGCAATGTTATAAAACGAAATATTGATATGTATATAATTAATACATGTATACTTAGTTAAACATATTTCATAATTTTTATTTTTAGAATTTAAAACAATGAGAATAATAAAACAACGCGTTAGTTAATAACGTACATTTACACGTCTTGTAAAATTAAAAAGTGTAATGAAACCGGTAGTAATAAGCGAAATGTCATCTTATATTATATTTACTATAGACCACACACCTCAATTAGTGGCGTAGTCCTAGACAGGGGCCTTATAGGTTTTGAAAGACAGTGTTGTGAAAATGTTCAAACCTACCTGGAAACTATACACAGGGGACAACAGCCAGGAAATGTCATAAAACTGACACCGATCTTTACCACAGTCGACGACAGAGAAAAGTCTCATGATATACACAATAGCACTAAAGCCCCGTTATCAGACATGACAAACAAGTCCATCACTGAAATAGCTGCTCTCGCTAATGCAGAAGAGGCTTTAACTATGGAAAGGCAGTGGGGGGGGGGGGAAATAAAAGGTCAGAATTAGTTACATATTAAAGGGGAATACCCATACTTAATGTTGTCTATATAAACTATCTATACCCCAAAGAAGATTTTTCTGTTCTACTTCCTATTGTGAATTTTTGTTAAGTTAAAGTCACAAAATATGGATATCTCCCTTTAATATGTTATTTAAAAATGTTGAAAATGAAACGAGTACATCTAATTTTTATTTCGATTTATTAACGACACTTTTTACATGCTCTGGGCACATCTATTTTATGGCAGATACTTCGTCATTGTCCCCAGTTAACCCGACGCATAAGGCGTGCACCCACCATTCACATTTGTTATATATACAAGCTATCCATTTGCATTTTCTTTGATTGCCAACGTGGCTGCTCTTGCACATTTGGCATATATCAAACTCAGCAGTACTGATACCTACAGCGGGAGGATCAGGATAAACCTCATGTGTGGTCTTGTCTGGGTCCACCTCCGTACTTACCCCCTGTCGAGTAGTTTCAGGACCTGTATTATATATAAATAAAAATCTCTATGATTCTGAAATATAATAATGTATCTCCAATATGAATTAGAACAGTTAGAATATCTTATTAGAAAATAAAGTAATGATTTTTACCAGCAATATTGCAGTTTTCAGTCTTGAATGTATGCACATTCTCTTCAGTACCATCTTTCCATTGCAGCAGCATCTCCATCCCCGTCTTGCTGCTCAGAATCTGTAACTGCATAATAGTTTAACTATATTTAATGTTTATGTTTATTGTGAAATAAGTAAATGTAAAACAAAGATATAACATTACAATGAAAGAAAATAATTCAGTATGCTTATTAAAATACGCATCTGACATTCTGCAATACTTATATTAATGCAGTTGGAACCAAAGATGCACTACTTCAGTTCTACAGAGAGGTAACAACAGCTATTCAAGATGCTTCAAATACAGATGATGAAGAAGAAACGGGTAAAATACTGACACTACTTTTTACTGTAGCCAGTCGTTTACATTTTAATTAAGAAGTTTAGGACACGTTAGTTCCAGCTTTATTGATGATAGTTTATTGTGCGGTAACACAATATCAGAATGTGCAGACAATATTTTATGCACAACACAGTTAATGAAAACTGTAGGGTTTAAAATTAATGAAGAAAAATCTGTAGTAATTCCTACAACAACTATTACATTTTTAGGTAATATCATAAATTCTGAGAGGATGGTTGTGTTGTTGCCTAGGGAAAAAATAGACCATATTGTTACCGAATGTAGGAAGCTGGTTAACAAAATGGACGCGAGCATACGACATGTTGCTCAAGTGATAGGATTGTTAGTAGCTATTTTTTTTTAGGAGTTGAGTTTGGGAAATTGCATTATCGTGAATTGGAAAATGCTAAGATAAAAGCTTTAAACATGGCATATGGGAATTATGATGGCTTTATGCTCATTAAGGTAGAGTTAAAGTGGTGGATTCTAAATTTAAAGGACCAACAAAGGAAAATTAGCCGGGGGAACCCGCAGATAACCTTACAATGTGATGCATCCCAACAAGGTTGGGGTGCAAAGTTACAGGATACTATGACAGGTGGAAGGTGGTCATTTTGCATTAAAAGCATTTATGGTGTTAGTAAAAAGCAAACATGTTAAAGTATTGTCGGATAACACTACCGCTGTAGCATATATTAAAAACTTGGGCGGTACCAAGTTTGATGTATGCAATTATATAAGCCAGCAAATCTGGAAATGGTGCATAGATAATGAGGTATGGTTAACGTGTATGCATATAGCTGGAGTTGCTAATGTAGAAGCAGACAAAGCATCAAGAGAGTTTAATGATAAACTCGAATGGACACTAAACGCCAGCATATTTAAAAGGGTGTGTGATAGATGGGGTACCCCCAATATTGATCTATTTGCGTCAAGGCTCAATAATCAAGTCCAAGATTTTTGTGCTTGGAAACCAGACCCAAATGCGATACACATTGATGCATTTACATGTGATTGGGGGAAATGGAATAATGTTTACATATTTCCACCTTTCAGGGCATAGTGGTAGCACCGATGTGGCCGACCCAGATTTGGTTCACCAGTTTAATGGAGATACTAACAGACAAACCAGTAATCATACAGAAAAGCAAAGGGCTTCTTCGTCTGCCCCACCGAAATCAACAGATAGAGCATCCACTGGCAGGAAAGTTAAAATTAGTGGCATGCAAAGTGTCCGGGATAGCTTCAGAAAGCAGGGTCTTTCAAGCGAATCAGCCAATATTCTCATGGCATCCTGGAAGTCGGGAACAAAAAAGCAATACCAAACATTTATTACGAGATGGCAAAAGTATTGTAATAAAAGGAAAATTAATTCATTTTCACCATCTGTGAAGATGGTAGTTGGGTTTCTAACCGAACTATTTCAGAATGGCTTAGGTTATGACAGTTTAAATACAGTGCGTGGAACATTGTCATCGATGGGCATACATTATAGGGTAGCCGGATGTCATCCTTTAGTAATACGGTTTATGAAAGGGGTGTTTGCCCTTAGACCGTCTAGACCTAGGTATGCACAAATTTGGGATGTAAAAATAGTGCTGTTATATTTAAGAAAACAAACTCTCTCCTGTAAAACATTTAAGCTTGAAAGATTTAACACTAAAGCTTACTATGCTTATGACTTTTGACAAATGCAGCAAGAGTACAAACATTACATGCTATGTCAGTTGTTGGATATAAAAAGTTATGTTCAGAGTTTCAGTTTAAATTGAGCTGTTCAATTAAACAAAGTAGGCCGGGATATAATGTGGATTAGTTTCATGTAAGGCCTATCCTCCAGGCTGTGTATATATACTGTTATCAAAGAATATATGTTACGTACTAAGCAAATCAGAAATGGTACAGGAAGTACAAGTTTATTTATTAGTTATATTAAACCTTACGGGGGTGTGACGAGAGACACTCTGTCAAGTTTGATAAAAATCGTTATGACGAGAGCGGGTGTGGACACATATATATGGTTCACATAGTGTAAGGGCTGCAGCCACTTCTAAAGCTAAGAACAATTGTGTGCCAGTTAGCGACATATTGGCTAAAGCAGGATGGAGCAATGAAAAGACATTTGATCAACTCGGTTTTACAAATGTTCGACTCAATTTTGATGCTAATATTAACTATTTACTTAGTTTTATTCTTTATTATAGTCTCATCTATGTACAATGTATCATACAATCATATTATATACTATAAAACAGTACATAGCCATTCGTATATTATATAATTACAAGAGACTTATCACAGTTATTTTCACATAATACATATTCAATGCACAATAACAATTAATAATGTTCACTATATATATACATGGTAAATCTAAATTGCCTCTGCTAATCCAAACTAAAAAGATCTTTAAAAAAGTGATATCTAGGAATAAAATACTGAAAGCTTAATAATTATAGGCACTAGTGTGCGACAGTAAAAAATGGTGTAAGAAATCCATTATCAATTTTGATCAGATTAAAAGTGAACTGATTAGCAGCGACTATTTAGTTGACATAAATGTATGTATACTGCATAGAGATAAACATACGTTTACGTTAAGATACATTTCTGGTATATTTATAAGAATTATAGTGAGTAGTATGTGCGTCTCTTTGGTGCCATGGACTGCGCATGCGCAGTGCCATGGACTGCGCATGCGCGGCGGCCATTTTGGAACGAGATAATTCATCATCGGATGACAGGTCATTAACATAATAAGTGTTCATCAAAAGAAAACAATTTAATGTCTCTTTGGCGCCATGGACTGCGCATGTGCGGCGGCCATTTTGGAACGAGATCATTTATCATCGGATGACACTTGACAGGTCATTAATATAGTATCTATCTTCCTATTAGTCAAACCCCTGATGGGGACCTTAGACTTTGATGCGCGTCAACTGACAAGAATGTTAGTAAGAAATGAAATAAAAGATGGTAAAAGAATGATGTTAGGTTGGATAAAAACAGGGCAGGTTTATTTAGGGAGAAACATGTTCAATCCGACTTACAGCCAGACTGAACTGTGGGCCAGACAAGGTGACAATATTTGGGGGCAAAGCATTCCAGTGGACAATGGTTCTTGGAAAGAAGGAATATTTATGGTAGTCAGTCACTGTTTGGATCTGTCGGAATGCTTGGGAATGGGATGTTCTGGAAGATCTTGTATTTGGGGTAAGGTAGTTTTCAGCTTGAATGGCAACTTGGTTATGGAGGATGTTGTGGAACATAACCAATCTTTGGTCGATGCGACGAAGGTCAAGGCGTCTCCAATTTAGGGAGTTCAACATTTCTGTGACACTGGACGTTCGGCCGTAGTCTTGTTTGGCCCAGCGGGCAGCTCTGCGCTGTACAGACTCAAGCTGGTCTATGAGAACTGCCGTATACGGTGACCAAACCGTGGAGCTATACTCAAGCTGGGGCCTTACCAGTGTCTTGTATGCTGTTGATTTTAACCTTTCTGAGTGTACTTTGATGTTTCGTCTTAGAAAACCCAATGTTTGACTTGCTTTTTTGCTGATGTTGTCTATGTGTTTGTTAAAGTTTAAATCACTTGATATTGTTACTCCCAGGTATTTTGCTGAAGAAACAGTTTCTAAGAAGGTATTATGCAGACGATATTTCGTGGATATGACTAGTTTGCGTTTGGTGGTCTGAATAACCTGGCACTTTAATGGATTGAATTTCATTTCCCATTTGGATTCCCATTGTTCAAGCTGGTGTAAGTCTTCATCAAAAGAAAGCAATTTAAATAAGTCAATGGATACTAATTAAAATGTATTTAAATCCGAGACGGAACCCACCAATCATCCATCATCTTGATAGATGACATTTATTATCAAAAGAAAGTAATTTAAAAACCACTGGGTAGTAATTAAAATTTATTTGAACCCTATCATTGCTTAATGTAAGAAATATTTTTGGAACGAAATCATTCATCATCGGATGACACTTGACAGGTCATTGACATAATAAGTGTTGATCAAAAGAAAGTAATTTAATGTCTCACGTACACAGCCATATCCTTTGTATATATGATGAAGTATGATTGAATTGATGCTATAGCTTACCACTAGAAATAAATGGCTCAAACTTTACATATAAAAAAGCATAAGGCTTTCATAGCCACTCTGTATTTTTACAATACTATAAAATACTATAAAATATATTTCTGTGTCATTGTTTTATAATATATATATATAATACATTACGTATTTTATATAAACCGCAATATAATTCTGAAGTTATATTAATTTTTAAGCAAACTAGTGTATTTGGAATAAATATAACAAGTAAGTCCGTTTGTTCAATTTTATACCACCCCTAACATTTTATTCAACTTTGTAGTCAGACTGTAAAACCGTCTAATCCAACATTGCATATAGACATGGCTCCAGGTGTGAACAAACAAATTAATCCAGTCAAAATTGACAGGTCACACTTGATTAATATTAGTTTATACAAATTTATTTAGCTCGATTGCGAAACAAGTTATTTCAACTTATATAAATCACTCTCGAGACCTCATTCCTGATGGAATCCATCGCAACGAGGGAGAGAGAAGAGGCAACGTGGAATTTTAAATGCCTTGTCTAAGGACACAATCGTAACGGCTCCAGCGGGGCTCGAACTTCTAAATTCTAAATAATTATTTACTATGCAAACAATAGTAACACGCTTGCGCAGATGGAATGCGAACATTATTAATTGCAAGAGTATGAATCTTCGTATAAAACGTTAACAAAACATTTAATCGGTCTTCATTGTAAAATGCGGTGTTACCGCTATGTTTAAATCAAGTACGCCTTCCTTTAAATTGGTTCTCTGCGTGGTACAGGGATTCTACTCTGTGGGATGTCAGATTTCGCATCGATCAGTAAAATGGCCCTATCTGAAACAATTTTGTACAAATTTGTCCAAATACAACGCCTATCCCGAGTCTTTATATTGTTCTTCAAATAAAACACAACTTTAAGCTGCATGCATGTATACTTTGCAAACAATTGCCACATACATTGGCCATAGCAGGTCACATTTCCATACTAGGACACGGGTTCTGTCAGCAACAAAAAAAAATCTTCGACGGGAGAGTTTTAACGGCTTGGCGCAACACTAGTCTAACTAAATTTTTTCAGAAAATCACTTTTTTGCATAAATTGAATATATGACCTGAAATACACATTCTGTGAAAAAATTGGCCATAATTGCTAATTAATTAACACCCTAATTAACCAGAAACCAATAAGTCTATCTCAAACTGACAACTTTTGTTAGCGCAACACTAGTCTAACTTGAGTTGGACTTATTGTGCGCTATTTTCCTCAGCGCAACACTAGTCTAACTTGAGTTGGACTTATAGTGCGCTATTTTTCTTGGCGCAACACTAGTCTAACTTGAGTTGGACTGAAATCTTCAGTGCAAAACTAGTCTATCTCCAGCCCGAGTAGAACAGAAACAGCCCAGAACGATGTCAGTATCAGCCCGAGTGTCTCACAAATAGTACAGGATGACATCAGTATGAACAGTGATGGGTTTTCTGACAGCCCGAGTAGAACAGAAACAGCCCAGAACGATGTCAGTATCAGCGCGAGTGTCTCACAAATAGTACAGGATGACATCAGTATGAACAGTGATGTGTTTTCTGACAGCCCGAGTAGAACAGAAACAGCCCAGAACGATGTCAGTATCAGCCCGAGTAGAACAGCAACAGCCCAGAACGATGTCAGTATCAGCCCGAGTGTCTCACAAATAGTACAGGATGACATCAGTATGAACAGTGATGAGTTTTCTGACAGCCCGAGTAGAACAGAAACAGCCCAGAACGATGTCAGTATCAGCCCGAGTGTCTCACAAATAGTACAGGATGACATCAGTATGAACAGTGATGGGTTTTCTGACAGCCCGAGTAGAACAGAAACAGCCCAGAACGATGTCAGTATCAGCCCGAGTAGAACAGCAACAGCCCAGAACGATGTCAGTATCAGCCCGAGTGTCTCACAAATAGTACAGGATGACATCAGTATGAACAGTGATGAGTTTTCTGACAGCCCGAGTAGAACAGAAACAGCCCAGAACGATGTCAGTATCAGCCCGAGTGTCTCACAAATAGTACAGGATGACATCAGTATGAACAGTGATGGGTTTTCTGACAGCCCGAGTAGAACAGAAACAGCCCAGAACGATGTCAGTATCAGCCCGAGTGTCTCACAAATAGTACAGGATGACATCAGTATGAACAGTGATGGGTTTTCCGACAGCCCGAGTAGAACAGAAACAACTCGAAACGATGTCAGTAACAGCCCGAGTAGAACAGAAACAGCCCAGAACGAAGTCAGTAACATCTCGAGTGTCTCACAAATAGTACAGGATGACATCAGTATGAACAGTGATGGATTTTCCGAAATCAGCGACTCGGCATACAACAATATCCAGACTTTCAGTGATGCAGACAACAACATAGATTCATCGCAAGATGATTTCAGTGGTTATTCAAACATGAGTGATGGTGAATATAGTTGCCGGCTCTATGCTCTTAATGAGGATAGGGATATCATACTGACACATATAGGAAATGAAAGTACTTCCAGTGTTTCCTCTGTTTCCTCTGTACATGACAGTGAACTTGACAGTCTTTTTTTACTAAGTAGTTCTGAACATGATGAAAATGAGTTTGATTCCAACTCATTGCACAGCGCATCTCCAATGCATGATGGAGCTTTGTGCAAACTGTCTGTGTGTTACCACCCCATGGTCCAAAGTATTGACCTCATGACTCATGCTGCTATTTCTGATGCTGTCATGGCTGAGGAAAGCACGATATGCAATAGCGACTCTCCATCTGTCCCAGCTAGTGAAGCCGTGACCTGCAATGATATATCCAAGTCTGTCCCAGCTAGTGAAACCGTGACCCGCAATGATATATCCAAGTCTGTCCCAGCTAGTGAAACCGTGTCATGCAATGATATATCCAAGTCTGTCCCAGCTAGTGAAACCGTGTCGTGCAATGATATATCCGAACCTGTGCCAGCTAGTGAAACCATGACCCACAATGATCTATCCGAACCTGTCTCGGCTAGTGAAACCATGACCCACAATGATCTATCCGAACCTGTCCCAGCTAGTGAAACCGTGTCATGCAATGATCTATCCGAACCTGTGCCAGCTAGTGAAACCATGACCCACAATGATCTATCCGAGCCTGTCTCGGCTAGTGAAACCATGACCCACAATGATCTATCCGAACCTGTCCCAGCTAGTGAAACCATGACCCACAATGATCTATCCGAACCTGTCTCGTCTAGTGAAACCATGACCCACAATGATCTATCCGAGCCTGTCTCGGCTAGTGAAACCATGACCCACAATGATCTATCCGAACCTGTGCCAGCTAGTGATACCATGACCCACAATGATCTATCTGAGCCTGTCTCGGCTAGTGAAACCACGACCCACAATGATCTATCCGAACCTGTCTCGGCTAGTGAAACCACGACCCACAATGATCTATCCGAACCTGTCCCAGCTAGTGAAACCATGACCCACAATGATCTATCCGAACCTGTCTCGGCTAGTGAAACCATGACCCACAATGATCTATCCGAACCTGTCTCGGCTAGTGAAACCACGACCCACAATGATCTATCCGAACCTGTCCCAGCTAGTGAAACCATGACCCACAATGATCTATCCGAACCTGTCCCAGCTAGTGAAACCATGGCCCACAATGATCTATCCGAACCTGTGCCAGCTAGTGAAACCATGACCCACAATGATCTATCCGAACCTGTGCCAGCTAGTGAAACCACGACCCACAATGATCTATCCGAACCTGTCCCAGCTAGTGAAACCATGACCCACAATGATCTATCCGAACCTGTCCCAGCTAGTGAAACCATGACCCACAATGATCTATCCGAACCTGTCCCAGCTAGTGAAACCATGACCCACAATGATCTATCCGAACCTGTCCCAGCTAGTGAAACCATGACCCACAATGATCTATCCGAGCCTGTCTCGGCTAGTGAAACCATGACCCACAATGATCTATCCGAGCCTGTGCCAGCTAGTGAAACCATGACCCACAATTATCTATCCGAACCTGTCCCA
>CM026390.1:61896552-61910754 GCA_014843695.1 Archivesica marissinica
AATCGGACAGCGGAATAAATGTGTTATTGTCACATGTTAGTTGAAATATACAGTCTCGGACAGGGCTCGGACTTTTGTCTGTATATGCAAAGAAAGGAATTCACCGTGCTAACATCTGCAATAAAACAATGTTTAGCGCGAGACGTCAAACATGACGCCACTTTACTAGAATTTGTGTAGTTTGGTGATGTCCTTTACGCACTTTAAAACATATTGTTGAGCCTTTTAGATATTTTGATCGTGTTTGAATCGAAATAATATTTGTCTTTCACTTATTAATACGGTCTGCTTGGTTAATTCTTACGCACTCCAAACCACAAATACCAATTTCGTAATTTAAATATATTCATTACAGAACGAACTGTGACCCATGAACTAATTTGATGTTTTCCTTGTAGTGACTGATAGGCCCGTCCGGACCGGTGTTTCTATTTCAGATTATGTACCTATGTGTGTAATTATATACAGTCAAACCTGTGTTAGTGGTCACCTCTATTAAGCAGCCAATCTGTATTAAGCAGCCAGTTTCCAGATTCCCAATATGATGTTTTATTATACATGTACCCTCTATTAAGCAGCCACCTGTGCTAAGCAGCCATTTTTGGTGATTCCCTTGACTGGCTGCTTAAGACAGGTTTGACTGTATGCACTGTAGTCACTGGAATACAATAATTACCCACTTACTTACTCACTTACTTATACAGTCTACATCCGCCATGTCAAAGTCGGTTATGTCGAATTATCCGGTTATCTCGAAGTCGGATCCAAGTCCCGTTTCAGACACTATCATTTTACATATAACTGGATCTGTTTATATCGAATTTCGTTACGTCAAACTTCGGTTATGTCGAAGTAATTTGTTCGGTCCGACGGAATTCGACGCAATGGATGTAGACTGCATATTTGATTCAATTTCATCAAAAAGCATAACGGAAACTACGCTCTCTTTATAAAGGACTAACACTAGTAAAAACCTATTTGCACTACAGATACATCGTTGTTATAATGTACCTACTCGATGTAGAAACTGTTACACTACTTGAGACGGTGACTGCATTTCGTGTTATCTATATAGTACAATTAACCAAACAAAATAGATATAATCAATAAAACACTATAAACATGATGAAAACGTTCATGTGGTTTATTTCAGAATGAATTTGAAGAGAAAACATTTGAAGTGGATGAATATGGTAAGATGACAAACACAAACTCAAATAAGTACAAATAAATAAATAATATAGCTTTGCTATATATTGTAGATCATTTATTTTGTAAGCACTTTGTACGTGCTCATCTGTTAGACTTGCAGGTGGTTTAGTAGACCATCGGTTATATTGGCCGTTGGTTTAGTAGAATATATGTTAGATTAACCGTTGAATTAGTAGATAATCTGTTAGACTGGCCGTTGTTTTAGTAGATAATCTGTTGGACTCTCCGTTGGTTTGGTAGATAATCTGTTGGACTTTCCGTTGGTTTAGTAGCAGATATATTAGATTGACCGTTTGTTTAGTAGATAATATGTTGGACTTTCCGTTGGTTTAGTAGAAGATATATTAAATTGACCATTTGTTTAGTAGATAATCTGTTGGACTTTCCGTTGGTTTGGTAGAAGATATATTAAATTGACCGTTTGTTTAGTAGATAATATGTTGGACTTTCCGTTGGTTTGGTAGAAGATATATTAAATTGACCGTTTGTTTAGTAGATACAATGTTGGACTTTCCGTTGGTTTGGTAGAAGATATATTAAATTGACCGTTTGTTTAGTAGATACTATGTTGGACTTTCCGTTGGTTTGGTAGATAATCTGTTAGACCTTCCGTTGGTTTGGTAGAAGATATATTAAATTGACCGTTTGTTTAGTAGATACTATGTTGGACTTTCCGTTGGTTTAGTAGAAGATATGTTAGATTAACCGTTGAATTAGTAGATAATCTGTTAGACTGGCCGTTGTTTTAGTAGAAGATATATTAGATTGACCGTTTGTTTAGTAGATACTATGTTGGACTTTCGGTTGGTTTGGTAGAATATATATTAAATTGATCGTTTGTTTAGTAGATAATCTGTTGGACTTTCCGATGGTTTAGTAGAACATATGTTAAATTGACCGTTGGTTTAGTAGATGATCTGTTAGATTGACAGATGATCAAATATGTTATCCTCTAAAATAGAGTTATTATTCTTAAAGACATTATGATCAGTGAATTGTCATTGAACGTTTGCAGTAACAGTTTAAATTCATATTCTCTAAATTTGTACAAGCCAAATACGCTAGCTAGAGCATTTTATAATATTATCTAGATTATTATAATAGAGAGGGATCCTAGAATATAGGTACAGGATGATTGGTGCCTTATACATGGTGTTTGTTTTCTTATGGATATCATGTTTCTGTGGTGAAACCATTCATTGATACAGAAAATGTTAATATACAACAATTCAACAATATTATTCCTGAAATAAAGTCATTGAACTGATGAATTATTTCAAATTTAAATTAATTGTTTAGAAAATAGTACAGCACTGTCATATCGCAATTGCATTAAGTAACTTGCTATAGGAGAAGACCTCTATAAGCTATAATAGCGTTCGGTTCTAATTCCTTTTCATTCATGTATCTAAATGTGTGTAAACTGTATATTTGTATATGCTGTATGGTTTGAAATAAACTATGTTTAAACTAACTGATGAATTGCAATCTCTGTATTTTTCCCCATTCAGTTTTACCTAAATTTGAAGTTGAACTGGATTTGCCTCCATTCGGAAGAACAGATGTCACAACATTTAGTGGAAAAGTGAAGGCGAAGTAAGTGATGTAGGAAATGTAAATGACGTAGGAAATGTAAATGAAATGACGTAGGAAATGTAAATGTTGTAGGAAATGTAAATGAAATGCTGTAGGAAATGTAAGTGATGTAGGAAATGTAAATGATGTAGGAAATGTAAATGATGTAGGAAATGTAAGTGATGTAGGACATGTAAATGATGTAGGAAATGTAAATGATGTAGGAAATGTAAATGCTGTAGGAAATGTAAGTGATGTAGGAAATGTAAATGACGTAGGAAATGTAAATGATGTAGGAAATGTAAATGATGTAGGAAATGTAGGTGATGTAGGAAATGTAAATGATGTAGGAAATGTAAATGCTGTAGGAAATGTAAATGAAATGACGTAGGAAATGTAAATGCTGTAGGAAATGTAAATGATGTAGGAAATGTAAATGATGTAGGAAATGTAAACGATGTAGGAAATGTAAATGATTTAGGAAATGTAAATGTAAATGGAAATGATGTAGGAAATGTAAATGATGTAGGAAATGTAAATGATGTAGGAAATGTAAGTGATGTAGGAAATGTAAATGATGTAGGAAATGTAAATGATGTAGGACATGTAAATGCTGTAGGAAATGTAAATGAAATGACGTAGGAAATGTAAATGATGTAGGAAATGTAAATGATGTATGAAATGTAAATGATGTAGGAAATGTAAATGATGTAGGAAATGTAAAACAAAAAAACAAAAAATGATGTAGGAAATGTAAATGATGTAGGAAATGTAAATGAAATGACGTAGGAAATGTAAATGCTGTAGGAAATGTAAATAAAAAAATGACGTAGGAAATGTAAATGCTGTAGGAAATGTAAATGATGTAGGAAATGTAAATGATGTAGGAAATGTAAATGATGTAGGAAATGTAAACGATGTAGGAAATGTAAATGATTAGGAAATGTAAATGACGTAGGAAATGTAAATGATGTAGGAAATGTAAATGATGTAGGAAATGTAAATGATGTAGGAAATGTAAATGATGTAGGAAATGTAAATGATGTAGGAAATGTAAATGATGTAGGAAATGTAAATGATGTAGGAAATGTAAATGATGTAGGAAATATAAATGACGTAGGAAATGTAAATGATGTAGGAAATGTAAACGATGTAGGAAATGTAAATGATGTAGGAAATGTAAAGAAATGACGTAGGAAATGTAAATGATGTAGGAAATGTAAATGACGTAGGAAATGTAAATGACGTAGGAAATGTAAATGATGTAGGAAATCTAAACGATATAGGAAATGTAAATGAAATACGTAGGAAATGTAAATGCGTAGGAAATGTAAATGACGTAGGAAATGTAAATGATGTAGGAAATGTAAATGATGTAGGAAATGTAAATGATGTAGGAAATGTAAATGATGTAGGAAATGTAAATGATGTAGGAAATGTAAATGATGTAGGAAATGTAAAAAAAAAAACAAAAAAATGATGTAGGAAATGTAAATGCTGTAGGAAATGTAAATGAAATGACGTAGGAAATGTAAATGAGTAGGAAATGTAAATGATGTAGGAAATGTAAGTGATGTAGGAAATGTAAATGATGTAGGAAATGTAAATGCTGTAGGAAATGTAAATGAAATGACGTAGGAAATGTAAATGCTGTAGGAAATGTAAGTGATGTAGGAAATGTAAATGATGTAGGAAATGTAAATGATGTAGGAAATGTAAATGATGTAGGAAATGTAAATGATGTAGGAAATGTAAATGAAATAAGTAGGAAATGTAAATGATGTAGGAAATGTAAGTGATGTAGGAAATGTAAATAATGTAGGAAATGTAAATGATGTAGGAAATGTAAATGATGTAGGAAATGTAAATGCTGTAGGAAATGTAAATGAAATGACGTAGGAAATGTAAATGCTGTAGGAAATGTAAGTGATGTAGGAAATGTAAGTGATGTAGGAAATGTAAATGATGTAGGAAATGTAAATGATGTAGGAAATGTAAGTGATGTAGGAAATGTAAATGATGTAGGAAATGTAAATGATGTAGGAAATGTAAATGAAATGACGTAGGAAATGTAAATGCTGTAGGAAATGTAAGTGATGTAGGAAATGTAAGTGATGTAGGAAATGTAAATGATGTAGGAAATGTAAATGATGTAGGAAATGTAAGTGATGTAGGAAATGTAAATGATGTAGGAAATGTAATTGCTGTAGGAAATGTAAATGAAATGACGTAGGAAATGTAAATGCTGTAGGAAATGTAAGTGATGTAGGAAATGTAAATGATGTAGGAAATGTAAATGATGTAGGAAATGTAAATAATGTAGGAAATGTAAGTGATGTAGGAAATGTAAATGAAATGACGTAGGAAATGTAAATGCTGTAGGAAATGTAAGTGATGTAGGAAATGTAAATGATGTAGGAAATGTAAATGATGTAGGAAATGTAAATGATGTAGGAAATGTAAATGATGTAGGAAATGTAAATGATGTAGGAAATGTAAATGATGTAGGAAATGTAAATGATGTAGGAAATGTAAATGCTGTAGGAAATGTAAATGAAATGACGTAGGAAATGTAAATGCTGTAGGAAATGTAAATAAAATGACGTAGGAAATGTAAATGCTGTAGGAAATGTAAGTGATGTAGGAAATGTAAATGATGTAGGAAATGTAAATGATGTAGGAAATGTAAACGATGTAGGAAATGTAAATGATTTAGGAAATGTAAATGGAAATGATGTAGGAAATGTAAATGATGTAGGAAATGTAAATGATGTAGGAAATGTAAGTGATGTAGGAAATGTAAGTGATGTAGGAAATGTAAATGATGTAGGAAATGTAAATGCTGTAGGAAATGTAAGTGATGTAGGAAATGTAAATGATGTAGGAAATGTAAATGCTGTAGGAAATGTAAATGAAATGACGTAGGAAATGTAAATGCTGTAGGAAATGTAAGTGATGTAGGAAATGTAAGTGATGTAGGAAATGTAAATGATGTAGGAAATGTAAATGATGTAGGAAATGTAAGTGATGTAGGAAATGTAAATGATGTAGGAAATGTAAATGCTGTAGGAAATGTAAATGAAATGACGTAGGAAATGTAAATGCTGTAGGAAATGTAAGTGATGTAGGAAATGTAAGTGATGTAGGAAATGTAAATGATGTAGGAAATGTAAATGATGTAGGAAATGTAAGTGATGTAGGAAATGTAAATGATGTAGGAAATGTAATTGCTGTAGGAAATGTAAATGAAATGACGTAGGAAATGTAAATGCTGTAGGAAATGTAAGTGATGTAGGAAATGTAAATGATGTAGGAAATGTAAATGATGTAGGAAATGTAAATAATGTAGGAAATGTAAGTGATGTAGGAAATGTAAATGAAATGACGTAGGAAATGTAAATGCTGTAGGAAATGTAAGTGATGTAGGAAATGTAAATGATGTAGGAAATGTAAATGATGTAGGAAATGTAAATGATGTAGGAAATGTAAGTGATGTAGGAAATGTAAGTGATGTAGGAAATGTAAATGAAATGACGTAGGAAATGTAAATGCTGTAGGAAATGTAAGTGATGTAGGAAATGTAAGTGATGTAGGAAATGTAAATGAAATGACGTAGGAAATGTAAATGCTGTAGGAAATGTAAGTGATGTAGGAAATGTAAATGATGTAGGAAATGTAAATGATGTAGGAAATGTAAATGATGTAGGAAATGTAAATGATGTAGGAAATGTAAATGATGTAGGAAATGTAAATGATGTAGGAAATGTAAATGATGTAGGAAATGTAAATGCTGTAGGAAATGTAAATGAAATGACGTAGGAAATGTAAATGCTGTAGGAAATGTAAATAAAATGACGTAGGAAATGTAAATGCTGTAGGAAATGTAAGTGATGTAGGAAATGTAAATGATGTAGGAAATGTAAATGATGTAGGAAATGTAAGTGATGTAGGAAATGTAAGTGATGTAGGAAATGTAAATGATGTAGGAAATGTAAATGCTGTAGGAAATGTAAGTGATGTAGGAAATGTAAATGATGTAGGAAATGTAAATGACGTAGGAAATGTAAATGCTGTAGGAAATGTAAGTGATGTAGGAAATGTAAATGATGTAGGAAATGTAAATGAAATGACGTAGGAAATGTAAATGCTGTAGGAAATGTAAATGAAATGACGTAGGAAATGTAAATGCTGTAGGAAATGTAAGTGATGTAGGAAATGTAAATGATGTAGGAAATGTAAATGCTGTAGGAAATGTAAATGAAATGACGTAGGAAATGTAAATGCTGTAGGAAATGTAAGTGATGTAGGAAATGTAAATGATGTAGGAAATGTAAATGATGTAGGAAATGTAAATGCTGTAGGAAATGTAAATGATGTAGATAATGTAAGTGATGTAGGACATGTAAATCAAATGACGTAGGAAATGTAAATGACGTAGGAAATGTAAATGCTGTAGGAAATGTAAGTGATGTAGGAAATGTAAGTGATGTAGGACATGTAAATCAAATGACGTAGGAAATGTAAATGACGTAGGAAATGTAAATGATGTAGGAAATGTAAACGATATAGGAAATGTAAATGCTGTAGGAAATGTAAATGAAATGACGTAGGAAATGTAAATGACATTAGGAAATGTAAATGATGTAGGAAATGTAAATGATGTAGGAAATGTAAATGATGTAGGAAATGTAAATTATGTAGGAAATGTAAATGCTGTAGGACATGTAAATCAAATGACATTGGAAATGTAAATGACGTAGGAAATGTAAATGATGTAGGAGATGTAAATGAAATGACGTAGGAAATGTAAATGACGTAGGAAATGTAAATGATGTAGGACATGTAAATGAAATGATGTAGGAAATGTAAATGATGTAGGAAATGTAAATGATGTAGGAAATGTAAGTGATGTAGGACATGTAAATCAAATGACGTAGGAAATGTAAATGACGTAGGAAATGTAAGTGATGTAGGACATGTAAATGAAATGACGTAGGAAATGTAAATGACGTAGGAAATGTAAATGATGTAGGAAATGTAAGTGATGTAGGAAATGTAAGTGATGTAGGACATGTAAATCAAATGACGTAGGAAATGTAAATGACGTAGGAAATGTAAATGATGTAGGAAATGTAAATGATGTAGAACATGTAAATGATGTAGGAAATTTAAATGAAATGACGTAGGAAATGTAAATGATGTAGGAAATGTAAATGATGTAGGAGATGTAAATGGAAACGTAAATGATGTAGGAAATGTAAATGCTGTAGGAAATGTAAATGATGTAGGAAATGTAAATGATGTAGGAAATGTAAATGCTATAGGAAATGTAAATGATGTAGGAAATGTAAATGCTGTAGGAAATGTAAATGATGTAGGAAATGTAAATGATGTAGGAAATGTAAATGATGTAGGAAATGTAAACGATGTAGGAAATGTAAATGCTGTAGGAAATGTTAATGATGTAGGAAATGTAAATGCTATAGGAAATGTAAATGATGTAGGAAATGTAAATGATGTAGGAAATGTAAATGATGTAGGAAATGTAAATGCTATATGAAATGTAAATGATGTAGGAAATGTAAATGATGTAGGAAATGTAAATGACGTAGGACATTTAAATGATGTAGGAAATGTAAACGATGTAGGAAATGTAAATGATGTAGGAAATGTAAATGATTTAGGAAATGTAAATGATGTAGGACATGTAAATGAAATGACGTAGGAAATGTAAATGCTGTAGGAAATGTAAGTGATGTAGGAAATGTAAGTGATGTAGGACATGTAAATCAAATGACGTAGGAAATGTAAATGACGTAGGAAATATAAATGATGTAGGAAATGTAAACGATATAGGAAATGTAAATGCTGTAGGAAATGTAAATGAAATGACGTAGGAAATGTAAATGACGTAGGAAATGTAAATGATGTAGGAAATGTAAATGATGTAGGAAATGTAAATGATGTAGGAAATGTAAATGATGTAGGAAATGTAAATGATGTAGGAAATGTAAATGATGTAGGAAATGTAAGTGATGTAGGACATGTAAATGAAATGACGTAGGAAATGTAAATGATGTAGGAGATGTAAATGAAATGACGTAGGAAATGTAAATGACGTAGGAAATGTAAATGATGTAGGACATGTAAATGAAATGACGTAGGAAATGTAAATGACGTAGGAAATGTAAATAATGTAGGAAATGTAAATGAAATGATGTAGGAAATGTAAATGATGTAGGAAATGTAAATGATGTAGGAAATGTAAGTGATGTAGGACATGTAAATCAAATGACGTAGGAAATGTAAATGACGTATGAAATGTAAGTGATGTAGGACATGTAAATGAAATGATGTAGGAAATGTAAATGACGTAGGAAATGTAAATGATGTAGGAAATGTAAATGATGTAGGAAATGTAAATGATGTAGGAAATGTAAATGATGTAGGAAATGTAAATGACGTAGGAAATGTAAATGATGTAGGAAATGTAAGTGATGTAGGAAATGTAAATGACGTAGGAAATGTAAATGATGTAGGAAATGTAAATGATGTAGGAAATGTAAATGATGTAGGAAATGTAAATGATGTAGGAAATGTAAATGATGTAGGAAATGTAAATGATGTAGGAAATGTAAATGATGTAGGAAATGTAAATGACGTAGGAAATGTAAATGATGTAGGACATGTAAACGATGTAGGAAATGTAAATGCTGTAGGAAATGTAAGTGATGTAGGAAATGTAAGTGATGTAGGACATGTAAATCAAATGACGTAGGAAATGTAAATGACGTAGGAAATGTAAATGATGTAGGAAATGTAAACGATATTGGAAATGTAAATGCTGTAGGAAATGTAAATGAAATGACGTAGGAAATGTAAATGACGTAGGAAATGTAAATGATGTAGGAAATGTAAATGATGTAGGAAATGTAAATGATGTAGGAAATGTAAATGATGTAGGAAATGTAAATGATGTAGGAAATGTAAGTGATGTAGGACATGTAAATGATGTAGGAAATGTAAATGCTGTAGGAAATGTAAATGAAATGACGTAGGAAATGTAAATGCTGTAGGAAATGTAAGTGATGTAGGAAATGTAAATGATGTAGGAAATGTAAATGATGTAGGAAATGTAAATGATGTAGGAAATGTAAGTGATGTAGGAAATGTAAGTGATGTAGGAAATGTAAATGAAATGACGTAGGAAATGTAAATGCTGTTGGAAATGTAAGTGATGTAGGAAATGTAAGTGATGTAGGACATGTAAATCAAATGACGTAGGAAATGTAAATGACGTAGGAAATGTAAATGATGTAGGAAATGTAAACGATATAGGAAATGTAAATGCTGTAGGAAATGTAAACGAAATGACGTAGGAAATGTAAATGACGTAGGAAATGTAAATGATGTAGGAAATGTAAATGAGGTAGGAAATGTAAATGATGTAGGAAATGTAAATGATGTAGGAAATGTAAATGATGTAGGAAATGTAAGTGATGTAGGACATGTAAATGAAATGACGTAGGAAATGTAAATGATGTAGGAGATGTAAATGAAATGACGTAGGAAATGTAAATGACGTAGGAAATGTAAATGATGTAGGACATGTAAATGAAATGACGTAGGAAATGTAAATGACGTAGGAAATGTAAATGATGTAGGAAATGTAAATGAAATGATGTAGGAAATGTAAATGATGTAGGAAATGTAAATGATGTAGGAAATGTAAGTGATGTAGGACATGTAAATCAAATGACGTAGGACATGTAAATGACGTAGGAAATGTAATTGATGTAGGAAATGTAAATGAAATGATGTAGGAAATGTAAATGATGTAGGAAATGTAAATGATGTAGGAAATGTAAGTGATGTAGGACATGTAAATCAAATGACGTAGGACATGTAAATGACGTAGGAAATGTAATTGATGTAGGAAATGTAAATGAAATGATGTAGGAAATGTAAATGATGTAGGAAATGTAAATGATGTAGGAAATGTAAGTGATGTAGGACATGTAAATCAAATGACGTAGGACATGTAAATGACGTAGGAAATGTAATTGATGTAGGAAATGTAAATGAAATGATGTAGGAAATGTAAATGATGTAGGAAATGTAAATGATGTAGGAAATGTAAGTGATGTAGGACATGTAAATCAAATGACGTAGGACATGTAAATGACGTAGGAAATGTAATTGATGTAGGAAATGTAAACGATGTAGGAAATGTAAATGCTATAGGAAATGTAAATGATGTAGGAATGTAAATGCTATAGAAATGTAAATGATGTAGGAAATGTAAATGATGTAGGAAATGTAAATGATGTAGGAAATGTAAATGCTATAGGAAATGTAAATGATGTAGGAAATGTAAATGATGTAGGAAATAAAAATGCTATAGGAATGTAAATGATGTCGGAAATGTAAATGCTATAGGAAATGTAAATGATGTAGGAATGTAAATGCTATAGGAAATGTAAATGATGTAGGAAATGTAAATGATGTAGGAAATGTAAATGCTATAGGAAATGTAAATGATGTAGGAAATGTAAATGATGTAGGAAATGTAAATGCTATAGGAAATGTAAATGATGTCGGAAATGTAAATGCTATAGGAAATGTAAATGATGTAGGAAATGTAAATGCTATAGGAAATGTAAATGATGTAGTAAATGTAAATGATGTAGGAAATGTAAATGCTATAGGAAATGTAAATGATGTAGGAAATGTAAATGATGTAGGAAATGTAAATGCTATAGGAAATGTAAATGACGTAGGAAATGTAAATGATGTAGGAAATGTAAATGATGTAGGAAATGTAAATGCTATAGGAAATGTAAATGATGTAGGAAATGTAAATGATGTAGGAAATGTAAATGATGTAGGAAATGTAAATGATGTAGGAAATGTAAATGCTGTAGGAAATGTAAATGATGTAGGAAATGTAAATGATGTAGGAAATGTAAATGATGTAGGAAATGTAAATGATGTAGGAAATGTAAGTGATGTAGGAAATGTAAATGATGTAAGAAATGTAAATGATGTAGGAAATGTAAATGCTGTAGGAAATGTAAATGATGTAGGAAATGTAAATGCTGTAGGAAATGTAAATGCTATAGGAAATGTAAATGATGTAGGAAATGTAAATGATGTAGGAAATGTAAATGCTATAGGAAATGTAAATGATGTAGGAAATGTAAATGATGTAGGAAATGTAAATGCTGTAGGAAATGTAAATGATGTAGGAAATGTAAATGCTGTAGGAAATGTAAATGCTATAGGAAATGTAAATGATGTAGGAAATGTAAATGCTGTAGGAAATGTAAATGCTGTAGGAAATTTAAGTGATGTAGGAAATGTAAACGATGTAGGACATTTTAATCAACATGTATATCTACCATCTGTTTAACACTCTTCATATATGTATGACTATTACTTTTCATTGCATGCAAATTGTATATGTATTATTATGATGATGAGCTATGTAATGCTTAAGTTTAATAAACAATATGTTCTGTTCTGTTCTGGTCTATACTTATCAACTCAATCAGAGTGTATTGAACACAACCATAGGTACATGACATATGTATACAATGAAACCTGTCTGATTCAGCCAGCAATGGGAATCACACAAAATGGCTGCTTAGCACACGTGGCTGCTTAATAGAGGTCAAATGTATAACAAGTACCATATTGGGAATCTGGAAACTGCTTAATAGACGTGACCACTATCACTTTTGTATCGTAATCGTATAGTTAAAGTTCCAAGCCCACTCGAAAACATAAGTATTTATTTTACATCAAATTGTTGATACGTGCATAATCACCATACGGCGCTTACAAAAAAAACCCCAAATCTAATCTAAATTTATCTCATTTTTTATAGAGACACAAGCTTGGACATGTATGCCATAACATGTCAAGCTACAGATGTTCCAGTAAACATGTTTGGTATAACTGTCACTCAATATATCAATTCGGATATATTGTTTTGGTGCAAACACATGCTTGTATGGAAAATAACAAGTTAACATTTTAAACTGTAATATTCAAACATAAACATTAGAGTACATTTTTGATGTAGTAGCACGAACGTGTGGGAAAACGTTTAATATGCTGATCAGGCATACATGTAAGGGATTTCCACGCCAAGTATACTTGTTTCTCTGCCAAATGTACTTGCTTCTCTGCCAACATAAACAATCAATGCAGTTCCATGTATAATTGTCTTTTATAAGACCATATACAGCATTATTAGAAATAGACCAATACCCATGCATATATATATCATACTATACAAACTAATTATGGAGGTAATTAAGTAACATAATCAACAAATACTAGAGGACATAGAAAAACGTACACCTACATTATATGATTATTATTACATGAAAACGAAATACGAAGGATTCCATCAAAGATATATCACAAACTGAACAACTAAAAATATTCCAAAATGTTTAAACCTATGTCTTTATATAGTTATTGTTTGTCATGTAAAAACACACTTATCCGAAGTGTGCGTTTTCTATGTCCTCTAGTATATATCCGAAGTGTGCGTTTTCTATGTCCTCTAGTATATATCCGAAGTGTGCGTGTTCTATGTCCTCTAGTATATATCCGAAGTGTGCCTTTTCTATGTCCTCTAGTATATATCCGAAGTGTGCGTTTTCTATGTCCTCTAGTATATATCCGAAGTGTGCATTTTCTATGTCCTCTAGTATATATCCGAAGTGTGCGTTTTCTATGTCCTCTAGTATATATCCGAAGTGTGCGTTTTCTATGTCCTCTAGTATATATCCGAAGTGTGCGTTTTCTATGTCCTCTAGTATATAACCGAAGTGTGCGTTTTCTATGTCCTCTAGTATATAACCCCATTATGTTACACTATACACGTGCAACCAGCACTGCACGAGAGACTGTAAGCATCTTATCATCGAGATACAAGACGTAAACTGAATAATGCTTATAATGCACGTAATATAAAATGGACAAACTTTAAAATATTCTAATTCCGAACTCACTAGTGTAGTTTTATTCATCTTATGCAATCTAGCACACTCTACTTCGGGTATATTACAGGTACACGTTTGGAAAAACCAGTCAAGGGTATAGCAGACCTGCGAATAAAACCAAAGAATGAAAGGTTTAAATGGTTGGATGGAAAACGACAAAGTGTCAGTAAAACGATTGAAATGAAAATGCCAGTACGTGTTTCCGTGTTCTCTAATCACAATATACGTCTTTTATAAACCTAGTGTACAGTTAGATTACAGCGGATATAAACCTAGTGTACAGTTAGATTACAGCGGATATAAACCTAGTGTACAGTTAGATTACAGCGGATATAAACCTAGTGTACAGTTAGATTACAGCGGTTATAAACCTAGTGTACAGTTAGATTACAGCGGA
>CM026390.1:61911754-62059917 GCA_014843695.1 Archivesica marissinica
TTCAGCTGTAAGGTATCTACATTCAGCTGTAATATATCTACATTCAGCTGCCATGTATCTACATTCAGCTGTAATATATCTACATTCAGATGTAAGGTATCTACATTAAGCTGTAATATATCTACATTCAGTTGTAAGATATATACATTCAGCTGTAAGGTATCTACATTCAGCTGTAAGATATCTACATTCAGCTGCCATGTATCTACATTCAGCTGTAATATATCTACATTAAGCTGTAATATATCTACATTCAGCTGCCATGTATCTACATTCAGTTATCTACATTCAACTGCAAGGCATCTACATTCAAGGTCAGCTTTAATTGAGTAATCACACTTTTCTTACAATTAAAAATCTGATCAAATAAAAAAAGGTTTTTGTTTCATTTCCCATCAAAATGTGATTATTTATCGAAGTGTTCATACAATTCGCTTTCCGAGAGCCGAATATCGGCAGCGTATTATACTGACTCCTTTTATTAACGCCACATTTCATTGGCTTAACTTCGGAGGTTCCTTTACAAAATAAACGAAAATGAAAAACGAGTAATGAATAATTTAACATCCGGGCAAGTTTTCAAACATTCTGGAATAACTCAAAATTTCAAATAAGAAAAGTCCTATTGAAAACGAAGATAAGTTTAGATTTTTGTTACGATGGCTGGTGATTCTGATGAACATATGAACATTGACGATATGTTTCGATCAGATAGTGATGACAGTGACTTTTCTTTGCTTAAATCTGATGATCTTCCGAGTGATCTGGAGTTTTCGTCCAAAAATGAAAGCTCACAAATCGAAAACGTTGATTTACCTCAACAAACATAGTGGACTTTAAATGCCCTGAGAAATCGAGTATACATTTGTAAATGTGACTCCCAATATATTCCAGAGAAATAGATTTTTAAAATCTTATTCAGCTTCTCCCTTCTAGTGCCTCCCTTCTAGTGCTGCATAGTAACTTGTATGCCCAACAGAGTAACATGATTAAGCTCGATCAAAACTGGTATGATGTGTCTATACTGCATCTCCCTGCATACACGATGTACTGGTCGAGTGATTAGTTGTTTGGGATATTTGATACGGTACCAGGTACAATGTATATAATGGTGCTACATTATTATTAAAACCGATAAAATGTTACATTGTATTTCTTTTTACACAGTACATGTATCAAATTCAATAATAAGAAAATGGGCATGGTGGTTGTATATGGAGGTCATGATTAATGACCCTCTGAATAAAGACCACCTGTGAACAAAGACCACTTTGCCTACTTCCCAAGGCCGGTCTTTGTTCACAGGTTGGACTGTAGTTATACTTATATAGCAACTTCCTCGCCACATACAGTGAAACAAGACCATAGGTACACTTCCGAGATGTACTTCAGACACGCAAGATTTCCTCTGTAGAACCACTGACCTCCCACAAAGTGGCTTACAGGTTAACTTCCACACTGGGAAATTAGCAATAGTGTGTGTTTACCGTAATTCCTTGGGTATGAGGCCCGCTGTCACATGTTCTGTTCGAACTTGTTCCTGGTCTTTCATTAGCTGCAGCATCGTCTCTGTGGGCACACGTAAACTCTGTGAACATTTCTTCAAGTGTACCAGTCTAGCCTAATAATAGAAGATGATTGCAAAACAATCTCTTAATTTATTGGCACGGATGAAAACGTAATATGTGGTAATTCATGTGGGAGGAAAATGGAGTACCCGGAGAAACTCACCTGTCTGATTTGGCGACCACCATTACCATCTCATATACATGCCGGTCAGAGGATCGAACCCAGGTTTCATTGGTGAGAAGTGAACATGCTAATCATTGCGAATTTGTACACACTTGCTCCTGGTTGACCTTGAAAAATGTCACAGTAGGCGATAGTAATCTCTGCATATGGGCAAATAAGGCTGAACAGGCCCCCGCCATTACAATGGCAAGATGTGTTGTTTGCTGACAGGTGGTCTTATATACCAGGCTAAATATCAAAATGATGTTTTTGAAGTAATGTTTTTTTTTAAATCTTTATTCGCAGGTTGTCTTATTACTTGGTGATTTTTATTCACATTCTTTAGTCTTTTTTTTTGCAGGTGATGTGTTTCGCAAGTGGCTTTTATCACAGATTGCATTAAATTTTAATTCCTGGCTAATATTTATTACAACTTACGCTCTCCGATTTGATGCATTTTCCACACATAGGACAGTCTAACACGACAGTTCTTGCTGACTCAAGCAGCTGGACTTCCTCTCTCTTCCGTTTATCCACTGCTTCCACTCTATCAATACATCTTAAATATCATAAAAACAACTCATAAATATATACACGTAGGATATTAATAACTCCGAAAACAGAACAGAAACAGGGGAATAACTCTTGTGTTTTCATGGACGAAATTCAAAGTTATGTTCATATTCTTTTTTTACGTTTATTTATCGTCGCTACCGGCTACCCATATGAGCAATGCCTCCTGAGATTAGTCATTTTAGATTTTTGGAGGATAGCAGATAGACAGAGATATACAGTAATCACTGTGACCATATAGAGATATACAGCAATCACTGTGACTATACAGAGATATATACAGCAATCACTGTGACCAGACAGAGATATACAGCAATCAATGTGACCAGACAGAGATATACAGCAATCACTGTGACTAGACAGAGATATACAGCAATCACTGTGACCAGACAGAGGTGCACAGCAATCACTGTGACCATACAGAGATATATACAGCAATCACTGTGACCATACAGAGATATACAGCAATCACTGTGACCATACAGAGATATACAGCAATCACTGTGACCATACAGATATATACAGCAATCACTGTGACCAGACAGAGATATACAGCAATCACTGTGACCAGACAGAGGTGCACAGCAATCACTGTGACCATACAGAGATATATACAGCAATCACTGTGACCATACAGAGATATACAGCAATCACTGTGACCATACAGAGATATACAGCAATCACTGTGACCATACAGATATATACAGCAATCACTGTGACCAGACAGAGATATACAGCAATCACTGTGACCAGACAGAGGTGCACAGCAATCACTGTGACCATACAGAGATATATACAGCAATCACTGTGACCATACAGAGATATACAGCAATCACTGTGACCATACAGAGATATACAGCAATCACTGTGACCATACAGATATATACAGCAATCACTGTGACCAGACAGAGATATACAGCAATCACTGTGACCAGACAGAGGTGCACAGCAATCACTGTGACCATACAGAGATATATACAGCAATCACTGTGACCATACAGAGATATACAGCAATCACTGTGACCATACAGAGATATACAGCAATCACTGTGACCAGACAGAGATATACAGCAATCACTGTGACCAGACAGAGATGTACAGCAATCACTGTGACCAGACAGAGGTGCACAGCAATCACTGTGACCAGACAGAGATATACAGCAATCACTGTGACCATACAGAGATATACAGCAATCACTGTGACCATACAGAGATATACAGATATATACAGCAATCACTGTGACCATACAGAGATATACAGATATATACAGCAATCACTGTGACCATACAGAGATATACAGCAATCACTGTGACTAGATAGAGATATATACAGCAATCACTGTGACTAGATAGAGATATATACAGCAATCACTGTGACCATTCAGAGATATACAGCAATCACTGTGACCATACAGAGATATACAGCAATCACTGTGACCAGACAGAGATATACAGCAATCACTGTGACCAGACAGAGATATACAGTAATCACTGTGACCATACAGATATATACAGCAATCACTGTGACCATACAGATATATACAGCAATCACTGTGACCATACAGAGATATACAGCAATCACTGTGACCATACAGATATATACAGCAATCACTGTGACCATACAGAGATATACAGCAATCACTATGACCATACAGATATATACAGCAATCACTGTGACCATACAGATATATACAGCAATCACTGTGCCCATACAGATATATACAGCAATCACTGTGACCATACAGATATATACAGCAATCACTGTGCCCATACAGCGATATACAGCAATCACTGTGCCCATACAGAGATATACAGCACTCACTGTGACCAGACAGAGATATACAGCAATCACTGTGACCATACAGAGATATACAGCAATCACTGTGACCATACAGAGATATACAGCAATCACTGTGACCATACAGAGATATACAGCAATCACTGTGACCATACAGATATATACAGCAATCACTGTGACCATACAGATATATACAGCAATCACTGTGACCATACAGATATATACAGCAATCACTGTGACTAGATAGAGATATACAGTAATCACTGTGACCATACAGAGATATACAGCAATCACTGTGACCATACAGAGATATACAGCAATCACTGTGACCAGACAGAGATATACAGCAATCACTGTGACCAGACAGAGATATACAGCAATCACTGTGACCATACAGATATATACAGCAATCACTGTGACCATACAGAGATATACAGCAATCACTGTGACCAGACAGAGATATACAGCAATCACTGTGACCATACAGAGATATATAGCAATCACTGTGACCAGACAGAGATATACAGCAATCACTGTGACCAGACAGAGATGTACAGCCATTACTGTGACCAGACAGAGATATACAGCAATCACTGTGACCAGACAGAGATATACAGCTACCACTGTGACCAGACAGAGATATACAGCCATCACTGTGACCATTCAGAGATATACAGCAATCACTGTGACCAGACAGAGATATACAGCAATCACTGTGACCAGACAGAGATATACAGCAATCACTGTGACCATTCAGAGATATACAGCAATCACTGTGACCATTCAGAGATATACAGCAATCACTGTGACCATACAGATATATACAGCAATCACTGTGACCATTCAGAGATATACAGCAATCACTGTGACCATACAGAGATATACAGCAATCACTGTGACCATACAGAGATATACAGCAATCACTGTGACCATACAGAGATATACAGCCATCACTGTGACCAGACAGAGATATACAGCAATCACTGTGACCAGACAGAGATATACAGCTATCACTGTGACCAGACAGAGATATACAGCCATCACTGTGACCATCCAGAGATATACAGCAATCACTGTGACCAGACAGAGATATACAGCAATCACTGTGACCATACAGAGATATACAGCAATCACTGTGACCAGACAGAGATATACAGCAATCACTGTGACTAGATAGAGATATATACAGCAATCACTGTGACTAGATACAGAGATATACAGCAATCACTGTGACCATACAGAGATATACAGCAATCACTGTGACCATACAGAGATATACAGCCATCACTGTGACCAGACAGAGATATACAGCAATCACTGTGACCAGACAGAGATATACAGCTATCACTGTGACCAGACAGAGATATACAGCCATCACTGTGACCATCCAGAGATATACAGCAATCACTGTGACCAGACAGAGATATACAGCAATCACTGTGACCATACAGAGATATACAGCAATCACTGTGACCAGACAGAGATATACAGCAATCACTGTGACCATACAGAGATATATACAGCAATCACTGTGACCATACAGAGATGTACAGCAATCACTGTGACCAGACAGAGATATACAGCAATCACTGTGACCATACAGAGATATATACAGCAATCACTGTGACCATACAGAGATATACAGCAATCACTGTGACCAGACAGAGATATACAGCAATCACTGTGACCAGACAGATATACCTGTTTACATGTTGTTCCCTGCGTTGTACACTCATGAGATCCAAGTTCTTGTTGCATACCTGACATATAGCCAACAACTCTGTGGCGTCTCCTGCAGAAACTGAAAATTTGAAAACATACAATAGTTTGTCACACAGACTTTATCATAAATTTAAGGGCAATAGCAAGGAGCATCTAACGGGATTGGGGCAGTATCTGGAGGTACACAATCCAGTACCGGGATACAAACATGTGCTAGAAAACAAATACAATTGACCAGTAGCTGCCTGTCAATCAAACTAAACAATAATCCAATCAGATATCGTTATTTCACAACACGTGTCTCGAATTAATATCCTCCGATAAGCTACCATGAAAACTACATTGTAATAACGGGGAAGCTGCCGTTTTAAAATTAGAAAATAATGATTAACCCTTTATTAGATATAGATATGGAAATTAATTGTATGTAAACATTTAACAAATATTATTCATAGACTACAGATAAACATTCTAGCTAGATAGATACATTTAAAGACAAATCGGTACAAAGATTAAAGATATTCATGCTTGATGAGCGATTTAATTTCACTGTTATTGGCAATGTTTGTGCAAAAACTGTCATTCTTTTGTTGAATTTTAATTGTTGATGATATTTTACTAATCTGAATGCTCCAGGCTATGTGATGCACCATATAAGTGCTTAATCACCTTGTGTATTATACAATATACCATTATACTGACTGGGGACACTCTGATTGGATGTTTAGACAGCTGTCGATCATCTTATACATATCAAGCCTGATAGTTATATATCGATATATAGTTTATATTTTACATTTGTTTTAATTATTAGAAAATTATAAGCAGAAATATTGCATCATCACTGTTATAAGGATCATTCTCAGTAAATGTCTTAGTAGTTATATAAGTTCGTTCATATGTAAATTTATGTTTATTTACTTGTAATCCGTGTATGTCGAGGGAAGTAAAGTGTGTATACAACAGGAAATTGATAGATACATTGATGTTTTATACAAATAAATGACAGGTATTTCATCGTTCCCCCTCTTTGTGCCACACAATATCTACGTACTATGATCATGACCATCCATCAGCAATAGTTACTGCTTTATATGCGACTGACACCCATCTTATTATTTTAGTGTAGTACTAGTATAACATAAATAGTTACAGTGTATTTTTCGACACCACACTCCCTTCAGACAAATATTTCCGGCACGTTCTAAATATAATACGTTCAATCAGGGCCTGTTTTATCTAGCTATAGTCCTGGTTCAATCCATATAGTTCTATATAACATATAGCCATATTGTATTTGTTTGTCGGAAGTTTCGCGTTACTGTTTTATCTAGCTATAGTCCTGGTTCAATCCATATAGTTCTATATAACATATAGCCATATTGTATTTGTTTGTCGGAAGTTTCGCATTACTGTTTTATCTAGCTATAGTCCTGGTTCAATCCATATAGTTCTATATCTATATATCATATAGCCATATTGTATTTGTTTGTCGGAGGTTACTGTTTTATCTAGCTATAGTCCTGGTTCAATCCATATAGTTCTATATAACATATAGCCATATTGTATTTGTTTGTCGGAAGTTTCGCGTTACTGTTTTATCTAGCTATAGTCCTGGTTCAATCCATATAGTTCTATATAACATATAGCCATATTGTATTTGTTTGTCGGAAGTTTCGCATTACTGTTTTATCTAGCTATAGTCCTGGTTCAATCCATATAGTTCTATATCTATATATCATATAGCCATATTGTATTTGTTTGTCGGAGGTTACTGTTTTATCTAGCTATAGTCCTGGTTCAATCCATATAGTTCTATATAACATATAGCCATATTGTATTTGTTTGTCGGAAGTTTCGCGTTACTGTTTTATCTAGCTATAGTCCTGGTTCAATCCATATAGTTCTATATAACATATAGCCATATTGTATTTGTTTGTCGGAGGTTTCGTGTTACTGTTTTATCTAGCTATAGTCCTGGTTCAATCCATATAGTTCTATATATCATATAGCCATATTGTATTTGTTTGTCGGAGGTTACTGTTTTATCTAGCTATAGTCCTGGTTCAATCCATATAGTTCTATATATCATATAGCCATATTGTATTTGTTTGTCGGAGGTTACTGTTTTATCTAGCTATAGTCCTAGTTCAATCCATATAGTTCTAAATAACATATAGCCATATTGTATTTGTTTGTCGGAGGTTTCGTGTTACTGTTTTATCTAGCTATAGTCCTGGTTCAATCCATATAGTTCTATATATCATATAGCCATATTGTATTTGTTTGTCGGAGGTTTCGTGTTACTGGCTGTCAGACACTTCGACCCCAAAATCAAAATCTTCGGACAACTCGACCCCAAAAACATCACGACCCCCATATAATCAGTACTACTAGGCGGTGATATTATATATTATTTAATTTGTGGTTGTCAACGGTCGTTGCTGATATTTTATTTTGTAGAAAGTATTGGTATGTCATACATATATGTTAATATATGTTTATAAACATTTATTATCATTAATGTTATACGTGAAATCAGCCGCAATTTATGCACGTGGTAAGGGATGTCACATTCTAATAGAATAGACGTGTATTAATAGTTGTATACTGTTTTTGTTTTACTTATCCATAATTTGCGGTTGATTTCACGGATAATATTAATTACTATACTTACATTATATAATATGACATACACATACGTTATCAGTTCAATAAATTTGTACATAGATGTACGGTAATGATGGATATTTTATATTGGATATTTTATATGGTTCTTAAATATAATGTATTTGTGCAAAATTTACAATTGTGCAATAAAATATTTAAAACTTTTAAATAGTTGGTAATCACAAATTAAATTATTAGACCTAACTCGCATTTCCACAATAGGTACATTAACAAAGTAACGAAGGTTGAATTACACATATGCTACAAATTGTCATGTCTTCAAGTACATAAATATGTTCCTGCGTATCATATGGACCCTATTATGTCAGAATACAAAGTTTAATATCATTAGCAGTTCTTTTGTCGATTGAATTATATATAATATTATACATATATTTACATGAAATACACACTTACCCGTGTTGCACGTGCGATATTGCCATTTATCACACCGATTGCAAGAAAGCGCATGCTGCCGAGGGCGCACTGCCTCATCACAAAAGACACAGTTATCCGTCATAATCACAAATCAATAACACACATACACAATTAATATTCAAAAGAATATAGGACACAATCACAAAACAAATTCAAAAACAGAATCCAAGACACATAATTAAATAACACTGGAATTATAGTATTGTATAGTAATTATGTCCGAAAACAGTAATCAGGGATGAGAGTGGCCAGTGAAAAAAACATGTTCACATAATGTTTACTACTCAGTACCCACTACTATAATGTCACTTATGTGAGCCAAATCAAAATAAATGTCATATGATCTATTAGTGATGATAGTACATGGTAAAGTGTACATATAAAATGCCAGTCTTTTGTATCCACATGCTCTTGGATTTTGATGTCTGTTTAGTTTCTGATTTACAATGACTAAAAAATTTGAATAAAATCTATTACATATGAACTTCACTCAGGAATAAAAACAGGTTTGCCTAAATCAATTTAGTACACAAGCACACTATTGAACTCTTCAATGCTTCTTTGACGCCATCCTCTTCTTTGCAAGAGCAGTAAGTCTGGCTTTGGCAGCTTCATGTTTAGATTTTTTTTCCAGAAACACTCTTTGCTGCGACAACTGCAGCGTCCTGGGCTTTCCTTTTTGACTGCAGCTTGTGTTATTGAATGTCAAGTGATAAGTTTTTTCTGCTCTATTTCGCTTTTAACACTGTCTTGTTCAGATTTATATGATTGGTATGCACTTCTAATATTTTGACACAGTTTACCATCGACTGGCTCATGAATAATAATCCTTCTTGCCAAAAAGTGCCACTGCAGTTTTGCCACTCGCCTTCATGGGATATCTGACACTCTGTATGGCACTGTAAGTCTTGATGCCCAATCAACTTGATTTGGCATCCAGTATATCTCCCATACTATTGAAGGAGCATTCCACTTGAGGCCCATGGAAGCAACTTAATAGAGCTTTCACAATCTTGGAAAGGGTGGGGTAGTTGCCACACTCAAACACATTTTCAGTCCACCATGTGTCCAAGCGATATGGTCCTGTTGGTCTAACAATTTTGCCACCAGTGTGCAATCTCCTAACCTCCAAATCATACATATTCTCTTCATCATTGGACAGGACTTCCTTCATATCTGACTTTAGCTCCAACATGTGCTTGACAGTCACAGAGTGGCCCAGAGCTAACGGATCCAGGGCTGATAGGCATGTCAGAAGACTGTTGTTGACCGGTGTCACATGAGATTTTCACCCGCGCGATATAAAATAGTCAGATGACTCTCACATACCATAAGATAGAAGCAACACAGCAACAACAACGTTTGACAAAAATATTGGGGGGCGGGTGAAAGTCTCATGGGGGGGTGAACATTTCATGGCATTTTTTTCACCCATGGGTGAAAATGTCGCGCGATATTTTCACCCACAGGTGAAAAAATAGGCGGGTGAAAATATCATATGACACCGGCATTCTTTTCTGCAGCTGTTGACCACAGTACCTGGAAGAACATAATTGGTTCTTCTTGTTTTCAGCTGGTCCTGATGTTTCTTAGTATTTACATGACTCTGGAAGGTCTTCCACCCACGACTTTTGTACACCAGTTCACAATCACACCAAAGACAATATGCCTTCCCGGGAGTAGTCAGCTTTCGGATAAAGGTTGACAGGAACACGTCATCGACTTTCCTTTCAAGCCACTCCCATTTCCATTGGTTTGAAAGACCGACATCAAGTTGCTTAGCATCGCAACTGTTCCTGTCCAGGATGTCGGATCGACCCATGATGTCACGACAACACCTGTAACATACAACATTTTGACATTGCAAATATCTCCACATACAAAACAATAGTGGCTGCACAAGGCTCACAGACCCTGCTCGAAAAACGGGCCAAGTTCGAACCTCCAAGGCAAAATAGTCATGACCCTTCTAAGCCATTTATTATTTCCAACCATGCACAAAAACACACTCCAGCCAAACAAGACTCAAATAAATGGCAACAATAAAGTTTCAAACCCCACTCAAACAATTGCAGTCTGTAGCACTACCATGAAAGAAAATAAAATGCTGCACACACAAAAAAATGGCAGAAAACGGCAGAGTACAGATCCAAGAAAAAATTGGACATGACACATCCTAGAACGGAGCCGTTTCATGTTTTTCACCACCATTTACCCAGACCTGTATAAAGTGGGGGATAAGGCAGAATGAAAGAGGTGGGTGGGGGTACTCCATGCTCATATATATAAAGAAATAATAAACTACATTCATTGTCATGGAGCACACGTCTCTTTCTACTAATACATACATACATTACCGAATTTATAATAAACAATAAATACCTGTACTGTAGGCTGTACTGTAATGTCTGTATCTACTTCGGGCCAAGCGCAAAATAAAGAATCCTCGTGATAATATCATGTATCACACTATTGCTGACAAACGTGTTTCAGAACCACAGAAAATGCCAGTCTTATGTAAAGTGAAATTCATAGAAGATGGATATTCATTGGCTGTATAGTGATGGAATTCCACTCGCAGATCCAATGAAATTAACGGACACACTTTCCATTGTTATTAACCTGAAGCTGCCGATTTGCAATGCTTATGTGGTCGGAAACAATCAAGACTATGACTAATTTCGGCGCGAGTATTCGTTGAACTTTGGTGAATGAGCTGTCAAATTGTGCTTATGGGGCCCCATATTTTCTCAATGAATTTACACTGATCTCAAGAACGTGTTTTTCGAGAGAGAATCCGCCAAAAAACGGAGAATTCTCATCCCCGAGTCTGTAATGTACGAACTCATTTGTGTGTTTCACGTTTATTTATCATCGCTACTGGTTGCCCATATGAGCGACGCCTCCTGAAGATATTAGTCATTTTAGATTTTGGAGCATAGTGCAATGATACAGACAGAGACCCATTCCAGAGTCTCCTCTGGTTCTTTTACGTGCACCGACACAAGACCTCGGTTTAACGTCCCATCTAAAATACAGTTAATTTTATTAGGGTCAGACGAACCTGCGATCCCTGGATTACCAGTCCAGCATGATACCACTGGACTACAGATCCGTCTGTGTACGAAATCAATATTTGTGATTTATATATAAGTTTCTTACATTAACTCAAAAACAATATTTAAATGAAGAGAAAATCATCTGTGACACCTTTTAAAAGATAAAAGAAAAACAAGCTCCCATATTCACAAGTAATTGCATTAACACTTATTTACCGGGGTACATAATTATCGAAACACTAAATACATAATGGGGATAATGAATACAACAACAACAATATAACACTTTTATTTAATCATAATTGTATACAATTATAAAATTTGCTATCAGCAAGTGTTGATAAGTATTGATTGTGATTTCATTAGGCCACTTCAAACAGGTAAATGTGCTTGTGTTATTCACAGTTTAGTTTAATATTAGTTTAATAAAAACAAGCATTATTACCAATCATCATTGTACATACATATAGTACATATACAAAATAAATAAATGGGGTCGAGCTGTCCAATGTGTGGGCCGAGATGTCCTGGAGGCGAGATGTCCAAAGGGGTCGAGATGTCCTGTACCCGTGTTACTGGGTCACATGATCTTAGGGACGGAGCGATAGGGCATTTCGCGACTAGTCCATTAATTCCAGCTACAACATTTTCGGCAATCACTAGTAGTTATGGGGGTATAGATATCTAACACCAAATATATTAAGTTTCATCCATCTGTTTTCAAGACACTGCTCTGATGCCAGATAATACCACAATAATTATACGCCTTTGGCGATGAATAATAATACTCGGACATATTATAACACACACTCAGGGCTCATTCTAGGTCAGATTTTTTGGGAGAAGTGAGAACGCGCACGATAGCATACTTAAATTGTTAATTTAATCAATCTCAACAAAATGGAGCTAAAATACACAGTATGACCATTAAATACAACATTTGAATGTTAATACCAAAATCATTTTCCGGAACAAACTATAAGTTACCCGCATTTTGTTTTGAAATATAAGCGAGTTCATTTTGAATATACTGATGCCAGGGCGCAAATTATACGACGCCAGGGAATGATAAAACTACTTTGTAGCCAATACACAATTTAATTTACGAGTTTTTATGATTTATTGCAATTCGTAACTAAATATATTTTATGAAATTTCATAGTAATTCCGAGTGATCACGTCGTTATCTTACATTATGAAATGAACATTTTCAGATTCGTCCCAGTCTGAGAACAGCTGATCAAAAATCACTTTCACTCGCCATAATAACTCGGAATTTCAGTTGATTTCGCAAATGATACTAATCATAAATTTACATATGCATAAAAATGTGCTTAAATTAAAAAATTGCATAGCTATTGAAATGAATACATGTATGTCCCCTTTATATAAGAAATTTATGTTTTACAATGTCGAGGAACCGTACTCGATCCGTTTCGTACTCGATCCATTTCGCACCAATTTCATGAAAAACTAAAATTAATGCAGATCAACTAAAAAAATGTATTTTGTATAATCGACATTTCTATTGGTTTGTCACGGCTAATCTGGTTGCAGGACCCCACAAGGCTCATGTTGAAATCAACTACGCGTGATCATTTGATTACCTTTGCAACTGGGATACAATGTAGAACTATACACGTTGTATGTATGTAGGATACATTAATGTCAAATCACTTGCGGGGACCTAGACGTGCTTTCCTGGGCATAATTAGTCGACCTGAGAGGTTAACCAGTACTAAGCAGTTTGTGTGAGGTGCCTTGCTCAGTATCAAACCCGGACAGTTCTATTTCAAATCCAATGATCTACATGTACCACAAAGCAACATGAAACTTAAATACTTGTAAGGTTCTAAACCCAGATGCAAAGCTCAGCAAACTAGTCAATGTTTTCTAATTATGATAACAAAATTACTGGCAGCATCCAAGACACACCTTGGTCCAGAGGTTATTAAATGGTCGAGAAAAAGTTGAGGTTATTAAATGGTCGAGAAAAAGTTATCTTTACGGAAAGTACCAACATGCATACAGTTTGACTCTTGAAAAATGCAGCTTGACTCTTGAGATTTTGACCTCAAGGGTCATTGACTCTTGACTTTCAAAGTCAAACGCCCTGTGAATAGAATGAGTGCTTTCTAATGGGCCAGTACTTCTTACTGGACAAAATTGTATATGAAAATGGGAATTTGAAATGTGTTCATGTACTGAAATAACACCAAACAATGACAACAAAGGCGTCCTCCTACCGAGCTGGAGGTCGATGGTTCAAACCTTGTCACTAGTAGCTAGGGGGGGGTAAAGATATAGATTCTGATATGGTCGGTTGGTGAGCCGCCAGCTAGTTAAATAATGGTTATCGATTGCCTATCAGCTAGGCGCCTGGCCTTCAAGGATAGGATTTGGGAAGTGATGTCCATAAGAGTTGTCTCATAAGTCAGAAATGGCTGGCCCTTTCAATAGGGGTGACACTATAATAAACAAACACTTTACTTTTTTACATTGTACAATATATGCTTTCAGTGTGACTGGAGAGGAATAAACCTAGCTAAATAAACCTAATTTACAGTACTTGATCTTGAATTTAGTTTATTCCGTCCTTACCATCAGTTCGGATGGGTGCAGGTTTTCTGTCCTTCTCCGGTTTTGACTTGTTATCCCCACATCCTGGGAACTTAAGGGGGTGCCGGAACTCACAAGTTTCATTTAAATCCACTTTCCCATGTAGAGCAATCTTTACATTGTCAGATATTTTATCGATAGATGCTTCAGGTCTCCGAGACTTCTTTGTCAATGAAAGCTTTGTAGCTTTCTTTCCTACCGTCTTATCTGCCGCTGGCATTTCTAAGAACTTCACAGTTACAATGTATAATTATATTTCCTCCGTCTTAAGATCTCAGTCAGCTACCCTGGTATTTCTAAGAACTTCACTGTTACAATGTATAATTATATTTCCTCCGTCTTAAGATCTGTCAGCTACCCTGGTATTTCTAAGAACTTCACAGTTATAGTTCGTCCAACATCGGATTACCATTTATCTACATGTACTTCGTTGAGCACAAGTATTTAATACGCATACAATATCCACACTATGTTAATATCAAACCATAGTTCATGACCAAGTTTTGTAGTAAATAACACAATTCTAAGCAATTTTGCAACCTTGTCATTAGCACACTACAGCCTAAAGGCATTACTTCTTATCCTTCAAGTCCGATGCTCGATTTTTCAATGTAGCAATTCTGTCATCTAAGAGAATTTTGTCATTCATGGCTGCCTCGTTTTGGAGTCTATGTTTCTCTGCTATTCTGTCTTTATTTGCACGTGCATACATTCTAAGAGAAATGAAGAAAATCAGTCGCTTATTGCCTACATTGTGAACCATTTCTAGTGTCCCAGGTCACACATCACTGCATAGGGATACATTTACAGTCAAACCTGTGTTAGTGGCCACCTCTATTAAGCAACCAACCTGTATTAAGCAGCTGGTTTTCAGATTCCCAATATATTATTTTGTATATAATTTACCTCTATTAAGCAGCCACCTGTGCTAAGCAGCCACTTTCGGTAATTCCCTTGGCTGGCTACTTAAGACAGGTTTGACTGTATAACATTTATACAAAACAAAAGAAGGAAAAGTTACAGTTCTCAAGAAGGTATTTTTGCATTTTATTGAAAACCTAGATCATTTGAACACACCTTGCATGCTGGGACAATAAAGGCTATAAATAGTTGAAATCAATTGCAGCAGACAACAATTCATTAATTTGTTTTTCTTATTTGTAACTAAAAACTCTGGAAATATGTTAACAATTCAAACCTTATTTATTGCCGAAGATTGTTGTCGTTACGACACAAATCTAATGAAATTCAATGACACGTTCAACTGTTATTTTCACTGCTAGTGTGCAGAGTTAAAAAAATCAAGGATCACCTCATAAACGGGCAATACTTCATGTGAATGCTATCATTAGCTTCCAATAGGCAGTCATTTGCACAGTCAATGTCATTTAATAAACAAGTGACACTTGGCCACTCACCGGACAAAACATCAGCCAATCTGCATCAAGCTAATGACTTAAACTTGAGTTTGTGATCTGAGAATAGCTTTATAAACTCCGACCCTGGATTTTGATATATACTGTATCTGACCAAGATTGATAACATTCTGACTATTAGCTTAAAGCAGCATTACATCGTAATAAGGATGTTTTGGGTAAAATATAAATACTAATATGTGTGTGTTTACAAAAATCGAAATAGTCGCTCAGAAACGATAAAATTCCCCATAAATTTAAACCGTCGTATACGCGAATTTGTTTATCAACACACGAAATGTAAACACGCACAGTGCGCATGCGTGAAACAACAGAGGATGTAGAAAACAACGTATATATTTTGAACATGAAAGACTATCTAGCTATCTTCCTCTAATGTCGAACCCCTCACGGGGATGTAGAAATGTCCCTAAAAGACTTAGCTAACAGAGGTATGAATCAACATATCAAATAATTTAATCAAAAAAGACAAAATGGGACAAATTGGGACGATGCATTCCGAATGTAAACAAGTGCGGATGATGCATTCCGGTTGTAAATAAGTGCGTGACCGATCGACTCGGAAAGTCCTACTTTCGGTTTCGAGTTTGTTTTATCGCCAAAAAAACACTGTTTACCAAATGAACATAAGCATACAAAGTATAATGTTAGAATGTATAGCAGCATTGCTACCCATATGCAAAAATTGAATTGTTCAAATATCTTTTATTTCATACGATGTAATGCTGCTTTAAAAGACATGTTGCTAAAAAAATCTTTGATTTAACCAACATGTACTGACCAAGTTTATTGATGGATTGACCTACGTAATTTAACAAGATTAGTAGGCCATTGTTCAGCTGCTTGCTATACAGGTATGTAATATGTTTATTTAATTTGTTTCTAGGGTCAAGTTGTTATTGATGCAGGACGACCCTATTAGCCTCTCCATATCAGTTTTTAAGGCATGGGTGGGCATCCGGAGAGAAACACAGACAGTCTGCAAGTCAGCAGGAAACGTTCATCGCTACCGGTTGCCCATATGAGTGACACCTCCTGAAGAGATTAAGTCATTTAGATTGTGGAGGATTGTGCAAGATAAGAGACCCATTGCAGTCTACTCTGGTACTTTTATGTGTATGGTATAGAGCACCAACACAAGACCATGGCTGAAAGTCCCATCAGAAAGACGTAAAAATTTTAGGGTGACTGGGGAACGAACCTGCAATCCCTGGATTCGCAGTCCAAGGTGTTAACCACTGGACTACTAACCCATAAAAACAAACAAGGTCTCAGTGCCTTTTATACTTAGTTATGTTTGCAAGACAAAAACTGCTGGTCAAATAGTAATGTAGTAACATAAACCAAATGACACCAAAAACAAGCTAAATCTACAGGTGACCCGGACATGGCATAACCCTGATGACAAATGCAAACAAACAAGCTAAGTCTACAGGTGACCCGGACATGGCATAACCCTGATGACAAATGCAAACAAACAAGTTAAGTCTACAGATGACCTGGACATGGCATAACCCTGATGACAAATGCAAACAAACAAGCTAAATCTACAGGTGACCCGGACATGGCATAACCCTGATGACAAATGCAAACAAACAAGCTAAGTCTACAGGTGACCCGGACATGGCATAACCCTGATGACAAATGCAAACAAACAAGCTAAGTCTACAGATGACCTGGACATGGCATAACCCTGATGACAAATGCAAACAAACAAGCTAAATCTACAGGTGACCCGGACATGGCATAACCCTGATGACAAATGCAAACAAACAAGCTAAGTCTACAGGTGACCCGGACATGGCATAACCCTGATGACAAATGCAAACAAACAAGCTAAGTCTACAGGTGACCTGGACATGGCATAACCCTGATGACAAATGCAAACAAACAAGCTAAGTCTACAGATGACCTGGACATGGCATAACCCTGATGACAAATGCAAACAAACAAGCTAAATCTACAGGTGACCCGGACATGGCATAACCCTGATGACAAATGCAAACAAACAAGCTAAGTCTACAGGTGACCCGGACATGGCATAACCCTGATGACAAATGCAAACAAACAAGCTAAGTCTACAGATGACCTGGACATGGCATAACCCTGATGACAAATGCAAACAAACAAGCTAAATCTACAGGTGACCCGGACATGGCATAACCCTGATGACAAATGCAAACAAACAAGCTAAGTCTACAGGTGACCCGGACATGGCATAACCCTGATGACAAATGCAAACAAACAAGCTAAATCTACAGATGAGTACCGGACATGGCATAACCCTGATGACAAATGCAAACAAACAAGCTAAATCTACAGGTGACCCGGACATGGCATAACCCTGATGACAAATGCAAACAAACAAGCTAAATCTACAGATGACCCGGACATGGCATAACCCTGATGACAAATGCAAACAAACAAGCTAAATCTACAGGTGACCCGGACATGGCATAATCCTGATGACAAATGCAAATAAACAATCTAAGTCTACAGGTGACCCGGACATGGCATAAACATGTTGACATATGCAAACAAACAATCTAAGTCTACAGGTGACCCGGACATGGCATAAACATGTTGACATATGCAAACAAACAATCTAAGTCTACAGGTGACCCGGACATGGCATAATCCTGATGACAAATGCAAACAAACAATCTAAGTCTACAGGTGACCCAGACATGGCATAAACATGTTGACAAATGCAAACAAACAAGCTAAGTCTACAGGTGACCACCATGACCTGGTCAGGACTTACACTGATTGACAAATAACAAAAGACATGTACATTGGCATGAGTTAATTTTACAATCGGTAATAATTAACCAAATCTAGTGGTCGTAATGTCGAATATTTATTGAACTTAGAAATACTGAACGTTCAATAAAACTACATAAATCATATAGTAAATATAACAGCTTTTGATTTTATTTGTGTTTGATCTTTTGGCATATTTGGGTCTGGTCCGTAAAGTCATTTTCCTTCCATCTTATATACAGTAAGCTACCCACCTCCTCTAATCCATAGACGATCCCATTAGTTCATACTTACCACTAATCTAGCATGTTTTCTTAATACATACTATTGAATTCAGGTAGTGACTGCAATATATTCTAGTTATATATGCGCCAAGTGTAGGCTGCAGAAAATTTAGTGCTCTTATAATTGGATTATTTCGTTAAAACTAGTGACTGTAGAACTGTGATTTTTGTACAGTATCTCATGAATATACAGGAGTTACTATTCTGTGCTTTTTAATTGGAATTATCTATTCAATATTGAATGTCATACTCTGAAACAATTGGATGTACAAATAAGAAACTATTTATACTTTATAAAATTGTGTAACTTTTTGATGAACACAATTTCACGGTTACAATGTGCTTTGTCAAGTATAATTATTGAAATTGGCAGGTGTAGCTAGAAGGCTTTCACAGTATCAGATTAAACATGTCCCTCGCCCTGGTAGTCGACGGGGCGGGGGTGTGGCTCTGATATATAAAACTGGAATAGATGTCAACATTGTGTCCTCTACACATGACAATGAATTTTCAACTTTTGAGTATTTAGATTGTAATGTAAATATTAAGTCCTATTCTTTACGCTTATCAGTAATATACAGACCACCCCCAAATAAAGAAAATGGTTAGAAAACTAACGTATTTCTTGAAGACGAATGGCCACTGTTCTTGTCCAAATACGCCACCATTGACAAAAATATCATAATCACTGGAGATTTAAACTTTCATTTGGATAACTACTCTGACCGTGATGCAATAAAATTTAACAGTACTCTACAATCCTGTGACATGACACAACATGTGAAAGAGCCTACCCACGTCCGTGGTCACATCCTGTATGTGGTCATTACAAGGGAAAATGACAAAACTGTGTCAGAAGTAGTGGTTACTGACCCAGGTTTTTCAGATAACTCGGGCAAAGTGACAAGAGACCTCTTCGCAGTCATGTTTCATGCAAGAGCAGCCAAACTGGCTCCTGTACGAAAAACAGTGTCATATAGAAAATTCCGTTCAATAGATGTAGATACCTTAAAAGTGACATCATGGCATCAGAAAAACTTCGTAATAGTTTGCAATGCACGGATGCTGACGATCTTGTCAACATATACAACAGTGAACTTTCTGCATTGGTTGATAAACATGCCCCTTTACGTACAAAAACGATTACATTAAGGCCTTCATGTCCCTGGTTGACAGAGGAACTCCACGATGCCAAACATGTAAAGCGTAAATTTGAACGCAAGTGGAAAAAATCAAGATTAACTGTCGACCATGAAATATACAGGAGTGCCAAGGTTAATGAAATGTTGAAATAAGCTTGGCTTGACTACTTTTCTGATAAAGTAATATCTTGCGGTCGTGATCAAAAAAACATGTTCAAAATCACTGAACACCTGCTTGAAGGCGATAGTGAAATAGCGCTTCCATCAGGCAAAAATCCCAATGAACTAGCACAGGAATTCAGTGACTTCTTCATTTCTAAGGTGGAAGGCATTAGAAATGACATATCTTTAAACCCCCAGTCGGAACTGGGTCCATTGAACATTGAAACAGAGAAACTCCCTCACATAAGCTGCTTGAACAATTTCTGTCCATCAAATGAGAAAGAAGTCGAACAGTTCATTAAAAAAGGGCCAAATAAATCCTGTGAAATAGACCCAATTCCAACATGGCTACTGAAATCTTGTCTTAGTGAAATCCTACCAATAGTGACAAAAATAATATTGTAAATATTTCATTGGAAACAGGCAATGTACCAGTCATTAAAAATCTCCCGGGTAAGACCTTTGCTGAAAAAACCAAGTCTTGATCAAAACACTTTGAAGAACTACAGGCCCGTGTCAAACTTGCCGTATGTCTCGAAGATTCTGGAAAAAGTAGTAAATAGTCGAATTGATGAACATTTGACAAGTAATAACTTACACGAGGTACATCAGTCAGCGTACAGGAACTTTCATTCTACAGAAACTGCCTTACTGAAAGTCCAAAACGATATACTCCAATCTCTGGACCAGAACAATGCTATGTACAATCCTTGTGCTTTTGGACCTATCTGCTGCATTTGATACCATCGACCATAGAACACTTTTACAGCGTCTCAAACTTCAATTTGGAATTACTGGAAACCTCCCGAAATTTTACACTATGTATACCAAGCCTGTAGGAGCCATTTGTAAACACCATGGACTGAACCATCACTTTTATGCTGACGATTCCCAGCTTTACCTTTCATTCAAACCAACCGTTCAAGCCTCACATGTAGAGACACTACTTCGAGTGGAAAACTGTCTACAAGACATTGTTGCTTGGATGCATGCCAATATGTTAAAACTCAATACTGATCAAACTGAAATGATTATGTTTTCTAGTCAGCGAAATGTTCAACACATTGAAAACATAAATGTGAAAGTAGGAGACTCAAATACAGAACCATCAACATGTGTGAGAAATCTAGGTGCTTTCCTAGACTCAAGAATGGATATGGACAAACATGTAAATTCCGTGACAAAATCATGTTATGCGCAGATCCGGAGGATTGGACACATTCGGCAGTATTTAACAACAGATGCCACGAAAACTCTCATAAACTCACTTGTTACATCCAGGCTCGACTACTGTAATTCACTTTTGTACGGCTTGCCAAAAAATACATCCAATAAATTACAAACTGTTCAAAACACAGCAGCTCGCATCATAACCAGAACATCCCGTTTCAGTCATGTAACGCCCATTCTAAAAGAACTTCATTGGCTACCAGTTCAAGAAAGAATAAAGTATAAAATACTGACTCACACATATAAAGCATTGAATGGAGAAGCACCGATTTATATGAGAAACTTGCTTGAGGTTTATATACCAAGGAGAGACTTACGGTCTAAAAATGAAGCAGCTACGCTTGTGTTACCCAGAAGTCGGACTGTCACATACGGAGACAAAACTTTGGAATTCTCTTCCATCAAATCTTAGAAATGCAACAACATTGTGTTCTTTCAAAAAGGCTTTGAAGACACACCTTTTTAAATGTTCATATGGAACATAAATATCGAACTGTGTTTGTGCTCAATCAGGATTAAGACTGCAAATGAACACATTTTATTTAATTATTACCTATATTTTAATTTGTTATAATTTTAGATCCGAATATTTTATAGCATATTTAGAATGCATTGTAATTGTGTTTGCTATTTTGTCTTGTTTTATCTCATTGTATGTGGAAGTTGTTATCAATACAGGTATGTGTGATATTTAGGCTGTAAAGTGCTTTTGAACGTTTTATTTTTAGATGAAAAGAGCGCTATATAAGTTTGGTATATAATAATAATAGTTCACTGCATTCAAATTACATTGCTTGTCCATATATACATGTAGGACATATTATAAACTGTAATAAAACTTGTAAGGTCTATCGACTGAACTAACCCAGTGACAACTGGCGCCCAATGGGGATTTGATGACTTACATGAAACATATGTCTACAGAGATGGTGATGCCGACAACAACCCCTATCACCATATTTCTGTACTTCCACATAGCCGTTCCTCTCAAAAACCCAGACTTGCTCGCCTCTTTTCCGTGGTCTTCCAGACGCATTATGATAGCTGTTTTATATCCTCGATAGAATTTTCCCACTGGTTACATCTAATGCATTTAATTCTGAAATTAAAAATGAATATACATGTATATTCATATCTTCAAACTATCATTCTCAGCTAAAATAATACAACAGTATTGACTTGTCCTCTGTACATTATAGAGCCTCCGTGGTCGAGTGATCTAACAAGCTGTTGGTAGAACATGCCTTTCATCTCTATTATCAGGGCTGTGAGTTCGATCTCCGTATCAGGGACAAGTGATAAAATGATGATATATGGATGTATGTGAGGAAAGTTGCCAGAAAATTACATTGTCATCGATGTTTGTATCAGAGCAAAAATTTAAAAAATGCTGGACGGAAATCACCTATCAGGCATGGTTATACACGATCATTTCCAAAAATTCACGAATGCTCCTGTAGCCTCATGTACATTGCAAAATTGTGTCAACATATAATTTCACGTTTCTACATTATATCGATGAGATGGTGGATTTTAACTATTATGTTTATGTGGTAACGGATTGATTCGGCGTTATTGAAGTAAGGACGACGTAAATCTTGATGAAATATGTCAAATCAGACACACACTGTACTATTTACAGTTCCGTTGACCCGTAAAACATTGCAGTTTTATCAACATTACAATGCCTCGCTTTTGATTCAAGTACATCATTAATTAAGTCACGTCCTAATAGGCCTATTAATAGGATTAATGATAATCAATAATTACACGGAATACCCCCAAAGTTTCCCCAGGCTTTGATATTATCAGAAACTCAATACGGCCCAATTAATGGTCTCGGCGTTAAAAATATATTTATATGAGTGACAAGACAAAATATAACAATGCCTGTTCCCAGGCTATACAATATCATAATATACATAAATGTATCATTATGCTTAATTGAGGACGGAGGCATGATTTACCCAATCTACCCAATTCCACCGAAATCTACATGCATATTGCATAAATTTGGGCTTTGTACATATAAATATCTCATAATAATATGCAAAAATGCACATAATCGATCAAGGGAGGCTACTGCTATGCAACATATAAAGGACATAACCATGTATTAACAGACACTGTATCGAGGGCTTGGCGCAACACTAGTCTAACTCAATTTTTTCAGAAAATCACTTTTTTGCATAAATTGAATATATGACCTGAAATACACATTCTGTGAAAAAATTGGCCATAATTGCTAATTAATTAACACCCTAATTAACCAGAAACCAATAAGTCTATCTCAAACTGACAACTTTTGTTAGCGCAACACTAGTCTAACTTGAGTTGGACTTATTGTGCGCTATTTTCCTCAGCGCAACACTAGTCTAACTTGAGTTGGACTTATTGTGCGCTATTTTCCTCAGCGCAACACTAGTCTAACTTGAGTAGAGTAGTACAGGATGACATCAGTATGAACAGTGATGAGTTTTCTGACAGCCCGAGTAGAACAGAAACAGCCCAGAACGATGTCAGTATCAGCCCGAGTGTCTCACAAATAGTACAGGATGACATCAGTATGAACAGTGATGGGTTTTCTGACAGCCCGAGTAGAACAGAAACAGCCCAGAACGATGTCAGTATCAGCCCGAGTAGAACAGCAACAGCCCAGAACGATGTCAGTATCAGCCCGAGTGTCTCACAAATAGTACAGAATGACATCAGTATGAACAGTGATGGGTTTTCTGACAGCCCGAGTAGAACAGAAACAGCCCAGAACGATGTCAGTATCAGCCCGAGTGTCTCACAAATAGTACAGGATGACATCAGTATGAACAGTGATGGGTTTTCTGACAGCCCGAGTAGAACAGAAACAGCCCAGAACGATGTCAGTATCAGCCCGAGTGTCTCACAAATAGTACAGGATGACATCAGTATGAACAGTGATGGGTTTTCCGACAGCCCGAGTAGAACAGAAACAACTCGAAACGATGTCAGTAACAGCCCGAGTAGAACAGAAACAGCCCAGAACGAAGTCAGTAACATCTCGAGTGTCTCACAAATAGTACAGGATGACATCAGTATGAACAGTGATGGATTTTCCGAAATCAGCGACTCGGCATACAACAATATCCAGACTTTCAGTGATGCAGACAACAACATAGATTCATCGCAAGATGATTTCAGTGGTTATTCAAACATGAGTGATGGTGAATATAGTTGCCGGCTCTATGCTCTTAATGAGGATAGGGATATCATACTGACACATATAGGAAATGAAAGTACTTCCAGTGTTTCCTCTGTTTCCTCTGTACATGACAGTGAACTTGACAGTCTTTTTTTACTAAGTAGTTCTGAACATGATGAAAATGAGTTTGATTCCAACTCATTGCACAGCGCATCTCCAATGCATGATGGAGCTTTGTGCAAACTGTCTGTGTGTTACCACCCCATGGTCCAAAGTATTGACCTCATGACTCATGCTGCTATTTCTGATGCTGTCATGGCTGAGGAAAGCACGATATGCAATAGCGACTCTCCATCTGTCCCAGCTAGTGAAACCGTGACCTGCAATGATATATCCAAGTCTGTCCCAGCTAGTGAAACCGTGACCCGCAATGATATATCCAAGTCTGTCCCAGCTAGTGAAACCGTGTCATGCAATGATATATCCAAGTCTGTCCCAGCTAGTGAAACCGTGTCATGCAATGATATATCCAAGTCTGTCCCAGCTAGTGAAACCGTGTCGTGCAATGATATATCCGAACCTGTGCCAGCTAGTGAAACCATGACCCACAATGATCTATCCGAACCTGTCTCGGCTAGTGAAACCATGACCCACAATGATCTATCCGAACCTGTCCCAGCTAGTGAAACCGTGTCATGCAATGATCTATCCGAACCTGTGCCAGCTAGTGAAACCATGACCCACAATGATCTATCCGAGCCTGTCTCGGCTAGTGAAACCATGACCCACAATGATCTATCCGAGCCTGTCTCGGCTAGTGAAACCATGACCCACAATGATCTATCCGAACCTGTCCCAGCTAGTGAAACCATGACCCACAATGATCTATCCGAACCTGTCTCGACTAGTGAAACCATGACCCACAATGATCTATCCGAGCCTGTCTCGGCTAGTGAAACCATGACCCACAATGATCTATCCGAACCTGTGCCAGCTAGTGATACCATGACCCACAATGATCTATCTGAGCCTGTCTCGGCTGTGAAACCACGACCCACAATGATCTATCCGAACCTGTCCCAGCTAGTGAAACCATGACCCACAATGATCTATCCGAACCTGTCCCAGCTAGTGAAACCATGACCCACAATGATCTATCCGAACCTGTCCCAGCTAGTGAAACCATGACCCACAATGATCTATCCGAACCTGTCCCAGCTAGTGAAACCATGACCCACAATGATCTATCCGAGCCTGTCTCGGCTAGTGAAACCATGACCCACAATGATCTATCCGAGCCTGTGCCAGCTAGTGAAACCATGACCCACAATTATCTATCCGAACCTGTCCCAGTGAATGAAACCATGAACCGCAATGATCTATTTGAACCTGTCACAGCTAATGTCCCAGCTGCGGATCCAGAACATGACTTTAATGAATCATTTTTGGCTAGGGTAGTACAACATGGGTTGCTAAATGAATCTGAAATTGATAATTCATTTGATCTTCTTGATGGATCAGAGTCTGAGGATGATATACCATTGAGTAAATACAGAAAAAGCTCATCCATTGAGACAAGTGTAAGTACACCGCTAAAGCCCATTGATATGAATGTAATGTCAACTACACATGGAAATCAAGAAAATATTAAATACACTTGTGTTAACCATGTTAGTCCAGTTTCTCAAGAACCAACTGCAAACACAGTCGATTCTGAGCATGATGAAGTATCCCCTGTCGAAATTCCACCATCAGACCATCACATGCAATCTAGAAGAGGAAGAAAACGAACAAGAAATGAATCACGCTGGAAACGAAATGTTACTAAGGAGCAAAAAAACACTGGTAAAACATACCTTTCAAGAACTAACAAAGAAAAACGAGCACGAATATTGGGAAATGGATGTGGTCATGCATATCGATACAAAGTCATGATAGAATAAATCAAAATCAACGTGAACACATTTTTCATGAATTTTGGAGTCTTGGAGATGTTAACAGACAGAGAGACCAATTGTCCAACTGGGTACAGAGTAAACCAAAGAAAGTAGCATCTTTAGCCGGACCAAACATATCCCCTCGGCGTACAAACACGAGGACCTGGCAGTTTAGAATTGATGGATCGAATGTCAAAGTATGTAAAAAGTTCTTCCTGGATACCTTAGACATTAGTCACCAGATGGTTGATACCGTTCTAGAGAAAGCTAAAAAGGAGAATAGTGTGTCCGGGATTGTGCCCGAGGACAGAAGAGGCAAACACAATAACAGGCCAAACAAGGTACCGGAAGATAGGATAAATCAAGTTAAAGTTCACATCAACTCCTTCCCAAGGGTTGAATCGCATTATTGTCGGAAAGATACATTTAAACATTATCTTGAACCAGGCCTGAGTGTGCCAAAAATGTACATCCTTTATCAATCACATTGTGAAGTAAACAATTTTGAAGCTGTATCAATATATACTTACAGACATATTTTTGATACACACTTTAACATTGGATTTCACTCACCTACCAAAGACAGATGTGATCTGTGTGCCAGGTTCGAAAATATGTCAGAAGCAGAACGGCTAGACATGCAAACAGAATATGATAATCACATTAAGAATAAACAGCTGGCAAGGGACATGAAAGATGAGGATAAAATGAAAGCGAAAAATAATCCTGATTGTGCTGCTGCCTGCTTTGACCTCCAGCAAATTTTAGTAACCCCCAAAAGCAATGAGTCTGTTCTGTATTACAGTAGAAAACTATGCAGCTTTAATCTCACAGTTTACGATCTCGGAACAAAAGAGGGATTTTGTTATATCTGAAATTGCATCTTGTGTATATAAGTATCTTGAAAAACAAGCGGAATTAGGACGAAAAGAAGTTTCATTATTTTCTGACAACTGTGGTGGACAGAACCGCAATAGATTTTTTGTGTCAATGTTATGTTACGCAAAACAAAAATTTGGTTTCATCAGGCTGGAGCACACGTTTTTGGAGCGGGGCCACACACAGAATGAGAATGATGCCATTCATGCCACAATTGAGCACAGCAGTCGAGGCAAATCGATATATACTACTCCTCAATGGGCTGCAACGGTACGAAATGCTCGTCAGGCAAACCCATATAGTGTGGCAGAACTTGATTCTGACGACTTCTTCGATTTTAAATGCCTGTCGCAATCAATACCAAATATTGACTTTGATGTAGATGCTAAAAAAATACGATGGATGAAAATAAAGGTGGTCTCATTTGATGAAAAGGAATATGAAATTATGAATCTGAGATACAACGACTTCACTTCTGCAAGAGTTAATCTTGGTGTGAAACGCAGTAGCACAAGATTAGCTCGATCACAACAGCAATATTCTACCCAAATGAATTTTCCACCACTGAAGAAACTGTACTGCGACAGTGAGCCCCCAAAAGTGGCATTGGCCAAATACAAGGCATTAACCCAGCTATGTACATCACATATCATTCCCAAAGTTCATCATACTTTTTTCTATTCATTGCCCCACAAGTCGCAAGCAGTCAATGATTCAGATTAATTTGACATGCACTTAATGTAGATATGTGAAGGTTTATTGATTGATATTCTGATTACCCCACCCCCCCCCACCTCCCGACTCCATACCTAGTATGTTGCGCTCTAAAAATGATGCCAATAGTAAGTCGGATGGACTTTAAATTTTATATACCTCTTTATCACACCCATTGGTCTTACATGCCAAATTTCATATTACAATCACAAAATAAAAATTACTAGTCAGACTAGAGTCGGTGTATCTATAAACCCCCTGCTCACTTAGTCTAGTGTTGAAAATACACAATATTAACATTTCCATTTTGTCATTTAGTTCAGTCCTCAGCGGATCAATGAAAAATAAGTTTGCCGTATTTCCACACCCATGATCTGACGGATGAGACTGTAAACTGTGGTGTCGTCTTAGTTTTTATGTGATGTTGAAATTTCCACTTCATAATGTTTTCAATTGCAAACATCTTGAAAGTCATGCTACATTATCATCACTTAACCCATTGCATGCTAGCGGCGAACATAGCGGCCAAATATGTTGTGGAATTTCATAGGAATTGCATCATAATGATGCAATTTAATGATATGCCATACCATATTTTCAGTTTTCAGAGAGATGTAAGAAAAACTAAAATATGAAATGACGTCTGCTGCTAAAATTTGAACTATTTTAACCGTGATTTACCCAGCATGTAAAGAGTTAAGATCTTGTTTTGAATCTAGAGATTCTCATACATGTATATCAATGTTGAATAAATAAAATAAAGTATAAACACAGTTATGTTATCATTACACATCTGCTATTGTGGCAACTATTTTGGAACAAAACTAGTCTAACTTGAGATGGACTACTGTTTCACTGGTCATTTCACTGGTCATTTCACTGTGAAACTAGTCTAAGTTGAGTTGGACTAGTGTTGCGCTGAAAATTTCAGTGCGCAACTAGTCTAACTTGAGTTGAACTAGTGTTGCGCTGAAAATTTCAGTGCGCAACTAGTCTAACTTGAGTTGAACTAGTGTTGCGCTGAAAATTTCAGTGCGCAACAAGTCTAACTCTTCAAATATATATTTTCAATTATTAAAAAAAAAAACAAGTTGATATTTTAATTTCATATATAATATATACCAACACTCTGAATTATCAAATCTCTAGTCCTAGTAGTTTTGGGAATAATCAGTTTTTACCTTCTCCTGAAAAGTTTACAAAAACCTAGTTAGACTAGTGTTGCGCCAAGCCCTGAACTGTGAATAACATTATCAATAAAATGTGTTTACACTAACGTGTAGGTTTATTCGGCAATAATGTACGTCAAAAAGAGATTTCGTAGCATTTTCAATTTGTTTTGAAAATTTCTATAGCGGCGCAATTCGCGTTGAAACGAGCGTTCTGATTGGATTATGATTATTCTTCCTATATAAAAAAACATCTTGTTACATTCTAATAATCCAGATTTGTACAAAATTGTTTCAGATTGGGCCATTTTACTGATCGATGCGAAATCTGACATCCCACAGAGTAGAATCCCTGTACTTAAATATATATACTAGTACCCCCAAACGTGCCGAATCCCTGTGATTCTAGCCATCTTTGATAAATCTTCCCACATACTAGTATTGACTGGAATAAACTGTAAGATAGTGGTTGCGTGCGCTAAGGCTGTCCACAAGTGGGACTAGAAGGCACCCCACTCTCTCTCCCGATGCGTCTACGCTGAAAGGCATTGCGACGTTACTATCCAGATCCAAAATCCATTCCCCAATCTAGGTCACTATCTATCTATCTTCCTTTAATGTCGAACCCCTCGCGGGGACGTAGACATGTTGCGCGTCAAAGACCGCTAAGAAGTTAAAAGTATGAGTAGTTAAAAGTATAATTTAAAAAGGTATGAAAATAAGTTGTGGTAAAAGTTTAAAAGCAGCTACGCTGAACAACTAGGGACAGGCATGTTCAATATGGCAAACTGCCATATTGAATTGCTCTATGGTAGGGAGATGGACAATGTCAGGAGGGAGGTGGTTCCAATGATAGATTGTTCTTGGAAAGAAGGAGAACTTGTAGTAGTCTGTAGTTGCTGTAATTAACCTATAGCTTAAGGAATGGCAATGGCGAGCAGGACGGGAGAGATGAACTAGGTAGTTTTCAATGGGAATAGCAACAAGATCATTATGAATTTTATACATAAGGGATAACCTATTGTCAATACGCCGTTGATCTAGTCACACACTTTGAGATACAACTGTTTGCCAGACATGGACTGAATCTGAATGGATACGACGTAGAATCCTTTCGGCATGTACACGTCGGAGAGAGAGAGAGTCTATAATAATTTGGCTGAAAGAGCTGACCTAAAGCTCTCAGTTGATTTGGCGCACACAAAACTATCTTCAAGTTTGTTCCAGTCTTTTATAGTTTTGGGGAAGTAAGAGTTTGTATATTTGTCTGTTCTACCCTGCTCAATAACGAAACACTTTGAATTATTGTTCACATAGTTTTCTAACACATTTTTTACGACACAGTCTTTATATTGTTTTGGCTTGATTCTGCGTTTATGTCTTTCTGATGTAAGAAAATCTTGGCACGGGAAAGCTGGCACCAGCCCCTCGACCACCTTGTGGAAGAATACTAGGCGATTCATCTTCCGTCCGTCTTGTAATGAGGGGAGTTTCAAGTCGCTTAGCATCTTGGTGACGCAACCTTCATCTCTATTCTTGTAGTCGCCAGAGATGAATCTTGCAGCTTGGCGTTGCACTCTTTCTATCCTATCGATGTCCTTTGCATAATAGGGGTCCCAGACTGTTGAACTGTACTCTAGTGTGGAGCGTACCAGTGCCAAATATGCTGATCTTCTGCATGATTGGGGGCAGTATTTCAAGTTTCTTCTCAGGAAACCAAGTGAAGAGTTTGCTTTTTTGACTAATTTAGTGATATGCGAGTCCCACTTCAGATCTTCGGAGATAGTGGCTCCTAAGTATGGATTTTCTTGAACTTGTTGAAGTATCAGGTTGTTTAAACTGTAGCAATTTGATGAATTACTTATATATTTGTATTTCCCGTTTGCCTGAGCTAATATGGAATGATTTAAATCGCATATAGCATTTAATCATCTTTATATTTCCATAATAAACGTTTAAAAAGTTTAATTATTTTGAACGCGGAAGTAAACGCGAAATTAAGGTGTTCCTATAAGAATGTGCTATATGTGAGATTTACAATGAATAGCCGTACCATACCGTACACTGCGCACCACGGTTACAGCATATCGATAGATGACCCTATATAATCTGGTCCCCGTAATTACCTATGTAATAAAAGGCAGTTACGTATCATTATAACTTCGATGGATTTGATTATTACAGATATGGATTTGATGTCATCAATATTCGAGTTAATGGTGGAATCTTTCAATGACGAATATTAGTTAATGAATTTTGCGGCCACTTGGGGCATTCAAGATTCTCCAGCAGTGACGTTTCGCATATTTCAATTAAGGAATCCGGAATACGGGGACATTTTGTCAATGAGCAATTAGAAGGAGTACTTCTAAATTTTGGAGACACACCGGTCATACAACCAGATAACTCTCAACATCAGGAAGAAAACTTGCAACTGGCTCTAGATTATGTTGAGGAGCAAATATTTGATGGTCACAGGACCCCTCTGTCAACAACTATGCAAAATGGGGATGGAGAAAAGTCATCTCAACACGATCCTCAGCCAGGTACATATCATCAACCTGACTCAAGTCCTCGACCACCGCATCAACCCATCAATCAATGTGTGTGTGTACATGTGTGAGTGAGTGAATATTTTATTTATACCTCACGTTGTTACAATCGAGTATTTTTTTTCTTCAGGTAAAAATTGACGAGCAATATTTAGGGCAGAAACTGATGGATGTACGGCAAGGTCTACATGAAATGTTCGACAATGTACTGGATGAAGCACGTGGAGATTTGGCTGGAAATGACCTGGGTAGGGTCATCATTCATCACGAGGGGTTGCACGATCCAATTGTGGTACCGTTACAGCCCTGGGACAATTTGAACGCAAGCACCGTGATGGGTACCATTGAGAAGGTATTGAACAGAAATCAAGGCCTCAGGTTTGATGATAATTTCGATATTTCGATCGGTTCCATCGATTTACCGAAAGGAGGAGCTAAACGGCGCATTACTAAAGTACATGGGAAGAATAACTCTCTCCAATTAAAGAAATCTATAGTCACCATCGAAAACGTTGATCAATTGTGTATGGCTAGGGCTATTGGGGTCAGCTGGGCTAAGCTCCACAGATGTACCCCTGAAGAATGGAAAGGTGTTATCAATAACAGAGGAAAGAAAAGTAACTTGGAGTTGGTGTTGGACCACAAGATGGTACCGGAAAGCTACTTCAAACACCTTCGTTCTAAAGGAAGGGACGAGCAGCGTCAGTTAGCGGTGGCTATTACATGTAGTCATTTAGCGAAAGTACCTTTGGATCGTCCAGTCAGTTTGAACGACATCCCGGCCTTCGAAGAGGCGTTGAACGTAAAAGTGATGGTCGTCAGCTCGAGATTAGGCAACAAGTTTATAACCAACCCAAGTACAGATCAGCGTCCGTGTATATACGTTTACTTAGTGGACGACGATCATTTTCACGCTATTTCTAGTATTACCGGATTCTTCAGTTCAGTATATTTCTGTGACAGATGTCTGAAGCATTACAATCACCTAGAAAAACATGAGTGCGAAACCCACTGTATTGTCTGCAAAAGGGACAAGTGTCCCAAAACAGAAGATCCAGTGGACTGCAAAAAATGTAATATGACGTGTAGGTCCCAAGATTGTTACCAACGTCATGTAAAGAAACCGGTACACAACAAAGGCAAATATAAAGGGAAAGTTAGAGTCCTTCCCAGTGCGAGAAATGGTGGACGTGTCCAACCTGTTATAAAGTGGTAGACACGGAGAAGAGACAAAGGGGAGATCACCGGTGTGGTGAATGAATGAATGATTGGTGTTTTACGGCGCATCGACATCTAAGGTCATGTAGCGCGCATTAAAGTTATGTTTATTGTCGAGTGTATGAAATAAAATTCTATATAAGTATATGCATTACGTAAAAATTAATACTAAGAAGTTATAAAGACGTAAGATTAATTACAGGTAATATATGAATGAATGATTACTGCAAAGGTATGATTAGCAATTGATATCACAGCTTATTATAAATTCCTATTGCCTTGATAAATGATATGATGGACTCTACTCTGATAGAGTCAAAGAGTTTTTTAATGTTGTCCACATTGTAGTACTGCAACCGGATTGGTTGAAGGTCAACACAGTGTATTAAGATATGCTCCACCGTGTATAGAGTATTGCATGGGATACATTCTGGTGCATCATCTCGTGACAACAGCCATGAATGTGATATTCGAGAATGACCAATCCTGAGACGGGCAAGAATGACTTCTTCTCGACGAATAGGCCTGTAAATTGGGCACCATTCGCCAAGTGTTGGTTTGACCGAATGAAGTTTGTTAAAAATTTCACCATCCCATTGGGCCTGCCAAGAGGATTGAATTAAGGTAAGAATTGTAGATTTAAAATCGGTATAACACACTTTAATCCTAGAAATTGATAATGACAAAGCCAGCTTTGCATTCTGGTCAGCCATTTCATTACCTTTTATTCCCATATGACTCGGAAGCCAGCAGAACACAAATGTATTTGTTTCTGAAAGGGAAGAAATCCTTTCAAGCAAAGTACAAACAATAGGATTTTCAAACTTTTCATAATACAAAGCCTGTAAAACAGACAAGGAATCAGAGAAAATGATATATTGAACATAGTGTGATTCCACTGCAAGATCTAGAGCGAGATCTATGGCCTTCAGTTCGGCAGAGAAAATTGAGGACTTGTTTGGAAGTCTACATTTCCGATTTTTATTCCCAAAGATTGCTGCTGACGCAACAGTGTCACCAGCTTTTGAACCATCTGTGTATATGGCTTTGAAGTCAGAATAAAATCCATGATTTCATGATATTTTGTTTGAAACTGGCTCCTGTCTGTAATAGACTTTTTATCAGAAGTGAGATCAAAGCGAAACTCGGCAGTTTTAAGCGACCACTTCCCCATCCTCATATCTGAAAATCAGCCAACAGCTTATAGTCAACACAGAAGATGGAAACTTTCTAAAGCAAATTGGACTAAATTCCAACAACTTTGTGAATAAACAATTTCATATGAAACATTTAAGGATTGTCGTTGGATTCTTGTGTATGTTTGTTTTGCTTGTTTTTGTTTGTCTGCTGTAGGTTTAGGTGTTTGTGGTGTATTTTGATTCGTAAGCGTAGGTTTAGGTGTTTGTGGTGTATTTTGATTTGTAAGCTGGTCAAGATGAGAAGAACTATCAGAACCAGGGAATAACTGCATTATTTCTGTTTTTTTGTCTGGAAATATTTGGCAAAGTTTGGTCAACACGTTTTTGCAAGTTTTGCATTCAACAGAAGCTGTTTTAGCAACACTTGCATAGCTTGGCTGATTTTCGGATTTGTACCGAGATTCATAAATCTTTCTTGCATCCTGGAATGAAATGTTTTCCGAATATTTGATCTTAACAATTTCTTTTTTCCAGGAGTCACAGTCTTTAGAATTGGAAATATGATCAGCGCCACAATTGGCGCATTTATTTGTGTTGGGGCAGTTGTTCTCTTGATGTTGTGGAGCAGTCTCAGCACACTTGGAGCATACAGACTCGTTCCGACACCTATCCTCATGATGACCATACTTCTGGCATTTAAAGCATCTAAGAGGGTTAGGTACATATATGTCGACGGTGACAATCTGGTAGCCGACTTTGATACGTGACGGGATGACTGGTGTGTCACATGTAATTATATATGTGTTTGTGGGTTTTATTTCGTTGTTACGTTTTATAGATATTCTCTTCACGTCAATGATCCCTTGACTTGACAAACCTTCTTTGATCTCATCCAAAGAGCAGGAAGATAATTCCCTGCACCTGATGACACCTTTGGATGAGTTCAAAGATTTGTGGGGCCTACCTTCACAGAATGTCCAAAGAAGGTGTTCGTTGATAATACATTCTGAGATTGAGCTTTTGAAGTAATTTCAACCAAAAGACTTCCATTTCGAAGACTTTTAACAGATTTAGGTGTACCTAGGATATATTTCATTTGCTTTTCAATGACGAAAGGGGAAATGTTTGTGATAGGTTTTGAACTGTCTACAGCCTCAATGAGAATGAAGCGAGGGAAGTTCACTCTCTGTTGTTCAACAGAATCATCATCAGATTCACTTAGTGCACGCTTGGCCTTTTTTTGAGTGGAACTCATAATAGTAATATATAGTTCATCGTCAATGCTCCCCACCCGTCTCAGAGCCCAACAAGGGGACATGATCTGGGGAAATCCATCACAGATCATGACAGGGATACATCAATGATATACTCAGAATGAAAGGACTAGACCGGACAAGTGTATTCCCACAGAAGGTCCTACCAAGTTTAGACTATCCTTGGGAGGTTACAAAAGTCAATCAAACATCAACCTTTCACGCGATTAGCCCATGAGCCACCGCCTTCTAGGGCATCAAAAAGAAGACAATGAAAGAGTATAAATATTTAGAGAATCAATATTTGTTTTCAAGACAAATTTTGAAAATATGTGTTTAAGATTAACGATGCCCTAGGGCTCGGCATGACCAGCCGATTGATCAAGGACGGGCTTTCCTGACCTCCCGTTTAACCCAACTTAAGGCCGAAGTGGTGTGTTGTGGAAACAGGGTATTATTTGCCAACACTGATTCTACTCAACCACCAGGATCCTCTCATCAGGCGACACAGGTCTCCGCCCACGGCAAACAGGCAGGCAAATGTGGGGGGGGGGGGTTGTACCCCTCTGTAGTGCGACAGCTGGGATATTCTAACCCCTGCCTAGCTGGGGGGGATCCGCCAAAAAGGGTCATGTACTGCTACGGGATGTACCAGAAAATGTATGATGAGATGGAAATGCAGTTACCAAATTTTACTTTGCACCTCGGGTTACCTACGCCTTCTGAAATGAAAGAATTTTCGGATGGTCATCACGGTCTCATAGTCATAGATGACCTCATGGGACAAGTGTTGAATAGCAAAGAAATGGAAATACTCAAGGATGTCATCATAACTCCCTTTCAGTAATTTTTATTACCCAGAATATCTACGGGCAGGGTCAGTCCGCTAGAACCATAGCTTTAAACACGTGGTATATGGTTTTGTTTAAAAATGTTAGAGGAACTTCATAAAACGCAACATTAGGCAGACAACTCTTTCCCGGAAGAGCCAACAGTTTAGTAGACGCTTACGATGATACGACGAAGGATCCGTTTGGATATCTTATAGTTGACATGTCACCCCAAGGCGAAGATGCGTACAGACTGAGATCTAAAGTGTTTCCAACAGAATATCCCATTATTTATCAGTCCAAAAGTTTATAAGGGCCTATGAACGGACACACAGATAAGGAAATATAATAGAAGCATGAGCCGACTCGTACCAAAACACTGGAGTTATTTTCAGCTGTTAATGTCCACAACGTCGAAAATTCAGCGTAGACAATTATTGAATACAATCACAAACGATCAACTACGAGCATTGATAGAAATTGTGGTGAACCTTTTACAACGTGTACTGCCAGTTACGCCTTCTCATGCATCCAGATTAAGGAAATATAAACATTTTTTACGAAAACTTGGGGACACTAACATCAGCTCTAGAAAGAAGAAAATATTAGTGTGCAGACAAGGTCAGGCGATAACAGTGTTGTTAAAATCTTTGGAACCGACTTTAAGAACATACTTGAAATGAAGAACATTCAGAAATCGGTGCTCGTACCCTATGAAAAATATCAACACCTGGTACAAAACAATAATAAGGATATTGCGTCACATCAATCTGATTTTGTTCAAAAAACAGAAACTAGAGAAAATCAAGACCAGTCAGGCCAGGGCCTAGCGATAGAAAACATTTTGGTAGCTATACCAGCACGATATAAGGGTAAAATCGAGGCCATACTGGCTTATGTGACGAGAGATCCCGAGCATACACTGTCCTGGAACGAAAAAGGGGAATTGATTTACCGTGGAAAGACTATACAGGACTCTCACATTGTTGATTTATTGAAAAACACTCAATATGAGCACAAAGGCCAGCCCTTCAAAGGATCGGACGAGTTTTATGAAGGTTTGAAAAATATCCATTTACCGACGTCATTGATCGGAAATTCTCCTAAGAGAAGAGTAGAAATAAGACCTCCGGGCATTCCAGTATATTCAGAAAAGAAAAGGAGACTACAACATACGTCTAAAAAGGTGTCAGCCAAAAAGTGGATTACCGTATAAAGTACAATGTCTGACTGGAAAAATTACTTGTCTTCCATTTATTTTGATCCGTCTCACTTCCCCCCGGTAGTTTTGCGGGTACAGACACACTTTATAAAGTCGTAAAGGCAGAGAACAAGTTTAAAATCGGAAAATACAGAATTAGAAAATGGTTACAAGATCAAGATTCGTATTCCATGACCAAAATAGCCCGAAGAAGATTTAACAGATCCAGGGTCGTAGTTGAAGGGTTAGACAGTATGTGGGACATGGATATCATGGATATGGTCTCGCTAAGTAATCAAAATGACAAATACAAATATGTGCTCGTGGTCATAGATATATTTTCTAGATACGCTTGGTGCCAGCCCCTTAAAAACAAATCTGCAATTGAGGTGGAGAAGGCGTTACATCACATTTTGAGCGGGAGAAGAAAATCCAAGGGTCTCAGAACAGATCAAGGGAAGGAATTTAAAATAAAGTCGTTTCCAAATACCTTAAAAGTCTGGGTATACATCATTTCACCACAGAAAACACGGAAACTAAAGCGAATTATGCCGAGCGTCTAATCAAAACAATAAAGCACAAACTATTTAGATACATGTTAAAAAACAGGACTCACCGTTATCTGCCCGTATTAAATGACATAGTGGAAAGTTACAACCATACGATTCATCACAGTTTAGGTAGAACACCGGTTTCCATCACGAAAGATACAGAGGGAGAAAGTCGTCTGGAACAGTACTTGTTGAGACAGAAACATCGATCGAAATCTGCTTTAAAAGTCAAAAGACGATACAAATTCAAGGTCGGGCAGATAGTAAGAATTTCGCACGTACGTAGCGCTTTTGATAAAGAATATTCTCAGAAGTGGACTGAAATAGAAAGACGATTCAATAGGGAATATATACCGGTGTATAAGCTGGAGGACTGGGCAGGCGAATGTGTCAATGGGGACGAAAACACAGAGTATCGCATTGAAAAAGTGCTAGAGAAAAGAATGAAAAATAAACATGGTGAAGTACTAGTACATTGGTTACACTGGCCAAAGAAATACGATTCGTGGATACCGGAAAGTGATGTTAACATTTATTCGTAAGGAAGTTATAAGGGGGAGGGAGAGGAGAGTAAGTATGGTATTGTAAAAAAGAAAACAAAAGAGAGATATAAATATGACCAATCAAACACATACAATGTCGCATTCTGTATTGGATCAAAATGAAAATGATAATTTGGACGTGACGTGCGAATCAGCAACCACGGAGTTCTTAGAAGTCGATGAAGGACTATCACTGGAAACCAGGAGCATACGATGCCATCTGAACATTGTCAAATGGATTGGTGTCGTGTTAATCTCATTGACATGCTCTGTACCAGTTATTATCATAGTGGGTAGTTCTGGATCAGAGGATTGCATATTACCCGTAGATTACGAAGTAGAAGTGAAACCCGAACTCAATCAAACGGCTTGCATTTTTGTGAAGCAATACTATCTACAAGAAAACGTTTACGCAACAGTGTGTAACCGAGATGGGTACGTATTTCTGGATATAAGAAGATTTATAAATGGAACAGCTACCGCCATTGGAATTCACCTTACCCTTACTCAGTGGTTAACGTTCAAACAAAAAGCTTCACGTATTGACACAGCCATCGCCGAAGCACGAACCTATTGGAATAATTTGAAATCTTATAAGGACTCGCTACAATAGGCTTGGTTTAGTATTCTTTACGATGGAAGCGGGAGACCACTATCTGTTTTTAAGTAGCACACATTCTGAAGTCGAACATCCCTCCAACGACTCCACAGATTTCACCGTAGAGTTACCACGCACCTATTTATTAGACGGATATTGGGAAAGTGCTTTGAAAGACATTGCAACGTTTATAGAAGAAGACATATTACATGTGTGTACGGATCTGTGCCAAGAATCATACGTGGAAAACACACTGTTTCCGGTATTGAGAATTGTTGTCAACGAGAAGAAGGGAACAAAAAACGTGATAAATACTTTGTCTATAACGACCCTTACTACGTAACATTCAAAAAGAATAAACTGAATAGGATCCGAGTGTTTATAAGGGGGGCTGGTTTAAGGCCTATACATAAAGACGACAGTACATTGTGCTGTACGTTACATCTTCGAAAATCGAGATGGATATAGAAAAATGGAAGAAACACTTTACTTTAATGTCTAAAGGACATTTAACACCCACTAGCAAAGGAAAGTTTCACATTGGTAGCGATCAAAGGGGTGGTGTCGTGGGACAGGAACCTAGTATCCATTTAGTAACACCGGTCGCCCAAGCAGTGGAACTGGCCAAATCTGAATTGAAAGAAGAACGTAAACAGGCCGGACAAAGCGATGAAAAGCTTATAAGGGGAAATAGAACTAGAACCATAACCAAACGTAAATCTACATCACAGAGGACTAAGCAACCCAAGAAACAACGTGCTGACTTCTTCACTGAACAGAAATAATGTCATCCAAAGAAATCCACGATGTCGACTTAGCTTTGTTTCAACCTCCAGAGATAGAAATAGGATCTCAGAAAAGGGAATGGGTCACATTTAGACCTATCAATCAACTGACAGAAGGATCTGCCATCGAATTCAATGTACCGGGTACATCGACTACATACATCGATTTGAAAAATACTCTGCTACATATTAAACTGAAAATCGTCAAACCTGATGGAACGGATTTGACTGGAGCTGAAAAAGTGGGATTAGTAAACGCCCCGCTTCATTCATTGTTTTCTCAAGTTGATCTCAACTTGCAGCAACATCCTACCAGCGAACTAGGCACACATTATCCTTATAGAGCCTACTTGGATCTATTGTTAGATACGCCTAGTCTACACGAATTGACTAGCCAGGGTTTCGTCAAAGATACTGCCAACAATATGGGCTCCACAGATCCATCGGGAAGTAATAATGGACTGTTTATGAGGTCTCAATTCACAGAAAGTGGTAAGGTGTTGGACCTCATAGGTAGAATACACATGGATATGTGTCAGCAGGATCGCTTGCTCATCAACGGTGTACCAGTTAACATTAAGCTCTGGCAAGCTTCCGACCCTTTCAGATTATCAGCGGATGTAGACACGGTGGTATACAAAGTGAAAATAACAGAGGCGGCCCTGAAAGTAGCGATGGTGAAGGTGAACCCTAATGTCATCATAGGGCACTCGGAGGTATTAAGGACAAAGAAGGCGCTATACCCCTACACGCGTTCAGTCGTTAAGACATACGCAGTACCTAAAGGACAGTATTCATTCATCACGGATGATCTGTTTCAGGGAGATGTCCCAAAGCAGCTCATTGTGGGCCTAGTGGAGTCTTCAGCGGTACATGGCAGTTACGTTAAATATCCTCTGTACTTTCAACACTTCCAGTGCAACTACGCGGGCTTCTTTGTTGACAGCCAGTCTACACCTGGTCAGCCATTACAGTTGAATTATAAGGGTGATAACTTTGTGGAAGCCTATCAAAGGTTGTATTCAAAGGACGCCAGAATAAGGGTCATCGACATTTCAAGGGAAGACTTTAAAGGAGGCTACTGCTTCTATGTATTCAATCCTGACGGAGATAACAGAGAACGTCAGTCTCAAAGAGCTCACACACGTCTGGAACTCAAATTCGCTGAAGCCCTCCCGGAAACCTGTACCGTGATTATATATGCCAAGTTTCCGGCTCTCATGAAGATCGACTCCAGCAGAAACGTAATATTAGAATCACGAATACGAGTCAATTAACTCGCATGTTAACGAGTGATCGTGTGGTCAAAGAACAATTTGGAGGCGTGGTTCCTGCAGACAAGTTACCCTTTAACATTAAACGTAGACGAAAGATTTATATCGTCAACTCGGACGAGAGTCATCAACCTGGAAAACATTGGGTAGTGTTTTATTTTCCTTTAAGAGGATCGGTGGAATTCTTCGATTCCGTTGGTCATTCGCCAGAGTACTATCACAGACGATTCAAGCAAGTACTTCTCAAAAATGGAAGACGCTATATATACAACAGTGAAAAACTACAACACTGGGGAACGATGACGTGCGGACATATCTGTGCCTATTATACCTATTTTCGATGTCACGGTTGGACTATGAAAAGAATCGTAAATAGTTTTAGTAAATGGAACTTGGCATTCAACGAAGAAAGTGTGGAGCACTTTGTTGGACGCTTTTTAAGTATCATGTAACTAATTTCAAAAACGTTATGACAATATAATTATTACTCGGTATAATACTTTTTGTTTTGAAGTAATTATGTATCTACTGTTGCTTGTTTCTCAAATATTTTTATGCTACATGTATATAAAAATAATTGTTCATATAGCAAATTAAAAAAATAAAATCGTAGTATAGAAATGACTAGCGTTTTGTTTTAATACGACAAACAGACAAACTTAAAAACAATACTTGCTTCAGCTGTTTTTTTTATTGTTACACTCTGATTGAACAAATACATGAGGGTTTACAATATTTCTAGTTCAATTACTGTCGGTATACAAATGTCATTCAGTTGCGATTCACTCTTTAGTCCTGTCATCAACACAGATCCTGTATGAAATACGGTAAAATGAACATTGTCCTTTTTAAACATAACAGCCACAAAACGTTCTGGCTCGTAAGTCCCGTGGTAGATTTTGACAATCTCTAGTAAATCCGGTCTTCCTTCTAATTTGAAACTGGCAGATATGGTAGAAATGTTGATTTTGGTCAATTTCACGTTACATCCCATGCGTTGTAATAGTCTAACGTACCGTCTGACGCGAAGTTTAGCGGCTTTCACCGAGGTGACTTTGCCATTCACCATTACTTTACCGTTTGTAAACATCATGCAGAGACCACCGATCTTCCGATGTCTCCACATTGCTGCAGGAAATCGTCTCGGCTCGTAGATAATGTTGCAACACGCCGTAGTCAATTGTTTTAAATCCAAATTACACTGTAGGTCCGCCTGACAAACGACGTTGGTAATCATCGTGGCATCCAACGAATCGATCTGCCGCTTCTCGGGCCTCTATTTTTAACATATAAAGTCTCAACCAATCCTTGGCGTCGTCTAGGAGGGAAATGATCACATAGATCAATCCAAACATGTTCATATAGTATGTCAATAACAAAAGTGGTCTGAAACGTCGTATTATTATACTTCTTATTCATTTATCCAACCAATTGACGAACGTTCGGGACAGTCTATGGTACCCAGCTGATTGGTGTGTTCAACCAATTCGTGTCATTTTTGAAACTGAATCGACGTAGACAGTAAAGTTCCTTTTGATTACCACTTCTGAAAGTCATTTGGATTGCATTCAGCGCACATTAACGCACATAGCTGATTCGCGTGATCATCCCTTTGGTCACATGGTACAGTAGCATCTAGTTCTGGCGCAGCCTTCCCTATTTCCACGAATAACTTCTTCAAACGATTATATTCGTTGGGACGAAGACGAATACCCTTCCTACAGGGTACAATATCATCGACTGGTTTCCAGTATTGCCGAGCCGAATATCGGGGCAAACGTTGTTGTCATCCACTTTACAATACACATTACCGCCCAAATGGTAGCTATACGGTGCCCCTAAAGCTTCATCTACAAACTCTGAGACGGATGTAAATTTTTTCCAACGTCCAAGCGGTAAACTGATTCCTTTCTTAGTGGGAACCAGAGCTTTGCCCTTTCCTTCCCATTCTCTAATATCAACACGCAAATCACCCTGCCAATCCTTCACTTGAACGTAACGATTGGTGCCTAGATGCCATTGACCGCGAACATCTTGTCGTATAATCTTTTGGGCAACTGGCGACTCATCTACCTCGATCTTTCGGTTGGTTTGTTTCTTCATATTTTCTGAAAACATATAAAGACGAAATATAATAAAAAAATTTATGGTTGAATCAACGGAGTCAAAAGGATTAAATTTCATTTTTAAGTATGACAACATTTTATATATTAGAGTTGACTACCTTACCTTCAGTGTAATTATTCATACGATCAATACTTTTTTCCAATTCACTTTAAATATCCTAGTTGGAAACTTCGTGGGAGTTAGTGCAGTGAAAGACTATGATTTTCTGTTACTGAACTCAGTTTTATAAAAGTATCTATGGAGAGAGGTATCCAATCCCCATTACTTTCCTTGTCGATTGACACGATTCTTTCGTTCTCGTCTAGCCAATCAGAAATGAGGTTTATTTCCTTGTTGACGATGAGGATATATACATTTTAATTAGTATCCAGTGACTTATTTAAATTGCTTTCTTTTGATGAATACTTACTATATTAATGACCTGTCAAGTGTCATCCGATGATGAATGATCTCGTTCCAAAATGGCCGCCGCGCATGCGCAGTCCATGGCGCCAAAGAGACATTAAATTGTTTTCTTTTGATGAACACTTATTATGTTAATGACCTGTCAACTGTCATCCGATGATGAATGATCTCGTTCCAAAATGGCCGCCGCGCATGCGCAGTCCATGGCGCCAAAGAGACGCACATACTACTATAGTGTATTATTTACAGAGGTAAAATGAACACTTTTGCAAAATGTTAAAACAGGTTTTGGCACATGCCCTAATCATATATTTGTTGGAGAATAAAAATATCAACTGGTTATTTCTAGACAGGTTAGAGAAGTTACTGTCTATACTGTTTGCTTTTAAGAACAAATCTTGTCTAATATCCTCATAAAGCTGACATTCAAATAAAACGTGACTTTCTGTTTCCATAGTATCACAGAAGTTACATTTTCGATCTTCAAAAGCAATGTTTTCATATCTTCCCGTCTCTATCCTTAATGGAGCAACACCATAACGGAATTTGGAAAATGCCGCCTTATGTCTTAATGGTAGTATAATCTTACAATAGTGTTCTGTCTCAAAGCTGTTTTTATACATACAGTATGTTCTAAGTATATTTCTGCTTCTACGAGATGGGCCTGTTACATCAGTTATTTGAACATACCAATGCGCAATAAATGTATCCATATATCGCCGGTTCCTTGTCTGCCCTGACTCTTACACCTCCTAGCGGGTATATGTATCTCGAGGGGGTGGGTTTGAGTGAAGACTCGACGCAATAATTTATAAGGGATGATGACTTTAATTTACTTCCTTTCCTGACAATACATTGATTTTCATACAAAGTAAATTAACAAATCACATAATGCACAAATCACATTCTTATGAGTTTGACAGATGACAGCTGTCAACATATGTAAACAATACATTCAGGTGTGTTAGAGCGTAGCATCTTGTGAAAATACACGAGCAAGTTTACATTTCAAAATACATAAAATTACAGATGACTATCAATTTGATATCAACCTAATGAATAGACTGAAGTTTATAAATCACAAAAACTATTTTTACCTGGCTATATATCTAATATAGTCATAACAATGTATTATAAATATACGCCCAAAATGGCGATTTATCATCCATTCCAAAGCTGACCCGAAAGTGACCAACAATAGTGATTGGTTAGAACATGCAAATTGTTAGTATGACCATTTATAAATACATTTTACATATATACAAGTTGCAAACGATATACGTTAAGTATGGAACGCCAGAACGGACATAATATACAGGGGGGGGGGAAACAATAAAACAACTGAATATTTTCCCTGTAACGTTTATTGATGGTTTATTAACGATTGCTATGATTGCGATCCAATTCCAGGCTATGACACATAGATGCAGTTTTAACACTATCTATCAAAGAGCGAGGGATGGAATCCGATATATCTACAGGCACGTCTAGATCTAATTCTGCAATATATTTTTGAAAAACATAATACCTGTTTTTACACGAGACCGAGGCATTAGAAAGGGCCCACAATGCAATACGTTTGTTTAACCTTGTGTTGTTTGTATCAGATAACCTAGTATATTGTTGGCAAACACTAGACCATTGTCGTACATATGCCGGCTCCCATCCCATCTCTCCTATTAAAGCATTGTTTGGGGTATATTTACCCACACCTAAATAAAAACGCATGGCTCTATTATGAACAGCATTTATACAAGAGTACTGTTTCACACCCCAAATACATGCACTATAACTAACCACAGGCCATACGATAGAATTATACAGCTTAGTGAAAACATTATATGGTAGACCACCTGCCAATTTACATTTTGCAATTAATAGCCCTAGTGCAGGGCTTGCACTCCTTGCTACATGTAATAGAAAACTCGATCCTTCATTGGACAGCATAATAGAAAACTCGATCCTTCATTGGAAAGCATAATAGAAAACTCGATCCTTCATTGGAAAGCATCATAGAAACTCGATCATTCACTGACACAAACAAATATCCGCTTATTATTCTAGAAAAGGATAGAAACATCGCGTAAGTACCTCAGTCAAAATGATAACTGATCTTACAGAGCTTGATATTAGAATTGCATGTCGGAACATAAGCTATATCTATCCTTCATTATGTTTCCATTATCTGCGAGAAATTATTTAAAGAATACTCATATAAATCATATCGCTAACATAACTACGCCTTACGCTTTGATCACGATTATAGGTTGATAGTTTATACAAATTTATTTTAGCTCGATTGCGAAACAAGTTCTTACAACTTATATCAATCACTCTCGCGACCTCATTCCTGATGGAATCCATCGCCACGAGGGAGAGAGAGAAGAGGCAACGTGGAATTTAAATGCCTTGCTTGCATAAGGGTACAATCGTAACGTCTCCAGCGGGGTTCGAACTGCGGACCTTTCGCATTTGAAGTGAACGCGCATCCACTGCGCTATCACGACTTCCACTAACTAATCTATAGGTTGATAGATATTACAATCTAGAGCTTCATTAATTATGGTCAGAGAAGTAACAAGAGTATATTTTGACGACGTTAAAATGGTTGCTAATCATTGAAGTTCTTGTACATGGACCCATACACCTGTCTGATATAGGAGTGGAAGTCGTGATAGCGCAGTGGATGCGCGTTCGCTTCAGGTGCGAAAGGTCCGGAGTTCGAGCCCCACTGGAGCCGTTACGATTGTGCCCTTAGGCAAGGCATTTAAATTCCACATTGTCTCTTCTCTCCTTCATGGCGATGGATTCCATCAGGAATGTGGTCTCGAGAGTGATTAATATAAGTTGAAAGAACTTGTTTCGCAATCGAGCTAAAATAAATTTGTATAAACTGTCTGATATAGGAACATAGCCTGAATCAAGCAAATCTTGATTGATCATATTGGACAACATTTGAGTATTTGATTTGAATTTACAACAGCCAAATAAGTCATATAAGCTTCAATTTAGCTTTCGCTGGAGATGTTTATGTCGTCTAGAATGGTAGGCGTGCAAGACGTCTGTGACGCGTGTTGAAGACGTTAGTAACACATGCTGGATGTAGTAGACGTCTGCAAGATATCCACCTAACGTATTGGTATTACCAAGTCTTAACTGAACTACACAGAACACATACTCTTTTTGCAATGGGCTAGACTTGCGATCGTTTAATGCAATTTGAGTACAATACACACACTAGATCAATATCTTTGACTGCTTTACACATATATAGTCAAATATATGAAACATACCCTCGGTACAGACTGGGAGATACACAGGACCAGTGTAAAAACCAGAGGTAAAAAATCATATATTTACGAAAATGCTTACATATTTGTTTACGATACATTATAAGACGCTTGCAATAACCACTCTTAATTAAATCTGATTCTAACACGACCCAGCTAATAACATACATACTTATAGAGTAAAATCTACCTCGGGTTATTCTGTGATATACCTACGTTGAACTATGATGCGCGCGCACCGTGTTTTGGCTATTCCATTTATACAATGCGTGTAAAGTTTTATGAATGAAAGTCACGTGATGTTTGTAAATACTACCGTGGGAATTCGCGGAAGTGAGCTATTTTTAGAATCAGATAATCTCTTGTCCGTCTTGTTTTTCTGTTAAGTAACGTTTCAGTTACTATTCTGTACAGATTTATTTGACAAAATAAATAAAATTATTGATCAGTTACAACTTTTGTTGATTTATGCACTAGATTGATACTTTCCATTAAAATAACGTCATCACCCCTTACGCGGGAGGAAATTTCGAAAGCCAAATGCACGGCGTTTGAAGAAAATACTCCTTTGTTTCTCGTCTAAAATTATTAGAAGTAAGTCGTGTTAGAATCGAAATAATAAGTATCAACCGTGGTATATCGCAGAATAACCCGAGTTTGAAGTTCTTATGCTTAGAAATATATCACTCAGGGCTTCGGCCTTCGTGATATATTTCTACGAATAAGACCTTCAAACTCGGGTTATTATGCGATATACCACGGTTGATACTTATTATTTCTTAATTAACGTTTAAATCAACGTGGAACTCCATTCATGGATCCACTTCCAGTGGCGATTCGAATTTGAATAGCATAATTACATGTGGTCCGATCTACGCCTGGCGTAGAATTTTAATCTATTGATCTATGTCATAGGATTGACATTGGAATGTTTGGTTTAATCTATAGATCTATGTCATGGTATAGACATTGGAATGTTTGGTTTAATCTATAGATCTATGTCATGGGATATACATTGGAATGTTTGGTTTAATCTATAGAACTATATCATCGGATAGACATTGGAATGTTTGGTTTAATCTATAGAACTATATCATCGGATAGACATTGGAATGTTTGGTTTAATCTATAGAACTATATCATCGGATAGACATTGGAATGTTTGGTTTAATCTATGTCATGGGATAGACATTGGAATGTTTGGCTTAATCTATAGATCTATGTCATGGTATAGACATTGGAATGTTTGGTTTAATCTATAGATCTATGTCATGGGATATACATTGGAATGTTTGGTTTAATCTATAGAACTATATCATCGGATAGACATTGGAATGTTTGGTTTAATCTATAGAACTATATCATCGGATAGACATTGGAATGTTTGGTTTAATCTATAGAACTATATCATCGGATAGACATTGGAATGTTTGGTTTAATCTATGTCATGGGATAGACATTGGAATGTTTGGCTTAATCTATAGATCTATGTCATGGGACAGACATTGGAATGTTTGGTTTAATCAATGGATCCATGTCATGGTATATACATTGGAATGTTTGGTTTAATCAATGGATCTATGTCATGGTATATACATTGGAATGTTTGGTTTAAACTATAGATCTATGTCATGGGATATACATTGGAATGTTTGGTTTAATCTATTGATCTATGTCATGAGATATACATTGGAATGTTTGGTTTAAACTATAGATCTATGTCATCGGATAGACATTGGAATGTTTGGTTTAATCTATTGATCTATGTCATGAGATAGACATTGGAATGTTTGGTTTAATCTATAGAGCTATGTCATGTGATAGACATTGGAATGTTTGGTTTAATCTATAGAGCTATGCCATGTGATAGACATTGGAATGTTTGGTTTAATCTATAGAGCTATGCCATGTGATAGACATTGGAATGTTTGGTTTAATCTATAGAGCTATGTCATGTGATAGACATTGGAATGTTTGGTTTAATCTATAGAGCTATGCCATGGGATAGAGATTGGAATGTTTGGTTTAATCTATAGATCTATGCCATGGGATAGACATTGGAATGTTTGGTTTAATCTATTGATCTATATCATGGGATAGACATTGGAATGTTTGGTTCAATCTATAGATCTATATCATGGGATATACGGTGGAATGTTTGGTTTAATCTATAGATCTATGTAATGGGGGAGACATTCGAACGTTTGTTTCAACCAATAGGTCCATACGAGATGGCACCCAAATATTTGTTTTCGTAATGGGCAGCCGTTCAATATAGGCATAGTGTTACAACGACATGCAATTCATTAAAATAGTCCCATTAAAATAGTCCCAGTGGCATGTGTGTTAAGTTGTTGTGGCTAATTCTCCACAATTTGCTAATTTTAGGGCTCGGTTATCCGATCGGAATTAAATGCAGGTATTTTCTCCCTCACTCAGTTTGTCCGAAAATGAATTCATTTCTTTTCTAAGCTATGCGACACTCTCCACCCCATATCAACCCATATATAATGGATACGGATCCAAAGTTACTAAATACGTCGCTTATCAAGGGCCACGTGTAAATTAGGGCATCGGCTACGTAATGTCATAAGGTTTCCGCCAGAACAACCACCTAAGGCTGTCCGATTAGCGCAGTGGTTAGCGCGCTCGCTTCTCACCAATGCAACCCGGGTTCGATCCTCGGACCGGAAAGTATGTGAGATGGTACGGTAGTCGCTAGATCGGACAGGTGGGCTTTCTTCGGGTACTCCGGATTCCTCCCACACGAATGGCCACACATATACGTTTTCATCCGCGCCAACGAGAGTGATTAATATAAGTTGTTAGAACTTGCTTCGCAATTGTTGTAAAATAAATAAAGTTTAAACTTAATCCGCTAAGTGCATGTGGTAGGCTCGAATGTGTACTTGGGATGCGTATAGCTAGAGCCATACCTGTGCATATATGACTGGCAATATAGTGAGGTTTAGTGCCAACATGCCGTTTGAACCTCTCCAAATATAAAGCTCCATATGTTATATGTTCCTTGTATAGGCCTACCATAACGAACACATTCACATTCTCTGTAATGTTTTACTTCAAATAACTAACTATAAGTATATCTTGCAAGGGGGAAGTAAATGTTAGCGATAGGAAAACATGACACTTATAATAATAGGAAATATAAATACATTGTTGCTACGCTCGCAATGTAGAGCACCTTTCAATCTACTGTGAGACGTTTCTGATTGGTTAAAATTGTTGTTAGACGTCACAAATCGCATGGTGTTTCCGTAATATTGTCAATACTACAGAACGCTATTACAGATTCAACATTTGTGCCAGTTATGGTCATTTACAGTATTGGACGAATAATGCGCATACATGTATATAATCGTGCACACGTATATACTAGTAGACGTGCTAGCTCCAATTATTGCAGACAAGAGGGGTCAGTAGCCCAGAGATTAACACGTTTAACTGAGAATCCATGGATAGCAGTTTCGATCCCCCGTCTGACCCTAATAATATTTAACAGTCTTTCAGGGACGTTAAACCGATGTCTTGTGTATGTGCTGTGCACCGCGCATGTAAACTAACCAGAGGATATTCTGGAATGTGCGTCTGTCTGTATTTATATGCACTACTAGTATTCTCCAAAATCTAAAATGACTTATTTCTTCAGGAGGCGTCGCTCATATGGGCAATGGGTAGCGACAATAAATAAACGTAGACACGTTATTGCAGTCAATATACTACAAACTCCCTCAATTGGTGATAAAATGTTCATACAAGGAAACAAAGTGTAAGTCTTGGTTTAGACATATTTATTTTCTATAATGTACATTGTTATTTACAACAATTGAAATAAGGATTTGGAGTTCGAGCCCCACTGGAGCCGTTACGATTGTGCCCTTAGGCAAGGCATTTAAATTCCACGTTGCCTCTTCTCTCTCCCTCGTGGCGATGGATTCCATCAGGAATGAGGTCTCGAGAGTGATTTATATAAGTTGAAATAACTTGTTTCGTAATCGAGCTAAAATAAATTTGTATAAACTAAGGAATTGGACAGAAAGCTATACAGCTTATGGTTGTCCTCTCCTTCGTGTAAGTCTTACTAAGCATTGGAAGTAACGGTAACACTATGTTACTTTAACACAGAGGCTGCTAACACGGTTTATCAATCAAGCTTGCTAAAATCTAAACATCTACACGCAATTGCAGCGGTCATATCCGTTATCGTCAAAATCAATCGTTGCTTTGCACTCAACCAGGACATAATATTTAAAACAATTCCAATTCCGTCGGTGGTAAAATATAGCCGGAACAGAATCTAGTTGTCTAGATATATACGAGCATTTATCAAATATATTCAGAGCTGCATTATGCAAAATATTGACTGACTGATCATTTGCCTAGAATTAGTGACTATATAGAAGGATGGTAAAGCGTGGATAATGCTACAGATTAGAATGGCCATGACTTTAAGGCCCTCCAAAAAATAGGTCACTTAAAGGCGTGACCAAAAAAAATGACGGTCCAACATGTTGTATGTGATTGTTCTCCCACCAGACATACTAGGGTATTGGACCTTGTCATTGTAGACAAAAGAAGAAGCTGGGACACATGTGTCTTATGGACATGTTCTTAATTACTACTTACTTACTTACTTACTTCGAACCCCTCGCGGGGATGTAGACATGTTCACCGTATGACCGTATAAACGTATAATGACCGTAACTTTCATCAATATGAAATGGACAAGATTGTCAATGTCTAGTACTTTTTTTTATCTACATGTTCATTATAACATCGCAATTATGTACAGTTGGGCATGGACCTCCTCATACAGGTGAATCAATAGCATACCATTGGCAACTGTTGGACAACTGAATACAGGTAATTGGTGAATCAATAGCATATCATTGGCAACTGTTGGACAATTGAATACAAGATACAGGTGAATCAATAGCATATCATTGGCAACTGTTGGACAATTGAATACAAGATACAGGTGAATCAATAGCATACCATTGGCAACTGTTGGACAACTGAATACAGATACAGGTGAACCAATAGCATATCATTGGCAACTGTTGGACAACTGAATACATATACAGGTGAATCAATAGCATATCATTGGACAACTGAATACAGGTACAGGTGAACCAATAGCATATCATTGGCAACTGTTGGACAACTGAATACATATACAGGTGAACCAATAGCATATTATTGGACAACTGAATACAGGTACAGGTGAATCAATAGCATATCATTGGCAACTGTTGGACAATTGAATACAAGATACAGGTGAATCAATAGCATATCATTGGCAACTGTTGGACAACTGAATCCAGGTACATGTGAATCAATAGCATACCATTGGCAACTGTTGGACAACTGAATACAGGTACATGTGAATCAATAGCATATCATTGGCAACTGTTGGACAACTGAATACAGGTACAGGTGAATCAATAGCATATCATTGGCAACTGTTGGACAACTGAATCCAGGTACAGGTGAATCAATACCATATCATTGGCAACTGTTGGACAACTGAATACAGGTAATTGGTGAATGGTCCATTAGCATATTTGCCATTTAACCTTTTGGAATGCTTGGTTTGATTTGATAATGCTTAAATTCATATTTGCCCATTAGGATTGTGAAATTCTTAAATTTTGTAAAATGTTCTGCAGACATCCCCATGCAAACTGTCTTACGCATATCCTCTTTCTTAAATCGCAAACGAGTGTGACTGGTGAATCAATAGGCAAATAGCTAGTAGTTCTTAGATACCTACGCCCATAATCAATGTTATGGGGCAATAAAAGGCTCCAAATTACATCACTTATCCAGGGAGATACAACAGTTCGCCACCATTAGAACTGTCACGCTGATTGGATTCCATCCTACTGTGGAGTTCCTGGAAATGCTGATTAGCTATCTAAAACGGGAACGTAAATGGAGCAATAACAGATAAGTGTCCGTCACAGGTAAATATCGCAATACCAAATACTCCGATGAAATCAAGTGAAGAGAAAGGATGGCAACTATCTTGTTAACAGAGCTAGTCAAGTCGCTATGGTGATCCTGTGCTCTGGATATAATAGAATAAAGCCCATATGTCCAAGAAGATAAAGATGGTAACATCACTGACATGTCATTGAGAAGAAGACCAGATACAGCAAAGCATGTGCTCCAATGATGTAGAAATCTCAGCAAATAACGAGCAGCATTGTGGCAAGTAAGTATTTCAATTCACGAGAAGTTGTATCAGGATATTGAGGACATGAAGAGAACAGTGTCGTTCCTCGCTGCTACTCTACTGATTGTGAATAACTGAACAAGTAGAACATATACAGATCTGTAGCCCAGTGGTTACCACGTTGGACTGGTAATCCAGGGATCACAGGTTCGATCCCCCGTCTGACCCTAATACAATTAACAGTCTTTCATATGGGACTTTAAACCGAGGTATTGTGTCGGTGCTTTACACCGTGCACGTAAAAGAACCCGAAGAGACTATGGCATGGGGGGTTCTATGTATCATTGCACTATTCTCCAAAAATATAAAATGACTAATCTCTTCAGAAGGGCAACCGATAGCGACGATAAATAAATGTAAGACACACGGCTACCCGGTTGCCCTTCTGAAGAGATTAGTCATTTTATATTTTCGGAGAATAGTGCAATGGTACATAGAGCCCCCGCATTCCATAGTCGCTTCGGTTTCTTTTACGTGCACGGTGTAAAGCACCGACTAGAATACTACACTACTAGAATTTGTTTTATAAAAAGCAAAGATTCCAAACAGACGTATATATCAAATACGAATAAACACAGAAAAGGTTGAATCGATACAATCTTCGTGGACTAATTTGTTCTTTAACTACTATTTCAATGCATTAACCTTTGAAACTACTATAGATGCAACATTACGAAGTTTTCAATATCGTATTTAATGAGAAATTTGCTGACAAATACATACTTGTATGGATGGAAATTAACGCAAGCTATTATATATGTGACATTTTATGTATGAATGTTGAACGTATAGAACAGCATTCTGGGGAATGTGTATATAAGTACAGTGGTTAAGGCACAACTATCTCAAGAATCGTACACAAGTTGACGAAATCATGATAATTAGCACAAGGGCGGTAGCTTAACATGACTAATGTGTAGATTTATAAACAATTGATACCCAGTATCAGGCCACCATCTTGAATTTCAAAATGGCAGCAATAACAATATATTGTCCAATGTATATTGGCTTCGAAGCACCATAGAAACATGATAGTGGGGTATGATATAACAGCTCCAGGAGCAATTTATCCACCCATTCATGCCATTTCCAGTATACTTGAATTTCAAGATGACTCAACTTCGTATAGTTTGTAATATTTTCATTTCCATTAGCATCAATACAAATGTGATAGCGTATCACAGTTTCACAATGATTTAGTTAATAAATATTTGTTGACAATCAGCATCAACACTATGTGTGGAAGTCGTGATAGCGCAGTGGATGCGCGTTCGCTTCAGGTGCGAAAGGTCTGGAGTTCGAGCCCCACTGGAGCCGTTACGATTGTGCCCTTAGGCAAGGCATTTAAATTCCACGTTGCCTCTTCTCTCTCCCTCGTGGCGATGGATTCCATCAGGAATGAGGTCTCGAGAGTGATTTATATAAGTTGAAATAACTTGTTTCGCAATCGAGCTAAAATAAATTTGTATAAACTAACACTATTTCCAAATATGGAATATCGCTAATATCGCTATTGCATATTTTTCGTATTTCACTAGTATAAAAAATATGCAAATGAGCACTGTACGTATACATACGCTCTGTAAACAAAATAAACAATCAACATGGCGTCGCAATTCTCGTTTCGTCATCGAGCTGTAAACACTATACATTTTACACGACGAGCTATAAACACTACACATCCTGCCATATCGCTGAATTCTTCAACGGTCATGTGCAGCTACAGTACAAATCCAATGTAAAACTTGTTAACAGTTGTGCAAATAGCCGGTATTTAAGCGTTACACATTTTGACAGACTTTGTAAATATGTACATGTTGTGACGTCATAGGAAAGTACTTGTTTGTGACGTCCATTCATACACTTGATCTAATCATGCAAAATACACACGTAATCACGTAAGCAAAGTAACTAATACGAGTAGGAATACAAATAAAATGTGAACTATGTCTTGCCACGTTTACTATTCACCTACAACCGACCGCATAACGCTCTTCAATGACAATAGCGGTAGCACAGGTACATTAAACATTTGCAATTCAGTGAATTTACAGTGTTTTGGACGCTTATATTTTAAAAAGGATATTATATTCGTGTTCATTTGTTATTGGATTTATTATAGGCTGTCCGAATAGCGCGGTGGTTAGCGCGCACGCTTAACTGTTTAATAATATTTTATTGCTTTTATCTTCTAGTTACATTTATACATGCATGCAACAACAACAAATCTATGTAATACTGATATAACACAAATTAGTACACTGCACTAGTTAACGATTAAATGTAAAAAAAGCAAATGGGTCGGGCTACAAGTTATAACAACATTATTAACAGCCCTTCCCATTATGTCAAAATTTCGGATGAAAACCAATGTTGGAAAGCAATAATTTGATATGTAGTATAGAATATGCGTCTATGAGAAATAGAAGAAGTACAAAACAACAAAGAAACACGAAAAGTATCATACGAAAGGTAAGTAAGCACACACACACACAGACACATACAATATAGATGAAAGAAAAAGGATAGTAAAATGAGAGAGAAATAATGAAAAAGTAATAAAGTAAACAAAAAAATAAAATAAATGTTCCTTCCGCCACCACCACACTAATTCAGATTTTCAGTTTAAGAAAATACTCTAATGAGGTACGCGCATGACATACGTGAGCATTGTGCCAAGAACAGGACAATTAACTATACATATATATTACACAAACCGCCGCGTTGTTTTTATACACTTTTGAATATCTTTGAATAATTGAGTGTTCTGTTGGTCTGATAACTGTTCTATTCCATATAGTAATTTTGTTGTGTTTAGCGGATGAAATTCATGAGTTTTTCTAAACAGTTGTATACGTTCATTTCTGTAATTTTTACATCTAAAGAAGTAATGTTCAGGGTCTTCAATGCCATAACCACAAACACAATTTGGACTATCTCTTAAGAAATTGGTATGTAAATGAGTGTTTAAGTTGCTACATACATTACGGATACGCGCATGATGAACACTACTGAAACGTTCGCCTGTAGTAAAATAGATTGGTACTGTTGCACCCTTGTACTTGATTTTAATTTTGGATTTAAAATCCATCAGTGAATAGGCATCTCGAAAAGAGTGATCAAGTTTATTCCACATATCTTGTGATGACGGAATTGTCGATTGGGAATAGATATGTAAACGTCTTGGTAGTGTCACGAAATTATCTCTGTTTCGCAATTGATATGTAACAGTTTGTTCAACAGTTTCTGGAATAATTTCTTTTAAATAAGAAGGTAAAGCATTGTGTTTACTGCAATACATTAAAATAAGCTTTTGCATTTCTCGTCGTTCAGATAGAGATGTCCAACCAATTTCTTTCAAAAGCCGGTGAATACTAACGGAACGGGTTAGACCAGTGACAATTATTGCGGCTTCATATTGCAGTTTCTCAAGAGCTTCCTTTTCGTACACAGTACAGTTGCCCCAAACAGAGGAATACTCGAGTATTGGTCGCAAGTAAGAAATATAAATTTGATTTAATGACGAACGATTTAACTTGAATTTTAACAATTTCATAGACCCCAGTACCTTTGATGCTGATTTTATTATGTTATTAATATGCTGATGCCAACTACCGTCACTAGATAAGGTGCTTGTGATTGTCTACAAAATCTAAAATACTATTATCAAAGGTAAGTGACGGACAAGTAATATTGCAGAATGAAAAGAACATAACTTCAGTTTTTAACTGGTTAAACGTTACAAGCCATTGTTTGGAACATCTGGAAATCTTATCCAAATCATGATTCAGATTTGTTTCAATTTCGTGAGCAACGTTAGACGAAACTGCTAGTGAACTATCGTCTGCAAAGAGTCTCGTGGTGCTAATTAAGTTGTCGGCGATATCGTTAACATAAATAAGAAATAAAAGTGGTCCAAGTACAGAGCCTTGTGGTACTCCTGCATTAATGTTTCTGGTATTAGAGAATGTCTGTCCAACAAAAACTTTTTGAGATCTTTGCGACAAATAGTGATTTATCCATTGTAGTAAATTTTCATTAATTCCATATTGTGTTAATTTGTAAGTTAAGCCTTTGTGCCATACTCTGTCGAATGCCTTGGATATATCACAGAAGACCATGCATGTAGCTTTTCGTTCATCGAAGGCTTTGCATATTTGGTTGTAAATATCGATTAACTGGAAAACTGTTGAATGTCCCGGTAAAAATCCTGATTGTAATTTGTAAATCAAGTTGTTGGCATTTAGGTAATTGTGCATATGTTTGAAAACAACCCTTTCCATAACCTTGCCAACACAGCTTATTAATGAAATAGGTCTGTAATTAAAAGGTAATGACCTGTCACCTTTCTTAAAAAGCGGCATTACATTTACACATTTCCAACTAGACGGATATATGGATTCTTGAATAGACCTATTAAACATAATGCATAGAGGATAAGATGTTTTTGCGGTTTCTCTCAACATTCTGTGGCTTATTTCATCAGGACCACTTGCTTTATTAACAACTAGATTAGACAACACATCGATGACGTCTTGTTGTGTTATGTTGATATTGGAAAGAGTAGTATCTGTTTTCAAAGTTAAATCAGGAAGTGATGCATGAGAATCGTCCACAGTTGAAATGGATGCAAAATAGTCATTCAATGCACTTGCCTTTTCTTCGTCTGAAGTACTATATTGATCGTTTTGTGAAATCAGAAGCGGTGGAATAGACACACTATGTTTACTATTATCTTTCACAAGCATATTTACTATTTTCCAATACTGACGAGGGTTCGAGGAACTGATATCATTGATCGTAAATTCCAAATTATTGTAAAACACTTGTTTGGCATATGACTTCATGTTATTCAGTTTTTTTCGAGTAGTTTTATATATATTCCAGTCAGACTGTTTACCGGAAGATAATGCTATATGTCTTTGACGTTCACGTTTACGTAGCATTCGTCTAATATCAGAATTAAACCAGGGTTTATCGTTGGGCCTGATGGTAACAAATTTCGATGGGATACAGACCTTAGCGATTTCTAAAAATGTATTTGAAAAGGCTAGAGTTGCATTGTCGATAGTATTGTTATTAAGGAAACGCCAATCAGTGGTAGTGATAAGGTGATTAAATAATGCGAAATCTACGCGCTTATAGTTCCATACTCTGCGACAGTGTGAGCGGGTATGTTGTATTTGGCTTTTAATATATACGTAAGTCCAGAAATGATCGCTTATGTGTCTGAGTGTGTCTAAAACTCCTGAATCGAGTGATTCAATTGCATTTGAAATGGCTATAGGATCAAGAAGAGTACTAGATGTATCAGTGACTCGCGTAGGTGTCGTAATAACATTATACATATTAGTGATAGCTAAGATATCTCGAAGTTTATGGTGTGAATCATTTAATTGATCTTCGTTTATATCGCCAAGAACGATACTCTTGTTATATAGTTCGCTCATTATGTCGAGACAAATACTTAACCTATCCCAAAATTCAATGGAGATGTGAGGTGGTCTGTAGACCGTACACACAAGAAAAGTTGAGTGTTTGTCCCTTACCGATATACATACACATTCTGGAAGTATATGTTCAAATTCTAAAATGCGTTTAGGACACATATCCATGGTCGCGTACACAATTATTCCTCCGGAATGAGGTGAAACGTCCTTACGGAATAAATTATCAAATCCCTCAAGATGCAACTGATCGTCAGGTATATCATAGGAGAGGTGTGATTCTGTGAAGCACAGAACGTCATAATCCAGGAAATTATCTTGGATATAGTCAAGTTTGGTTCTAATACTCCTGATATTCTGGTGAAGGATCGAGAAACATCCACTTAATATGCCATTAGGACCTGGATTACGCTCCACATCACCGCAGAGTAACAACAAAAGCCGTGCAAGAAACAATGAATGCATGTCCAGAACGGCAATATATGATGTGTGGTCATCGTTCCGTATAATCTCAAACAGTTCGTGGTATGATATAAGGGAAACAACTCGCGCAACATTACTATATATCAGTATTCGATAGTGTCAAAAATAAGAAATGAACCTTATCGCTAATAAACATTAGCAGCCGCATTAGCAATAGTAACAGATCAAGTAGATGAAAACACGTCTTAAATGTAGCTTTAACTGATATGTGCCCCTGACAAAATATCCCAATGGTCATCCTCCATTGTGTCAAATCGTTATCCATGAGGATAAATGTATCGAACCTCCAATAGCACCGAGGATGACATTGGCAATATACAGGTCACGGACGCCATGATCGCGATGTTGAGTAAATGCAGTAAAAAGTAGGGGTGGCGGTAGCAAGGAGAATCAGACATAATAGGAGAAAAAACAACAACAACAACAACAACAACAATATATGTAGAAAATAAATGGAAAATAAGAAAGAAAACGCAAGGACTTGCTATAAACAAAAAATAATCTACAACAGCATCTATGCAACAAATAATATTCTTATCTTAGAGTTAACGTTCAAGAATAGATGCACAACATTGAGTAATATAAAATTGAAATTGTCATTTCAGTTTTCGATGTGTGGTTTATATAAAGTTGTATGGAAAATCAACGAATGAAACTACAATTTTCCATTATAGGACCTGCTACAACTGCATGTTTCATACAAAAATGCTAGAACTGGTTAATTTCTGGCTAAAAGGAAACGATTGGACTACTACATTAATTGGTAAACAACAAGTACATGTTGCGACAAAGGACATTTTCTGTTTCATTAGAGGAGCGGTCATATTAATGATTCACTGAAACCAATAAAAGCACAAAACACAACAACAAAAACAGCCTGAAGCCGTACTGCCCACTTAATTAAAATATGTCCCTATTATTCTGCTGAAGGTTCAAAAACATAAATAGAGAGTACCGACTTCTCTCTGCAGTAATATAAATATTTAAAATGAATACTGTTTTATGATGTGTGACCACATAAGATTCTCCAACGATTTTATCAGTGTACACGAATATGAAGCACAAGCATCGTGATTGAGGATTAGCCATGCGTTAAAAATTGCATACGGCAGTAAACTTCCCACTGTTAACTGATTAAAGAAATACTGAACTTGGTGTACATATACAGAGTCAGTTACATAAGACAACAACCTATTTGACTGTAAAGAAGAACATAAATATATAATGTAGCTATAGGATGCAAATCAAATCACATTTCGTCAATAATATTGGAAGTAAATATGTGTAGCCTTTCAAAAGAATGATTCAGTAGTTAGCAAAACTGACCATTTTCAATATAAACACGAAATTCACGAAATTCACGAATTTTAATAGTGTAACAAATTATACGGCAAAGGACGTTGCACACTGGCATGCATTTGTTTGAGATTTGAGGACAGTGCAATGAATCACACAAATTGTAATGGAATCTGGATTATACGTGTTGTCGAGACATAATATCTGTGCTTGAGTAACATGTGTAAATGTGTTCTACAGGATACATACAGCTGGAGCACTAAGTCATTATGGAGCTCTAAGTCATTATAATTTATATAATACAATCCCGGTCGTGGAAACATGCATTTAGTTGCATAATAAGATTAGTGAAAGTGTATCAAGGGAAAGAAAAAAACTGGTTGGATATAACTATACTGTACAGCTAACCATTTATATGGTAAATTGGTCAAGGTCAACATATTGATTTAATACTATATATGCATTTCTGAGACAATATTGAACTCAATACTAGATGTATATGAAAATAGCATTTTTAAATTCTCAGGCTTTGAAAATTTCCAGATTATTGAACAGTTATACAGTGTTAACAGGTTATGTACATGTGTATTGTATATTGCTTACAAAAAGAAAAAGATAAACAAAATATGATGTACATGTATTTACAAATGGAATAACAAATTGAATATCAATTAACAGTGATACTCTGATAATGAGCAGATGAGCAGATGAGATAAGTGGACAGTGATAATTTATACATGTTGAGTTTACAAATTCCAGATGGAGTAAGTTTTGGTTCATTTAAGTGATCAAATTGAAAATGATAACAAATACATCATTTATGAGCTAAAGTGTGGAAAATACTATACAATATTATGACATAGATTTCAAGTAGTTGAAGGAGTAATTCTGATGGATAATTATTGAATCAACACTGATCAAATAGCTAATTTAGAGTGAAAACATTATGGTCTTGAATTTGCAAAAGAAAAAAACAATATATATATTCTTGACATTCAACTAGTTCTGCATGTATATACATTTTATAAACTTGACAATAATATTGATTAAATCATAATAATGATGAAAGCATGGTGCATGGGTGCTCAATAAACAGATAAACATGAACATGAAGATGGATTATGGACATGGATGTATATACAGCAGTACAAATGATCAAACAGGGATGTAACAAAATGTAGAGGTATGTACAAGTGTATTACACAATACAATACAATCCAGTATGATGCAGCACTGTACAGTACAGTGCAATACAAACACTAGATAACATTGATTTACATATATATTATGTATTGCTAATGCATTTTCAGCGACAACATTTTATTTCATTTTTAATTAATTTACTTTAGGTATGTACCCGTACTGTACAGAACATTTGATCCTGCATTCAACTGATACTCAGTGTCATTAGTTATACTTATATATGATAAGTACTGGTAGGGGTCTGCCCTCCATAATGCACTCCACATCGATCATGTCCCGTATTACAAGCACCTTGGAGTCTTCTGGACGACTACACTTGACCTTGCTGCCTGCAATCCAAGTCTTTTCAAGTTTCTTCTGGCGTACCATTTGACGGGCCTCGTATGCTAACTTTTGTCTAAAAGGTGTCAAGTTTTCCATCACAAAGATTTCATCACCCAGGATCTTTCTAGATTCATAGACTCGTTGTCTAGCCTTCGAGTTGGTGAACTTAATGATCACTTTCCTACTATATTTTAAGTTTTCATTGACCTTCCCCTTTCTGTGGATTTTATCAATGTCCCCATGACTGAGCTGGACCCCCTTCAAGGTACAATGGTCAATGATTTTCTTCCCAAGGTCTTCAGTGGGGCTATCACCAGGAATACCAGCAACATCCAAACACATGCGCCGACCATACTGGGCTAATTCATTAAGTTCTCTGTTGTATATGTTCAGCGACGTCTGAAGCTTAATATTATCTGACCTCAGTTCACTTATCTCATTTTTCAGCACCTTTGTTTCACGCTCAACAATGCCCTTGATTTCAGATTGTAATTGGTTTTTGAGCTCTTTGACAAAACTGTCCTTCATCAGATCAACAATGATAGGGGCTAGGATAGCCGCCATGCTCCTCAATTCCTCTTGGGTTAGATTCATAGTTAATGCATTGGTAGGCGTTGTCGGGGTGGGTGGGGTATTTTCAACAAATGTGGTTTCAGTGTTCGCAACAAACGAAGAGTCATCAATCGCCTCGAAATAATCTGTATCCTCACTATCACTATTGTAGGATTGAGCTATACTAGAAGTATCAAAACAGTACTTTTTGACAAAAGGTTTATTGCCAGGTGAGGATTTGTTTCGTTTACGGCTCTTGCCTCTTGAAGGCATCAGGTGATGTTTTAGGTCATCCGAGTTCGACTAAACTACTGTTTATATTACCATTCTTGGTATTGCAGTTGGCCACATAATGTACAGATAAACCTGAACGCTGAAATAGGTTGATAGGATCATAAAGCTGTTGTAGATTTGACGAAAACTACATTTTTTCTACGCAGCAAAAATGTCCGACATTGTTTTCATTAACCGGAAGTTGCGATTCTCACCCGTTTGGTTCGAGACGATGCTTCGCACAAATGCAACCCGGGTTCGATCCTCGGACCGGGACGTATGTGAGATGGTACGGTGGTCGCCAGATCGGACATGTGGTTTTCTCCGAGTATTCCGGTTTCCTCCCACACGAATGACCACATGTACGCTTTCATCCGCGCCAACGAGCGTGATTAATATAAGTTGTTAAAACTTGTTTCCCAATCGTTGTAAAATAAATAAAGTTTAAAATTGGATTTATTTTAACTCGTCTTCTAAATATTTCAACAATCGTTTTCAGAAGACTCTTTAAATAAATTCAATAACAAATGCCCACTCATTTAATATCCTGTTAGTTTTATGCTTTCCAATGAAATATAGATATTTATCTGTGAAATAAAATGTGAGCAGTTGAAAGCAGTAGAATAGCACATTTTATTTCCCCCTGCTTTACATGCGTGGTACTAGCCGCTACATTTTGAAATGTTATTGGTATTTTAGTGTGGGGTGACACATGATGTGACACCTACAGACAGTCGAATGTATGCTGGGTTACCAAATTGTCCAGTAATACTCCTGAATCTACTTACTTCAGGACAGATAAGTCTGCCACCAGTCTGTTGAGGACAGATCAGTCTGCCACCAGTTTGTTGAGGACAGATAAGTCTGCCACCAGTCTGTTGAGGACAGATAAGTCTGCCACCAGTCTGTTGAGGACAGATAAGTCTGCCACCAGTCTGTTCAACGCATGTGTGAAGGAGGCCCTGCTATATCCAGGAATGTTTGATATCTGGTTTACCAACTCGCCGCTTGCTAAGCGTACATATAGTGGGTTTATGCTGAAAGGCAGCTGAAACATCAGGGTGGCACACTCCCCATTGTGGCATGACTCCTGGTATAAGACACATGAATGACCCCAAGGGTTCGAAACCCGACATATAATGTTTATGTCAGGCCACAACAATGAAGCGTCCCTGAGGTCGTATTATAAGCAACCAAAATGTGAGGATCTGTGCCACACTCAGCAGGCTAACGGAAGCTAGCAGTAGCAGTAGCAGACTGCCAATCCCCCACCCACTCCAGTTCAACAAGTTGCCTCTGAAACTAAGCATGGTGAAGAAAACGACTCACTTGAAAAGGACAATCTAATTGGACAAACGTTTTGGGTGGTTCATTCAACCAGTGTACAATCAATATAGCATTACACAAGTAGAACACGTGAAACAATTTGTCCATCGTTATGTCCGCCATTTTTGTTATTTTAACAGCAGAACGAGCACCTGTTTACCGGTGTAATGTATATTTTTTAATTTTGAAGTAACATTTTGCTACTGTTTCTTGATAAATTGTTTGAATTAAAGTTTAATTTATTTACCAAGTGTTATTGGATATGCTCGGAATGAATACATAAAATGTTCGTAACTTACAGTTTACGCTGTTATAGCGATGATCTAATAATCAGAACCCCGCTGCACGGTAAGTCAAAAGTCAAAGCATATTTTATTCTCTCATTTCACATGCATACATGAAATAATGAGGTTTACGATAACAAATATTTACAAGGCTTGAATAACATGATATGTTGCAAATAATAAACATTATATTGTGCTTTCAAAGTAAAGTAATAATACCGTTGGAATATTACACTACTGTATAGGTAAGGCAATATACGATAGCTTACAGCTACATTGATTTATTGTTTAATAGTAGTGTAGTAGATAAGGACCACAAAATGATGATTTCGTTCGGAAGGTGTTAAAAGCACCAACTTTTCACACAAGTAACATTAGGGTGTATACTTTCCAAAATGCCCGGAAGACAATCACAAGAGGCCGTTTGACTCCATTTTTGGGCCCCAAAAAGGGACCACCAACAGAAATTAAAAAAAAAACACTTTTTAAAGTTCAAATAATTTAATTAATTGTTACTACTTCAATTGTTTGACATGGTAATTAATAGAGACGGCATAGTAGTATCGAATTTTTTTTACATACAAATAATAATTGTGTACTCGTTTGATGAAAATGAGGCCCTTAAAGGGTAATTTTTCCTGGTTTAGAGAAATATAAAATACCAAAAAAAATTATTTTTGTTCCCAGTGAGGGAAACTTAGTTCTGTTGGTAGAATAGTATCAGTACTTGAAACCTTTGTGTGTGTGTATATATGTATTTGTGTGTCTTCTGAGGCCCTGTTAACAGCCATTATACTATTCGGTTAATTTGGCAAATTGCATATTGTTAATACTAACTATAATTACAATTAAACAAATATAAGTTATATAACAGGTTGTACACTATATCTGAATTGTAAAACACACTAAACTATTAATAAAATACTTATCTTAGCACATGTATAATATAATGAGGCCCTTCAAAGTGAGGCCCTTAATGTAATTGCAGAACGAAAAGTCGAAAACAATCTTATTTGTCTAAACTATATAAATCTTAACATGCGAATGGAATATGTCTATATGCATGTTATTGTGTATTGTGCATTTAACACTGCATAAATATACACACTTTCGTATCTATTTCCATTGTTTCTACATAATGTAGACTACCATACGATGTATTGTAAACGAAACAACTACCATGAAACGTTGTATCAAAACTCTTTCTAAGCCTCTTTGTCTCTATCGTTTCCATACACACTTGTTGTCTCTTTACTGCTCTATCAATATTCTGCTGCTGAAGCAGGACATATGCCAGACGGCATTTTGCTCCATCATTGCCACTCCCTAGGTCAAGTCATTCCAAAGTTGTAATTGTTCCTGTGGCAATGCATTGTGTGGACTCAGGTTGATAAGGCATTCACTCAGTGAAGAAGGCATTCACTCAGTGAAGAATACGCCAAATGTGTTCGTGATTTCTCGGAAGTCTTCGTTTGGCATAGGCAACACTGGCTCCAGTTGGGACATCGTGCCCTGTACAACTCATATGTCGAAGGTTGCTCAGACCGAACAGCATGTCCTGATGTGGATTCCTAAAATGTAGAATACATGATTAATTGTCTATAAAAATGTAACCAATACAAGATTGCACAGAACGACAGCAATAACTCAGAATTATCACCAATGTATACTGACAACTACAGGAGAGGTATGCCTGTGTCCTTACACACAGGTAGATGGGCCTATGAATGTAGCCATTGATTGAAATGATTATGAATTGGAGAATACAGGTCGAATAAAACAGCTTGGGTAGCACAGTGGTTAGCGCCTTTAATTCCAAAGCGGGAGGTCGTGAGTTAGATCCCCGGTCGAGGCACAGTACTAGTTGATTTTTATCCAGGCAAGTGTCCTAGTTCTGATTCGATCCAGGATAAATAGTTGTCACTGAACGTTCAGGTCTCAATGTCAGTTGTTTCAGTGTGTACACTTTGGGTTCAAAATGAACATGTTTGGCAAATACTGGCTGGAAAATCTCAAAAAGGTTTACTTTAAGGCATGTGGGGACATGCCGGGGTCACTACTCTACTGTGCCCAATGGGCGGAATGACATTGTAAGCATAACAAAACAAAGAAACAAGCAGGTCGAATTAATTCGCATTCAGTCCTCAACATCACATGTTATATAATAGTATATTAAATTACGCACCATAACCTCTGGTTGATTGTTGTCAACATGTGACTGTGTTACTAGGTTTAACTCATGTTAATTTCTTGATTGTGTTAGTGTTTTGTTAGCCATATGAGTCCATGAGTAGAATCTGGTTGACTTGCCATGATATCTGAAATTAATGAAACTCCATTAAGAATGTAAAATGTGTAGGACTAATTAGTTTTGTTATGCATACCCCACCCACCTTTATAATTCTTGTTCTTTTTGTTTACATTATTTTTATTTAAACACGTCATAATTTATACATGTGTTATCTATACAAACAAAATATACTAATAATACTTACATATTGGCGTGATACAGCATGTAAAAACACAACGAAATATCGGAACTTTCCCACTCTAAAAGGGAAACAACTCTGTTAACCAATTAAAAGTGGCTTCTGGCCATTACCTAAAGCATAATACAGCATTTAGATCTATGTAATTGTGTAAAGTAGTTATTTATTGTACAATAGTGGCTTCTGGCCATTACCTAAAGCATAATGCAGCATTTAGATCTATGTAATTGTGTAAAGTAGTTATTTATTGTACAATAGTGGCTTCTGGCCATTACCTAAAGCATAATGCAGCATTTAGATCTATGTAATTGTGTAAAGTAGTTATTTATTGTACAATAGTGGATACTGACCATTACCTAAAGCATAATGCAGCATTTAGATCTATGTAATTGTGTAAAGTAGTTATTTATTGTACAATAGTGGCTTCTGGCCATTACCTAAAGCATAATGCAGCATTTAGATCTATGTAATTGTGTAAAGTAGTTATTTATTGTACAATAGTGGCTTCTGGCCATTACCTAAAGCATAATGCAGCATTTAGATCTATGTAATTGTGTAAAGTAGTTATTTATTGTACAATAGTGGATACTGACCATTACCTAAAGCATAATGCAGCATTTAGATCTATGTAATTGTGTAAAGTAGTTATTTATTGTACAATAGTGGCTTCTGGCCATTACCTAAAGCATAATGCAGCATTTAGATCTATGTAATTGTGTAAAGTAGTTATTTATTGTACAATAGTGGCTTCTGGCCATTACCTAAAGCATAATGCAGCATTTAGATCTATGTAATTGTGTAAAGTAGTTATTTATTGTACAATAGTGGCTTCTGGCCATTACCTAAAGCATAATGCAGCATTTAGATCTATGTATTTGTGTAAAGTAGTTATTTATTGTACAATAGTGGATACTGGCCATTACCTAAAGCATAATGCAGCATTTAGATCTATGTAATTGTGTGAAGTAGTTATTTATTGTACAATAGTGGATACTGGCCATTACCTAAAGCATAATGCAGCATTTAGATCTATGTAATTGTGTGAAGTAGTTATTTATTGTACAAAGGTGGTTTCTGGCCATTACCTAAAGCATAATGCACCATTTAGATCTATGTAGTTGTGTAAAGTAGTTATTTATTGTACAATAGTGGATACTGGCCATTACTTAAAGCATAATGCAGCATTTAGATCTATGTAATTGTGTAAAGTAGTTATTTATTGTACAATAGTGGCTTCTGGCCATTACCTAAAGCATAATGCAGCATTTAGATATATGTAATTGTGTGAAGTAGTTATTTATTGTACAATGGTGGCTTCTGGCCATTACCTAAAGCATAATGCACCATTTAGATCTATGTAGTTGTGTAAAGTAGTTATTTATTGTACAATAGTGGATACTGGCCATTACCTAAAGCATAATGCACCATTTAGATCTATGTAGTTGTGTAAAGTAGTTATTTATTGTACAATAGTGGATACTGGCCATTACCTAAAGCATAATGCACCATTTAGATCTATGTAATTGTGTAAAGTAGTTATTTATTGTACAATAGTGGATACTGACCATTACCTAAAGCATAATGCAGCATTTAGATCTATGTAATTGTGTAAAGTAGTTATTTATTGTACAATAGTGGCTTCTGGCCATTACCTAAAGCATAATGCAGCATTTAGATCTATGTAATTGTGTAAAGTAGTTATTTATTGTACAATAGTGGCTTCTGGCCATTACCTAAAGCATAATGCAGCATTTAGATCTATGTAATTGTGTAAAGTAGTTATGTATTGTACAATAGTGGCTTCTGGCCATTACCTAAAGCATAATGCAGCATTTAGATCTATGTATTTGTGTAAAGTAGTTATTTATTGTACAATAGTGGATACTGGCCATTACCTAAAGCATAATGCAGCATTTAGATCTATGTAATTGTGTGAAGTAGTTATTTATTGTACAATAGTGGATACTGGCCATTACCTAAAGCATAATGCAGCATTTAGATCTATGTAATTGTGTGAAGTAGTTATTTATTGTACAATGGTGGCTTCTGGCCATTACCTAAAGCATAATGCACCATTTAGATCTATGTAGTTGTGTAAAGTAGTTATTTATTGTACAATAGTGGATACTGGCCATTACCTAAAGCATAATGCAGCATTTAGATCTATGTAATTGTGTAAAGTAGTTATTTATTGTACAATAGTGGCTTCTGGCCATTACCTAAAGCATAATGCAGCATTTAGATCTATGTAATTGTGTGAAGTAGTTATTTATTGTACAATGGTGGCTTCTGGCCATTACCTAAAGCATAATGCACCATTTAGATCTATGTAGTTGTGAAAAGTAGTTATTTATTGTACAATAGTGGATACTGGCCATTACCTAAAGCATAATGCACCATTTAGATCTATGTAGTTGTGTAAAGTAGTTATTTATTGTACAATAGTGGATACTGGCCATTACCTAAAGCATAATGCACCATTTAGATCTATGTAGTTGTGTAAAGTAGTTATTTATTGTACAATAGTGGATACTGGCCATTACCTAAAGCATAATGCAGCATTTAGATCTATGTATTTGTGTAAAGTAGTTATGTATTGTACAATAGTGGATACTGGCCATTACCTAAAGCATAATGCAGCATTTAGATCTATGTATTTGTGTAAAGTAGTTATGTATTGTACAATAGTGGATACTGGCCATTACCTAAAGCATAATGCAGCATTTAGATCTATGTATTTGTGTAAAGTAGTTATGTATTGTACAATAGTGGATACTGGCCATTACCTAAAGCATAATGCAGCATTTAGATCTATGTATTTGTGTAAAGTAGTTATGTATTGTACAATAGTGGATACTGGCCATTACCTAAAGCATAATGCAGCATTTAGATCTATGTATTTGTGTAAAGTAGTTATGTATTGTACAATAGTGGATACTGGCCATTACCTAAAGCATAATGCAGCATTTAGATCTATGTATTTGTGTAAAGTAGTTATGTATTGTACAATAGTGGATACTGGCCATTACCTAAAGCATAATGCAGCATTTAGATCTATGTATTTGTGTAAAGTAGTTATGTATTGTACAATGGTGGATACTGACATAAAATTGTAATATTTCTTATATTATTGATCGTAATTGGCCAATTTTAACAACATTCTGGGCCTCGTTTATAGCTTTTATTATTACTAATTAGGGCCTCAATTTTCAATTTTGTATTTAACAAAAGTCATTTTTATACTGGTGTAACCTTTTATCCTGATAACATACCTCATTTGCACAAGCTATATACCATTTGTGACTGTAATAAATTAATTATATACATGCAAATTTACACAATTATGTGCCCCTTTGGGGCCCCATCTCACGGGGGCCTCGGGGTCTCTCGTGATTGTCTTCCAGCCTATTATTTACAAGCTGGTTCTAAACTACCACCAGGCCAAATTTTGTGCTTTTTACACCCTCTGAACATTCATGGTCCTTATCTACTACACTATAATAGTGTATCGAATGTTTGTTTACAACAGTTATTACTTTACTTTGAAAGCACAGTAGTACTATTATTGTTGAGATAGAGAATTATTCGAATTTCATGTGCACTATAGTAGAGGAGATCGTGAAATGAACAATGGTCTTTCTTTTCATTGATACAAGACATTTAAAGAATTGGGGATCCACGGAGAGTCAAGCATTTTTATTTGTTAATGGTGTTAATTAGACATATTTAGTATCTAAATACTAAGTAACGTATCAAAGGTAGAGATCGCAAATTTGGCGTAAATGCATTTTAATTGGAAAGTGTGATCTTTTTTCTTTGTCGCAATGAAAAGAATAATTCGCTCGCTTCTCACCAATGCAACCCTGGTTCGATCCTCTGACCGGGAAGTATGTGAGATGGTACGGTGGTCGCCAGATCGGACAGGTGGGTTTTCTCCGGGTACTCCGGTTTCCTCCCACACGAATGACAACATGTACGCTTTCATCCGCGCCAACGAGAGTGATTAATATAAGTTGTTAGAACTTGCTTCGCAATCGTTGTGAAATAAATAAAGTTTAAACGTTAAAAGAATAATTAATGTAAACATAAGTAATGATTCGCGAGTTAATAGTTTTCATTGGTGTTTGAACTACGTTGGGCGTGCTTAAAGCTAACGTGTAGGCTAGAAGTGCGTGGAGGCCGAAGTCGAATACCTCCATGTTAACTTTAAGCACACCCACTGTAGTTCATACCCCAATGGAAACTATTAACTCGCGAATCATTCCTTAATTTAACGCACGATTGTATCGTTTTCTATCATAAAAAACACATATCCTCCCTAAAATTAAAAAAGAATATGTGTTTGTTTAAGTGAATGCTCGAATACTATACTGAGCAAAACTAGAATCGTCCTTCCCTATTTAAGGAAAGATTTATCGAAAACCAAAAGGTTTACTTTTATGAATCAAAATGGAAAAACAAGGTCATTCATTTCTGTATCAAAGCCAATTCATTGCATCTGGCTCTCTTGTTAACTTTTCGAGAGATAACCGGCCAAGGGCGGTAGGGGTCAAAATCAAAAATCACAAAATCTCACAAAGGTGTTACTTAATGTTTAGAGATGGCATTTCAATAAGAAATGTGGCACATCCAGTAACTCTCGTTAGTACCGAGTGTGGCCACCATTTGTATGAATGCATGCAATGATCCATCGACGTAACGTAACGCAATACCAGTGCGTTGGGCAAATTCCTCCATTCCCGTTGTAACGCCCGTGTCAGACCACGAACATTGTCAATCTGATGGTTAGCTCGTGCTTTGCGGCCCAGCTCATCCCATATGTGCTCAATGGGGTTGAGATCCGGGGAAACCGCGGACCATGACGTTGACGTTGTTTCGCTGTAAGTATTGAGTGGTGATCCTGGCTACGTGAGGACGGGCATTGTCGTGCATCAATGTCATACCAGGACCATGCTGACGAATAAATGGTAAGGCATGTGCATTTAGCACCTCTGCAACACAACGCTGTGCATTGATGTTGCCCTGTACAACAATCAAATCTGTCTTCCGGTTTCCCACCCAGACCATTACGCTCCCCCCAAACCTGTTCTTCTCATCAATGTAACAATCGGTGACTCTTTCATTGTACTCCTGTATACCCGTAATCTTCCGTCAGCATGACTAACTGTAACACGAGATTCATCGGTGAACACAACTTGGTTTCAGTCAGCCTTTCTCCAGTTCAGATGACGTCGCGCCCATAACAGCCTGGCAGCACGGTGACGTTGGGTCATTATCTGACCAGTGTACGGGCGGCGTGCCCCGATTGGTTGGGCGTTACGACACAACCGGTTGCGAATGGTCTACCCTGAGACACCACCGTATCGTCTAGCAGTGAATGTGGCTGCCAATCGACGTTGACGTAAGTGCGTCAACGTAATGTAACGATCGGCTCTAGTCGTCGTTACACGAGACCTACCAGGTCGCTGTCGGTCGTGAACAGCCACTGTCTGTTGGTACCGGGCTGCAAGACGATCAATCGTCTTCCGACAGCACCCGAACCGACGCGCGACCACCCTGGCGGACATCCCACCCGCAAGCATCCCAATTGCCTGATTTCGCTCGTTTTCAGAAAGCCGTGGCATATCGAAAACAGTGAAAAATTAAAAACGTTTTTTAATTTTCCGAATAGCCCCTATCGCATGAATAGTATGACATGAACTGAATCAACATATCGATGACATAATACACAAAACGCACATGTTATTGATAATAATAATTAGACGTTCTTAAATCATTAAGCACGGTTTTGATGTAACTCTATAATATAATTATCTTTCTTGAACATCATAAAAGGTATATCTTATGGCACGCAAGAAATACAGTATTGTCTGTGAGTGGATGTTTGCATGTAACCGAAGTAACGTAAACCCATTGCGCTATTAATGGCATAGTGTAACACACACTGAACATGAATACGACATGCAGTACCGTAGCCAGAGGCAAATTTCAACCGAGGCAATCTAGGGCGTCCGGGGGCATGGTCCCCCTTAACATTGTTGGGGGCATAGAAGCGATTTCCTGTGTTATCTGATTTAACGAATTTAGACGTTATAATTATGTACTGACCATTCAGCTCTCTAACAGTCAACATTTTATACAGCAAAGGGATATGTTTTACATTTTATTTATATAATTTTTTAATTTTTTATTCTTGCTTTGGAAATTTTAGCCGAGGCTATGGTCATGGGTCTGACATGTTCAATATTCAAAATGCATACGTTGCATACATGTCCGCCAATCATAGCATCGTGATTATTGTATGAGGCATTGTGTTAAAGTGTAACTATGATTTCATGCTATCTTATTGCCGATGTGCAATGAAGATTACACAAGCTAATGGTCATTATGTGCATTAAAAAAAAAAAGATTAAACATTATTTATTTAACATTATTTTACAAGGACTGCGAAGCAGGTTTTAACAACTTATATTAATCACTCTCGTTGGCGCGGATGAAAGCGTATATGTGGTCATTCGTGTGGAAGGAAACCGGAGTACCCGGAGAAAACCCACCTGTCCGATTTGGTGACCACCGTGCCATCTCACATACTTCCCGATCCGAGGATCGAACCCGTGTTGCATTGGTGATAAGTGAGCGCGCTAACCACTGCGCTAATCGGACAGCATTAACCCTTTCAACACCACATACCTCTAAATTGGCTTACAAAAAAGTGTAGATCCAGATGAGCCGGCTAGTGACGAGTCGTCTCATCAGGATCTGCACTTGTTTCAAGTAATATAACTATTTTTAGATTTTTTTTTACCCATTTTGATAAATGAACTGATCCAAATGTAATTTTGTTATTCATTTATTGGTCTAAAAATATCATGGACCAGTCCATGTCAGATACTTGGTGTTGAAAGGGTTAAGAAGTATTTATGATCGGAGATGTTCCGTTTCAAACTCTCCACCATTTATAGTCATTCAATCAAAGCTCTGCTGAATACTACATGCTTTACACATGGATTCTTTCAATAGACATTGAGTTATGTGTTGCTTTTTCCACCCACTAATATGCTTCTTGAACGGTAGACACAGTATCTATGTGTTGGCCACCAACAGCTTAGCTGATATAGTGACTCTCCAGCTATAGAACAGCGGTAGAACCACTCGCCTCCAGCATTCCAACTGGATTGCTTCCACAGGGATTCGAACTTGCAGCGGTGAGGAACACGCATTCTTTCCTAGTATGTGTGCGTTTTTGATTCAAAATGTATATAATGAATAATTAATGCACGTGTGTTGTGATTGATAGTTTTCAGTTAAAGCATCATGATACATGTATATAGTAGGGTATTATTGGTTTGGTAAAGCATCATCATACATGTATATAGTAAGGTATTATATATTTGTTAGAGCATCATGATACATGTATATAGTAGGGTATTATATATTTGGTAAAGCATCATGATACATGTATATAGTATGGTATTATTGATTTGGTAAAGCATCATGATACATGTATATAGTCGGGTATTATTGATTTGGTAAAGTATCATGATACATGTATATAGTAGGGTATTATTGATTTGGTAAAGCATCATGATACATGTCTATAGTAGGGTATTATTGATTTGTTACATCATGATACATGTATATAGTCGGGTATTATTGATTTGTTACATCATGATACATGTATATAGTAGGGTATTATTGATTTGGTAAAGCATCATGATACATGTATATAGTAGGGTAAAGCATCATGATACATGTATATAGTCGGGTATTATTGATTTGTTAAAGCATCCTGATACATGTATATAGTTTTATTGATTTGGTAAAGCATCATGATACATGTATATAGTCGGGTATTATTGATTTGGTAAAGCATCTTGATACATGCATATAGTAGGGTATTATTGATTTGGTAAAGCATCATGATACATGTATATAGTCGGGTATTATTGATTTGTTGAAGCATCATGATACATGTATATAGCAGGGTATTATTGATTTGGTAAAGCATCTTGATACATGTATATAGTCGGGTATTATTGATTTGTTGAAGCATCATGATACATGTATATAGTAGGGTATTATTGATTTGGTAAAGCGTCATGACACATGTATATAGTAGGGTATTATTGATTTGGTAAAGCATCATGATACATGTATATAGTAGGGTAAAGCATCATGATACATGTATATAGTCGGGTATTATTGATTTGTTGAAGCATCATGATACATGTATATAGTAGGGTATTATATATTTGGTAAAGCATCATGATACATGTATATAGTATGGTATTATTGATTTGGTAAAGCATCATGATACATGTATATAGTCGGCTATTATTGATTTGGTAAAGTATCATGATACATGTATATAGTAGGGTATTATTGATTTGGTAAAGCATCATGATACATGTATATAGTAGGGTATTATTGATTTGGTAAAGCATCATGATACATGTCTATAGTAGGGTATTATTGATTTGTTACATCATGATACATGTCTATAGTAGGGTATTATTGATTTGTTACATCATGATACATGTATATAGTAGGGTATTATTGATTTGGTAAAGCATCATGATACATGTATATAGTAGGGTAAAGCATCATGATACATGTATATAGTCGGGTATTATTGATTTGTTAAAGCATCCTGATACATGTATATAGTATTATTGATTTGGTAAAGCATCATGATACATGTATATAGTCGGGTATTATTGATTTGGTAAAGCATCTTGATACATGTATATAGTAGGGTATTATTGATTTGGTAAAGCATCATGATACATGTATATAGTCGGGTATTATTGATTTGTTGAAGCATCATGATACATGTATATAGTAGGGTATTATTGATTTGGTAAAGCATCTTGATACATGTATATAGTCGGGTATTATTGATTTGTTGAAGCATCATGATACATGTATATAGTAGGGTATTATTGATTTGGTAAAGCGTCATGACACATGTATATAGTAGGGTATTATTGATTTGGTAAAGCATCATGATACATGTATATAGTAGGGTAAAGCATCATGATACATGTATATAGTCGGGTATTATTGATTTGTTGAAGCATCATGATACATGTATATAGTAGGGTATTATTGATTTGGTAAAGCGTTATGACACATGTATATAGTCGGGTATTATTGATTTGTTGAAGCATCATGATACATGTATATAGTAGGGTATTATTGATTTGGTAAAGCATCTTGATACATGTATATAGTATTATTGATTTGGTAAAGCATCATGATACATGTATATAGTATGGTATTATTGATTTGTTAAAGCATCATGATACATGTATATAGTAGGGTATTATTGATTTGGTAAAGCATCATGATACATGTATATAGTAGGGTATTATTGATTTGTTAAAGCATCATGATACATGTATATAGTAGGGTATTATTGGTTTGGTAAAGCATCATCATACATGTATAGAGTAGGGTATTATATATTTGTTAGAGCATCATGATACATGTATATAGTAGGGTATTATATATTTGGTAAAGCATCATGATACATGTATATAGTATGGTATTATTGATTTGGTAAAGCATCATGATACATGTATATAGTCGGGTATTATTGATTTGGTAAAGTATCATGATACATGTATATAGTAGGGTATTATTGATTTGGTAAAGCATCATGATACATGTCTATAGTAGGGTATTATTGATTTGTTAAAGCATCATGATACATGTCTATAGTAGGGTATTATTGATTTGTTACATCATGATACATGTATATAGTAGGGTATTATTGATTTGCTACATCATGATACATGTATATAGTAGGGTATTATTGATTTGGTAAAGCATCATGATACATGTATATAGTCGGGTATTATTGATTTGGTAAAGCATCATGATACATGTATATAGTAGGGTATTATTGATTTGTTACATCATGATACATGTCTATAGTAGGGTATTATTGATTTGTTACATCATGATACATGTATATAGTAGGGTATTATTGATTTGGTAAAGCATCATGATACATGTATATAGTAGGGTAAAGCATCATGATACATGTATATAGTCGGGTATTATTGATTTGTTAAAGCATCCTGATACATGTATATAGTTTTATTGATTTGGTAAAGCATCATGATACATGTATATAGTCGGGTATTATTGATTTGGTAAAGCATCTTGATACATGTATATAGTAGGGTATTATTGATTTGGTAAAGCATCATGATACATGTATATAGTCGGGTATTATTGATTTGTTGAAGCATCATGATACATGTATATAGTAGGGTATTATTGATTTGGTAAAGCGTCATGACACATGTATATAGTCGGGTATTATTGATTTGTTGAAGCATCATGATACATGTATATAGTAGGGTATTATTGATTTGGTAAAGTATTATGATACATGTATATAGTAGGGTATTATTGATTTGGTAAAGCATCATGATACATGTATATAGTAGGGTATTATTGATTTGTTAAAGCATCATGATACATGTATATAGTAGGGTATTATTGATTTGGTAAAGCATCTTGATACATGTATATAGTATTATTGATTTGGTAAAGCATCATGATACATGTATATAGTCGGGTATTATTGATTTGGTAAAGCATCATGATACATGTATATAGTAGGTTATTATTGATTTGTTACATCATGATACATGTATATAGTAGGGTATTATTGATTTGTTACATCATGATACATGTATATAGTAGGGTATTATTGATTTGTTACATCATGATACATGTATATAGTAGGATATTATTGATTTGGTAAAGCATCATGATACATGTATATAGTAGGGTAAAGCATCATGATACATGTATATAGTCGGGTATTATTGATTTGTTAAAGCATCCTGATACATGTATATAGTATTATTGATTTGGTAAAGCATCATGATACATGTATATAGTAGGGTATTATTGATTTGGTAAAGCATCTTGATACATGTATATAGTATTATTGATTTGGTAAAGCATCATGATACATGTATATAGTAGGGTATTATTGATTTGGTAAAGCATCATGATACATGTATATAGTAGGGTATTATTGATTTAGTAAAGCATCATGATACATGTATATAGTCGGGTATTATTGATTTGGTAAAGCATCTTGATACATGTATATAGTCGGGTATTATTGATTTGTTAAAGCATCATGATACATGTATATAGTAGGGTATTATTGATTTGTTAAAGCACCATGATACATGTATATAGTAGGGTATTATTGATTTGTTAATGTGGTAATCTGTGAAATATAACGTAAACCAGAATCATGTTATAATATGAGAAAGCATTCTATATTGAACATCCGAGTACATGTGCTTTCTGTAATGGTTTTGCTTCATGTGTTTATGTTACAATAATCTGTCTGAAAATAAATCATTCTCCGGTGATGCAAGCGATACAATTTCCGTGAGAATAGATTCAGTTTGTGACTTTCAGGAACGTAGGTACTATAAGGCAATGAAGGCCCGGTCTCATATATCTACTTTCTTCTCCAATCCATAACTTAGTGCAGTTATATTAGAAATGACCAGGCCTCAGTGTAGAATACCTTATGACGTTTTTGAAAGTTTAAATCGCTGAACATTACATATCAGTACCGTAGCCAGAGGCACATTTCAACCGAGGAAATATAGGTGGTCCGGGGGCATGTTCCTCCTTAAAATTGTTGGGGTGTAGAAGCGATGTCCTGCGTTTTCCGATTTTAGACGTATACTGATGTACTACTGACCTATCAGCTCTCTAGCAGTCAACATTTTATACAGCAAAGGGATATTGTTTTTGCATTTTACTTATTTAATTTTTAATTTATATTTGTTTTGCTTTGTAAATTTTAACCGAGGCAGCTACCGCGGTGTGCCTCAGTGTGGCTACGAGCCTGCATATATATATATCTAACATACAGGTGTTGTAGTCAATGTGACATTTAATATATGTGTAGACATTTTAGACTCAATTTGTACATTTGTATTTTCATGCTATGTATTGTATCTTTACGTGTATGACATATGTACTATTGATTTGCAATAAAATATGGTTAAATAAAAAGACTCAATTTGGTATAATTTTGAAAAATACATTTTAAATACATACATTAAAATGCGTGCACCATTGACATTATAGAATTCAAAATTGTACTGGCTCAATGTATTAGCCGGACCTACAAATTGAAAATGGCTAGCTACGCCCCTGACATATGTCACTGTGCGTCCATTCTACTATAAAATACCATAGAAATGTTAGCTGCATTTTCACAATATTCAAAGGGATGATTGATTTTTGGCCGAAAATACGGATCTCTGTAAATAAGTAATTGAAATGAACAATAGGTAGAAACATATGAGCTATATGAATTCAATCCACGGACTGGAACAACTAAGATTTGTATACGTTTACACATAATCAAGTTAAAGACAACATTAGTGTATTTTTCGTTTTGTTCTTATTCTATTCCAAATAGGTAAATATTACCAAAAACCCAACATGAAACAATAGATGTGTGCATTCATTGGAAGGTATACAGAACAGAACAGATGTTTATTTCAAGACTTGTACATGGTTCATAGTCATAAACACACATATATTATATAATTATATAGTGGTCAGGTAATATAATTAACATGCAGATATTCACACTGTTAAATAGATTTACGTATAGTATTAAAATAATGATGATTATATTTACAGATTTACGTATAGTATTAAAATAATGATGATTATATTTACAGATTTACGTATAGTATTAAAATAATGCTGATTCTATTTACAGATGTACGTATAGTATTAAAATAATGCTGATTCTATTTACAGATGTACGTATAGTATTAAAATAATGATGATTATATTTACAGATTTACGTATAGTATTAAAATAATGATGATTATATTTACAGATTTACGTATAGTATTAAAATAATGATGATTATATTTACGGTATAGAGGATGAGCATAGATTGAATAAATTTAATGTAAACCGTATGCTATCAATCAATAGCTTATTGATTCTAAAACATGAGTAATACATGCATTTTGATATGTGTTGTTTACTTATTAATACATAAAGGTAACTATTTGTTATCTTAATTTTCAATTTGGCGCATACAGTAAGTATACATATTTCAAATAATAATAGAAATACTAATAATCTTTATTTTCATGAGACTCAACGAAAATGTTTAATTTCATAATATTTTACTTGATATTTTACATCTACATTACATACATACATAATCACGACGGAGCAAATAAAAAGGCAAAATGAGATGGGGCAACACGTTCTAGCAATTTGTGTGTGTTTTACGTTTATTTATCGTCGCTACCGTTTGTCCATATGAGCGACGCCTCCTGAAGAGATTAGTCATTTTAGATTGTTGGAGGATAGTGCAATGATACATTCCAGAATATCATCTGGTTCTTTTCGATACGAGACCTCGGTTTAACGTCCCATCTGAAATACTTAATTTTATTAGGGTCAGACGGGGGATCGAACCTGCGATCCCTGGCTTACCCAGTCCATTGAGTTACCACTGCACTAAAGATTCGTGTGTACGTTCTAGCAACATTAGTAAACTGCCATTTAAATAGTGTTGTGGTTATTCCCACTTTTGAGATTGAGCTTAATCATATTTTATTGCTGTTATCAATTACATGTGTAATACAATAGCAATAGATACAATACATAAATGGTGATACATGTTAATTGATAAAACAAATGGTTTGGGCCACACGTTTTGCCAACATTAGTAATCGGCCCGCACCAGAATGTCACACAGACGTTTAATTAAACTAAATGACGGCTTTTTGATTGGATAAAAAGAACAAAAAACTAATGAAAATTGGGGAAACTGATTTTCTTTGAATAATATATTAAAAGAAAAACAACATTAACTGAGAAGGGGAGAATGTGAGTATGACATATAACCCGCGACTCCACCAAGTAATCCACACTGCCACGCCAAAACCCGAACTAAAGTCATCAGCACATTGAGTCTTATTACTTCGTGAGGGCAGTACGCTAAAAACGACGCGTATTTTTTATGTATGTTTGTACCTTTAAAAATAAAGAATGATTCTCCTCATTTGAAAAGGACTCGATGCCATGAAGTAATTTTTGGGATCTCAGTGGATGGTATGCCCGAGTATCGGAAAATAATAGAATACGCTCATTCATATAACGATTACATTTAAAGAAGAAATGTTCAGCATCTTCAATACCATTCTTGCAAGAACAGTCAGGATACTCCCTTAAGTGGTTGTAGAAGAGATCATTATTCAAATCACTGCATTTATTTCAGATACATGCTTGAACTACCGTATAATATCGTTCACCCATTGTGTAACAGGGGGAACTCTAGGAGACTTGAACTTATTCTTCAGTGTGTTCTTAAACGATTGCAGTGAGCTTGCCTTGCGTATTGATAATTCCAGATCGTTCCATAATTTTATAAAATCAGGTATAACAGACCTTGAGTACAATTCAAGTCTCTTTGGCAATGTGATAAAATTATCATTAGTGGGCAATGAATATTCATTTGAATCTCCAATAGTATAGGAATCCGACGTAGATACAGCAAGAGAGCTATCGTCAGCGAATAGTCTAGTAGTACTCATGAGAGAATAGGCTATGTCATTTACATAAACAAGGAATAATAGCGGTCCCAGAACAGACCATTGTGGTACTCCTGCGGTAATATGTTTGGTTTTAGAAAACGATTGTCCAACCAATACTCGTTGAGAGCGATTGTGAAGATAGTTTGCGATCAATCTAAGAACATTTTCCGAAATTCCGTTTTGTTTTAGTTTAAATATAATACCTTTATGCCAAACTCTGTCAAATGCTTTTGATATATCACAAAATACCATACATGTTGCCCTTTTTTTTATCAAATGCTTTACATATTTGATCATAAATATCTATAAGCTGATATGAATGACCAGGAAGAAAACCGGCTTGTTTTTTATAGATGAGATTATTGGAATTCAGATGATTATAAATATATTTAAAAATCACTCGTTCCATAGCTTTGCCGACGCAACTTATTAATGATATTGGTCTGTAGTTTGGTGGTAGGGATTTCTCTCCGTTTTTAAAGAATGGTATTATATTTGCCAGTTTCCATGCAGTATGGTAACTGTTTAGTATCATTGATTTTAGGTTTTGAGGTTCAGATATTGTTCGAAATTTCAAAATTGTATGGCTGATATCATCAGGACCACTAGCTTTGTTGACAACCAGATTATCGCAAACACCAGTTACATCTTGTTCAGTGATAGTAGAAACCGTTTTATTAGTTTTTAAAACAAGATTGAGCAAGATAACACTAGAGTCGTCTACTGTTGAAATCGAAATAAATTAATGATTTAAAACTGTAGCATTTTCTGTATCGGAAAATGCACTTACATAGGTTCTGCTACTGAGGGGTGGGATCTGTTGATCATTGCTTGAGTTTTCCGTAACTAACATTTTGACAATTTTCCAATAAAATCTGTAACATTGCCAATCAGATATATTTGCAGATTTAGTAGCAATTCGTTTTAGACGATCTCGTTGTCGTGATGCCTTACGAATAAGAGAATTGTACCAGGGCTTATCGTTGGGGCGGATCAATACTATTTTAGTCGGAATACAAGAATTTGCTAGTCCTAATAATGTGTCCTCGAAAAAATGTGGTTGCTATATCAATGAAATCGTTGGTTAGAGGTGCCGAATCAGTTGAATTTATTAAGCTGTTTAATTTCGTAAAATCAGCCTGTTTGTAGTTCCAAACACGACGAGTGCTGGTCTGGAAACTACCTTTTATATAGACGTATATACCAAAATGAACGCTAATGTGTGGAGGCGTGTTGTGAATTCCAGAGTTTAATGAAATCACAGAATTGCTCAATGCTATTACGTCAATTAGGGTACTGGTATTATGAGTAGTTCGTGTGGGATCTGTAATTATGTTTGTCATGTATAAAAAGTATAAGTATATCTCGTAGTTTATGAGTTGATACATCTAGTTGATCTTCATTGATGTCATCAACTAAGACAATTCTATTTGATATTTCAGAGGCCTGTTCAATAAGTATGTCACACCTTTGCCAACAACTTAATGATGAGATTGGTGGCCTATAAAGTGTTACTATGATGTATATTTTATTATGATCTTTAATTTGGATGCACAGAGATTCTGGTAAGCCCGTTTCCAGATCATGTAAACGCTTTGGTTGCAAACCAGAGTTACAGTATGTGAGTATGCCACCTGAATATGAGGAGACCTCTTTACGGAATATAGTTTCGAAGCCATCAAGTTTTAAATGCAGATTAGTAATATCTTCCGATAAATTAGTCTCCGAAAATGAAATAATATCGAAATCGAAGAAATTGTCCCTGACGTAATCTAATTTGTTACGTATACTTCTAATGTTCTGATGTATCAATGAAAAACTCCCATTTAGCTCAGGCTCTTGTCCTGGGTTAGGATGAATATCACCGGCTATTAAAAGAAGTAAACGGAGGACTACATTGTAGCTAATGGTTTCCAAAAGAAAATGTATCTTGTTTAAGGAAATTAAAATTGTATATCTATTTGGGATACTTATAGTACATGTAATAGTAAAATGTGTTTATGGAATTAAGAGTAGATAGTTACAAAAAGGGCCGTGCTAGTTGGATATCTTGTTAAATACTTAGGAAAAATTACACTTATAATATTAACATTCAATCACTGTACATTTATACGTGAATTGTATAATGCAATGTATATGAACTGTGTATACGGATAATCACCTGATATCAAATCACGTGTGCTCTATGGTTGTTCGATGAATACTGAAGGATTATAATGTGTACAGGTAAGCCATTATAAAAAGCTATACAACATGTCAACGTGTCTGAAACGGTGTATATGAAAGTCTCAGCATGGGATTAACTATATATGTATAAGTAGATATATTGGCGGAAGTTTTATTTTGGCTATATTGGCGGTCAGTAACGATTCCGCCAAATCTAAACCTCGCCAATATATTGCGTCTTAACTTACCGTCAATATTTACAACATGAAAGCAAATGCATAGTAGTTTTCAAAATGGAGGTCAATTTGGTGGTTATATCTAAATCATAGATGAATGCCGTTCTGAATAGAGTGAGAGAAACTTGGAGTTCTTATTTTATATATATATACAGGGGCGTAGCTAGCCCTCTATCCATGTGGATTCATAATTGTACTAGGGGGGCATGCCCCCCCCCCATTATTTAGTACTGGAAATTTGAAGGTTTTATGATCATAAATCAACAAATAAACCCTTTACTCGGCAGATTTTCTCTCTCTAAAATAGAGCTGAAATATCAAACAAATACAAGCCCCGATTGTCTAACAGAAGTCTAATTTTCTGTCCTTTTTGCCAGCGAACTGCATGATTACATGTTCAATGTCAATGTCCATATGTCTGTAGCTATGCATCATTGCTAGCCCAGACAGGCGTTCAGTGGACATAGTAGACCTCATATAGTTCTTCACTCTTCTCGTGATGCTGAACGACCTCTCAGCTGAGGCTGTTGAAACCGGCATGGTGATGAGCACCACCAGACATGTGTAAATGTCCGGGTACAAAGTTGTTTGTGTCCTTCAAAGTTGTGCTGAGGTCAGAAGGCTTTGCTTCTCCCAAAGACCACCTAACTTTCCAGCGGGCAACTTCACGTCCGAAGCTCCCGCAATCTCCTCAAGGGCTATTTAATCCGGCAAGGCACGTTATAATATGAGTATGTAGTCAAGTACGCATACTGCAACTTTGGCTGAATTGCAACTTTGGCCTTTTTTTCTTCAGAATCATGTGGATTCAGCCGCGTACTCGCGTATAGGCAGCTACGCGCCTGATATATATACACACACATATAGCTACATACTTATTTATTTCATATTATTTATAAGTATAAACTATTGAAAACATAGTACTAATATATGACGGCCATGCATACATGTTCGTTCTTATATTCCGGCTTTTGCAAATGAATCGATGATTATCTCATGTTTTGTTGATAAATTGTTCACAGCATTTACTAGCCATTGTGCATTCAGTGGTTTGATAGCTGATGTTCGCATGCCCACATCAATTTCTGTTAGATCGGTTCCATTAAATGTGTTGTTTAACTGTTTGCGAATATTATGAAACTGTGTGGTAAACTGATAAAACGGAAATCTAATTAGTTTATAACACCTCCGAAGGTGTGTGTGTGTGATTTACGTTTATTTATCGTCGCTACCGGTTGCCCATATGAGCGATGCCTCCTGAAGAGATTAGTCATTTTAGATTTTTGGAGGATAGTGCAATGATACAGACAGAGACCCATTCCAGAGTCTCATCTGGTTCTTTTACGTACATGGTGTACAGCACCGACACGATACCTCGGTTTAAAGTCCCATCTGAAAGACTGTTAATTGTATTAGGGCCAGACGGGGGATCGAACCCGCGATCCCTGGATTACCAGATTAACAGATCCGTCCGAAGGTGAGCGAAAATCATCTTGGGTCTAACAAATATTTAAAGCAGGACAATTGACGTGTGATTATGGTAGACATTTATTTTCAAAACAGCGACGCGAGGTGTAAAGGCTTTAATTTCGAAATGCGCAATTTTGAGACATCGCCAATACAAAACTCTGTGAACAACGCTAACATTTGGCACCGCAGATATAATGCGTTATAGGTAGTAGATTGGTTATCCATACTTGACGTTCTAATAGTATAATTTGTCATAGCCGCAAGCTGTTCATATATTTCAATTTGCAACGCCTTTAGAGTCCCTTGTTCGGTAATAGTGTAAGAGCAGCCAAGAATCGTCCCTGGCCCGTGAACTATTGTTATGCGCCAGTCGGTGTCAATCTAGTGGACATATGACTTAGATAGCCAATCGACAGCTGACTTTGAGTGACGACAATGATATTCGATACATATGTAGATTTATCCTCATAAACTGTTATACGTACATTTGGGCTCTAGTGATCACTATAACTATTATGTGCAAAGCCGAATTCTATATGGAATTAAGAGTCTAGTTGACGCAGCACTTAGTTCGAGTACACATTTGTGGTGGCGCTATGCAACCTGTGGGCGGCGCTATGTGGCTTGTGGGATACGCGCGTGCAGTGGATCACACTGCGACGTGTATATTTCATGGCCTGCACACTCCACACGTTGCATTGTCAGTTTAGTATATATACCCAGTGTGACTACATTCGGAGCCTCCAACAATCCATACAAGCTGAGAATCCTTGCCAGTTTGAGTTTTACAGCAGCAGTCATAGTTTGGTCATATGCTCAGTATTATTAGCTGGAATACGGTTAGTGATGCGTCAACTAGATCTTCCGTATAGCATTCGGCTTTGGGCATAGTAGTTATAGTGATCGCTAGGACCCAAAATGTATACGTGTAGCAGTTTATGAGGAGTAAAATCTGCAGGGAGAACAACCTAATCGCCTGCGTGTAAGATCATTTCACCAATGTGCTTAACCCGCTGTAAGCATGTTTTGTTTGCAAGTATAGTTCTACCTCTTGTAAATTCACACGAACCGGAAGAACCCGTAGCATATATTAGGCTTGCAGGCAATGTGCGTGACTATAAATGATATCATTAAGTATTTATTAAGGTCACGTTATGTTTATTATTTCTGGACTAGCAGCTCTGGTAGAGGTTGTCCGTGATTAGTGCTGCTATTAGGCAGCCAATTAGGTATGCAAGTAATACTCTGGATTAATGGTGCTATTATGCATGATATATTGGTTGATTGGGTATCATTATAACGACAAGCGAATCTGTCTAAATAAACGAATTCTATCTAAAGCTCGTGTGATTTTACTAATATAATGCCACATTGGGATCAGAGGTAGGACATCATTGATCATGTAAAATGGACACATATAAACATTAGCAATTGTCAGAATAAACAATTAATTTAAACATATTTTTAATGGATATATTGATGAACCTCATATATGTTGAGTATTTCTGCATAACACATTTTTATTTAAAATGCTCAAAGACCGAGACCTTTCCAAATTCATAGATTTAAATTGAAATAATGAGTTAGATTTTGCTTAGATTTGCATAGCTTTGAGATTAAGCCTGTCCTCATCTTCTTCGCAGATTTTGAAAAATACATTTGACAGTATTGACAACCGTGTCAATGGTTGTTTTCAAAACACTTGAATATTTTAACTTCGGCGAATCATTGAATACCTGGATATTTACATTTTATAGTCGTATGCAAAGATGTGTATTAAAACATGGATTTTTATTTTATGCCTTGCAATGAAATATAGATATGTATCAGTGAAATAACACGTGTTATTCCCGGTCACTGGTTGAACACAGTAGAAAAAGACCGTTTATTTCTTGCTGCTTTTTGTTGGAATTACTTTCAGAAAATACATACATCCATTTAACATACCGCATATGTCCAGTAATAAGAATAACACAGATAGATTAAGTATTTATTAAACATTTACAATGCTCTCTCTACTCTGGAATATGCTTCACCCGGGTAACTATGACGAGTCTACGTATTGGTCGGCCAAAACTAGGTCCTTTTTATCGACGCCATCTTAAAATCACATGGGATTGAACGTGTATTTTATTTCAAAATATGTTGTGCAATCTCAGTTTTGATAATTGTATTAAATGCAAAAATGATCTCGTTACGTAGTAATATTATTTTACCTGCTGTAAAAGATAATAACTACAAGCAATTCACCGATATACCTTAGACGGGTTAATACCGGTCCGCCAATGTAACATCAACTTAATTTTAAATGCGAACTAGTTCAAGTGTGTACTGAATGGTAGTAATGACGTTTTTCAACATCAATGTGAGGTGCTCACATAGGGGGTAGTAAAACCATGCGATCGACCGTATGCCACTAAAATTCACATTTCGCATTGGAAAACATAAAATAAAAAGAAAATGTGTGCTTTTCAATGTAAGATTGGATTTGATTTCATCTCGTTAGTTCCGCAACAGTGTGTTTTCACTCGTGAATATGCCACTCTATATGGGAGCTCACTCGACAGATAAATTCCAATATTACACTGAAAAACACAAACATCCTCTTATTATCTGGCTATTTTAAAATTGAACGAGGTGTTCGCCAGGAATGTCCCCTATCTCATTTATCTGTTCATTTATGTATTGACATTATGTTTTTAGCTGGACAATGCTATAAAAGGAATTACTTTGATAACAACAGAAATAAAAATACTCATGTTTTGCTGACGATACAGATGACAGATGTTTGAAAAATTGGAGTAGTAGGCTCAACAACTTGCCAAGAGGAACTTATTTAATGTCACTCCCTCGACATCTACGTAAGGCTCTGTTCCACTTTCGGACTAGCAACCATTGACTACCAGTAGAGACATGGACATGGTTTCAGTTATGCTTGTCTCTTGTAGAACTGCAGAATATTCACTCTTAACGGCAGCGACAATACAGACTAAAATGTCCATGTTTTACGTTATCAACAATAATTCATATTCCCCGAATTTACAATTTGCGCCCACGTACATTGTTATTTAATGAACTACCTACCACTAAATCGCTTAAAATCTAAAATAAATAATCACAATATCTATCACTCTTTGTTCGTATCATAAATCATAATGAATCACTTTATACGTATCTAGAATTCACGATATTAAATAACGACATGATTCCAGACACCGTAGTCCATTAGTTAAACCATGATGGTGTGTAACACAGAAATTAGAAATAAATGTACCCGCTTTGCACTTTACAGATATATATATATATATATATATATATATATATATATATATATATATATCTGTCATAAGCTTTGAACAGATGGGTAAATTCCCTATATTAGACCTATTGAAATGCATTTGCCTATTATCAACATGTTTATCGTACTATATCTAGTCAATGAATAGAATTATGTGGTCATTCGCATGGGAGGAAACCGGAGATGGTACGTTGGTCGCCAGATCGGACATGTGGGTTTTTTCCAGGTACGGTTTTCTCCTACAGGAATGACCACAAATACGCTTTCATCTGAGCCAACGAGAATGATTAATATAAGTTGCTACAGCTTGTTTCGCAATTGTTGTAAAATAAATAAAGTTTATGCTAAAAGATACAGAATTCACTAGGCTAATTTATTATTAATTTGAATATTCTTGATCACTATATCAGGTGATGGATGGCCTGTGACTTTGTGTTATTATTTATTGTTCCAATTGAATGTGTATAATACGATGACATCGTCATATAACCGGCTATATTCAACCATCACAGTACTATCAGTTTTTTATAATATCATGTTAATGATGTAGCCATACATTCAATATGGTAAAGGTGTGTTGTCCACGCATCGGAACCGCCTTCCAATATCATAATCTAATCAAAGTACACGATATGTATAATCATCATGTTTCTAGTTGGCATAAATGCATGGGTACGAATTTTAATCCGTATAGTCAACCAGTGCGCATTTCCATATATACAGTGAACGATGAAATCAAACAAATACTGTCTTTTCTTTCGTTGTCCCATCGATATATTGAGATCGTTTGCATTGTCTGTTGTACACAATATGTTATTAACTAAATTATTATTATCGCACCCACCTTTATTTATTTTTAATATATGTATAAGTCATTAAATGCCTTTGGAATATGTCGTGATCTTTGTTTGCCAATTATGCTTGCTCAGCCTTAAAAAAAGTTGAACAATACTCTTGACATAAAAATTATGTTAAGGCTGTTGATAACATGGTAATAATTCATTCGAATTCATATCAGCAATTCGAGTACGAGTACCCACTGTTTGCCGCTTCAATTTATAGTGGCTGAAAACAACGTAATATCTTGTTGACAGCTTAGAATCAGTATGTAGTTTACCCGTGCAGTTATCAAACGGTTGTACAGTCAGTATGTTCGCAATGGTCACTAACACATTTGTGTCAAACTAGAGTGCATTTAAAGGGCCCTCGTCACCGAGTGGTTAAGCTCTTTGACTTTAAATCACGTGTCCCTCACCACTGGGATTTCTAATCCTAGGTGTGCTGTCGAAATCTTTCAAATGAGGATGCTATACAATCTTGCAGAGGGTCGGTGGTTGTACCCTTGTGTTTGTTCGTGCCTGACATACTACTTGGAGGGACACATTGGGCCTTCCTCCACTAATAATAGCTGGAGAGTCGACATATGACCAAACCTGATGGTGCCACGTTAAACCATTAAAACAAGCAAATTGCATGTAACTTTTAATATGTGGCTACGGTTGATGACTTGTATACCACTGTAATATATCATCACTGATCGTCACGAGTTCGAGCCCCGCTCAGACCGTGTCTCTTTATATGAAAAAAGTTGGTAGTTTCTTACGGAGGTTGGTACACCTAGTACTTGTTAACCGCTGGAGCCTGCCCATGATAGGATTTGTTTGGTAAACTGCACGTCGCTCAAATGGGGAATCGGTAGCTAATAAATACACTTAAATTTAAAAAAACTTTTAAAATGTTACGACTTATTTGCCTTTACATTGTTCGCTCTTTGCGTTAACAATTTAATTATTGTATTTGTTATTGTACGTATATAGTAGATATATGGTCAACTTTCATTATATATATATATTCAAATGCAAAAATGGGTTGGGCATCACATTCTACCAGCATTAGTAAACTGCCCTCCCATAGAAGAGTATATGTTTATTGGTCGGCACACATGCATTCTGCAAAGAAAAAAACCCATATGGTGGAGTGCAGAAAAGAACATATGTGCTGTATATTGCGAGATTAACAAAACCCATCTTTTCTGATCTAAAACAAAACACCCACTGTATTACATGTAATGTATGTGTGTAGTGTTGTAGTAATAACGTGTACATGTACTGTATGTGTGTAGTGTTGTAGTGTTAACGTGTACATATAATGTATGTGTGTAATGTTGTAGTAATAACGTGTACATGTAATATATGTGTGTAGTGTTGTAGTATTAACGTGTACATGTAATGTATGTGTGTAGTGTTGTAGTAATAACGTGTACATGTACTGTATGTGTGTAGTGTTGTAGTATTAACGTGTACATGTAATGTATGTGTGTAGTGTTGTAGCAATAACGTGTACATGTAATGTATGTGTGTAGTGTTGTAGTATTAACGTGTACATGTAATGTGTGTGTAGTGTTGTAGTAATAACATGTACATGTACTGTATGTGTGTAGTGTTGTAGCAATAACGTGTACAAAATGTAATATAAGTGAATGGAAAAGACGGTTAAATGTAATGTAAGTGAATGGAAACGACGGTTAAATGTAATGTAAGTGAACGGAAACGACGGTTAAATGTAATGTAAGTGAACGGAAAAGACGGCTAAATGTAATGTAAGTGAATAGAAACGACGGTTAAATGTAATGTAAGTGAATTGAAAAGACGGTTAAATGTAATGTAAGTGAATTGAAAAGACGGTTAAATGTAATGTAAGTGAACGGAAAAGACGGTTAAATGTAATGTAAGTGAATTGAAAAGACGGTTAAATGTAATTTAAGTGAACGGAAAAGACGGTTAAATGTAATGTAAGTGAATGGAAACGACGGTTAAATGTAATGTAAGTGAATGGAAACGACGGTTAAATGTAATGTAAGTGAACGGTAAAGACGGTTAGATGTAATGTAAGTGAATTGAAAAGACGGTTAAATGTAATGTAAGTGAACGGAAAAGACGGTTAAATGTAATGTAAGTGAACGGAAAAGACGGCTAAATGTAATGTAAGTGAATGTAAAAGATGGCTAAATGTAATGTAAGTGAACGGAAAAGATGGCTAAATGTAATGTAAGTGAATGGAAACGACGGTTAAATGTAATGTAAGTGAACGGAAAAGATGGCTAAATGTAATGTAAGTGAATGGAAAAGACGGTTAAATGTAATGTAAGTGAACGGAAAAGACGGTTAGATGTAATGTAAGTGAACGGAAAAGACGGCTAAATTTAATGTAAGTGAACGGAAAAGCCGGTTAAATGTAATGTAAGTGAACGGAAAAGACGGTTAAATGTAATGTAAGTGAATGTAAACGACGGTTAAATGTAATGTAAGTGAACGGAAAAACCGGTTAAATGTAATGTAAGTGAACGGAAAAGACGGTTAAGAGTAATGTAAGTGAACGGAAAAGCCGGTTAAATGTAATGTAAGTGAACTAAATAAGACGGTTAAATGTAATGTAAGTGAACGGCAAAGACGGTTAGATGTAATGTAAGTGAATGGAAACGACGGTTAAATGTAATGTAAGTGAACGGAAACGACGGTTAAATGTAATGTAAATGAACGGAAAAGACGGCTAAATGTAATGTAAGTGAATGGAAACGACGGTTAAATGTAATGTAAGTGAATTGAAAAGACGGTTAAATGTAATGTAAGTGAATTGAAAATACGGTTAAATGTAATGTAAGTGTACGGAAAAGACGGTTAAATGTAATGTAAGTGAATTGAAAAGACGGTTAAATGTAATTTAAGTGAACGGAAAAGACGGTTAAATGTAATGTAAGTGAATGGAAACGACGGTTAAATGTAATATAAGTGAATGGAAAAGACGGTTAAATGTAATGTAAGTGAATGGAAACAACGGTTAAATGTAATGTAAGTGAACGGAAACGACGGTTAAATGTAATGTAAGTGAACGGAAAAGACGGCTAAATGTAATGTAAGTGAATGGAAACAACGGTTAAATGTAATGTAAGTGAATTGAAAAGACGGTTAAATGTAATGTAAGTGAATTGAAAAGACGGTTAAATGTAATGTAAGTGAACGGAAAAGACGGTTAAATGTAATGTAAGTGAATTGAAAAGACGGTTAAATGTAATGTAAGTGAATTGAAAAGACGGTTAAATGTAATGTAAGTGAATGGAAACGACGGTTATATGTAATGTAAGTGAACGTAAAAGACGGTTAAATGTAATGTAAGTGAACGGAAAAGACGGTTAAATGTAATGTAAGTGAACGGAAAAGACGGTTAAATGTAATGTAAATGAATTAAAAAGACGGTTAAATGTAATGTAAGTGAATGGAAACGACGGTTAAATGTAATGTAAGTGAACGGAAAAGACGGTTAAATGTAATGTAAGTGAATGGAAACGACGGTTAAATGTAATGTAAGTGAACGGAAAAGACGGTTAAATGTAATGTAAGTGAACGGAAAAGACGGCTAAATGTAATGTAAATGAACGGAAAAGACGGTTAAATGTAATGTAAGTGAACGTAAATGACGGTTAAATGTATTGTAAGTGACCGGAAAAGACGGTTAAATGTAATGTAAGTGAATGGAAAAGACGGTTAAATGTAATGTAAGTGAATGGAAAAGACGGTTAAATGTAATGTAAGTGAACGGAAAAGACGGTTAAATGTAATGTAAGTGAACGGAAAAGACGGTTAAATGTAATGTAAGTGAACGGAAAAGACGGTTAAATGTAATGTAAGTGAATGGAAAAGACGGTTAAATGTAATGTAAGTGAACGGAAAAGACGGTTAAATGTAATGTAAGTGAACGGAAAAGACGGTTAAATGTAATGTAAGTGAACGGAAAAGACGGCTAAATGTAATGTAAGTGAACGGAAATGACGGTTAAATGTATTGTAAGTGAACGGAAAAGACGGTTAAATGTAATGTAAGTGAATGGAAAAGACGGTTAAATGTAATGTAAGTGAATGGAAAAGACGGTTAAATGTAATGTAAGTGAACGGAAAAGACGGTTAAATGTAATGTAAGTGAACGGAAAAGTCGGCTAAATGTAATGTAAGTGAACGGAAAAGACGGCTAAATTTAATGTAAGTGAACGGAAAAGACGGTTAAATGTAATGTAAGTGAATGGAAAAGACGGTTAAATGTAATGTAAGTGAATGGAAACGACGGTTAAATGTAATGTAAATGAACGGACAAGACGGTTAAATGTAATGTAAGTGAACGGAAATGACGGTTAAATGTAATGTAAGTGAACGGAAAAGACGGTTAAATGTAATGTAAGTGAATGGAAACGACGGTTAAATGTAATGTAAGTGAACGGAAAAGACGGTTAAATGTAATGTAAGTGAACGGAAAAGACGGCTAAATGTAATGTAAATGAACGGAAAAGACGGTTAAATGTAATGTAAGTGAACGTAAATGACGGTTAAATGTATTGTAAGTGACCGGAAAAGACGGTTAAATGTAATGTAAGTGAATGGAAAAGACGGTTAAATGTAATGTAAGTGAATGGAAAAGACGGTTAAATTTAATGTAAGTGAACGGAAAAGACGGTTAAATGTAATGTAAGTGAACGGAAAAGACGGTTAAATGTAATGTAAGTGAACGGAAAAGACGGCTAAATGTAATGTAAGTGAACGGAAATGACGGTTAAATGTATTGTAAGTGAACGGAAAAGACGGTTAAATGTAATGTAAGTGAACGGAAAAGACGGTTAAATGTAATGTAAGTGAACGGAAAAGACGGCTAAATGTAATGTAAGTGAACGGAAATGACGGTTAAATGTATTGTAAGTGAACGGAAAAGACGGTTAAATGTAATGTAAGTGAATGGAAAAGACGGTTAAATGTAATGTAAGTGAATGGAAAAGACGGTTAAATGTAATGTAAGTGAACGGAAAAGACGGTTAAATGTAATGTAAGTGAACGGAAAAGCCGGCTAAATGTAATGTAAGTGAACGGAAAAGACGGCTAAATTTAATGTAAGTGAACGGAAAAGACGGTTAAATGTAATGTAAGTGAATGGAAAAGACGGTTAAATGTAATGTAAGTGAATGGAAACGACGGTTAAATGTAATGTAAGTGAACGGAAAAGACGGTTAAATGTAATGTAAATGAACGGACAAGACGGTTAAATGTAATGTAAGTGAACGGAAATGACGGTTAAATGTAGTGTAAGTGAACGGAAAAGACGGTTAAATGTAATGTAAGTGAATGTAAAAGACGGTTAAATGTAATGTAAGTGAACGGAAAAGACGGTTGCATGTACTCAAATGTAAGTGAACGGAAAAGACGTTTAGATTTGAGGCTATAAATATGTCAAATTCGGCAGTATATAAACTTATAAAATATATTCGAGAAAGCGAGTATGTTAATGAATTTGGGAAATTTATCCAAATATTCTTATGTATGATAACAGTGTGTCTTAGTAACGTTGGCTTGGATATACATGTAGACAACACATGCATCGACCAAACGTTGGCTTGGATATACATGTAGACAACACATGCATCGACCAAACGTTGGCTTGGATATACATGTAGACAACACATGCATCGACCAAACGTTGGCTTGGATATACATGTAGACAACACATACATCTACCAAACGTTGGCTTGTGTATACATGTAGACAACACATGCATCTACCAAACGTTGGCTTGGATATACATGTAGACAACACATACATCTACCAAACGTTGGCTTGTGTATACATGTAGACAACACATGCATCTACCAAACGTTGGCTTGGATATACATGTAGACAACACATGCATCTACCAAACGTTGGCTTGTGTATACATGTAGACAACACATGCATCTACCAAACGTTGGCTTGGATATACATGTAGACAACACATACATCTACCAAACGTTGACTTGTGTATACATGTAGACAACACATGCATCTACCAAACGTTGGCTTGGATATACATGTAGACAACACATGCATCTACCAAACGTTGGCTTGTGTATACATGTAGACAACACATGCATCGACCAAACGTTGGCTTGGATATACATGTAGACAACACATGCATCTACCAAACGTTGGCTTGTGTATACATGTAGACAACACATGCATCGACCAAACGTTGGCTTGGATATACATGTAGACAACACATGCATCTACCAAACAGTTCGAAGTGTCATACATGTACTTCTCTTCTATATATACTACAATCAGTTCCATGTCTCTCCTCCACAATGTGCACGTCGTCATCTAGGCACATCTCACAGCAGAAATATGGATCAAGGACAGAAGCCGCGCCATCGGACCGGTAGAAGTTGCTTGACTCTATACGAGTATAAACTTACTACTAACTTACCTACTTGGTGAGACAGCAATGCTTGACGCTGACTTCTTGATTGCGCGAGGACCTCAGCGAAGAAACCGGAACCATTATTGTTGCTGTGAGCTGACACATCATGGGGGATGTGGGCCTAAAAGGGATCCACTTCGAAAGATAGGATACAGGATTTGACACCCTGAGAAGAACCAAGATGCATCAACATAAACAACTTAAATTACAACAATTTAATCTACTTAGAGAAACCAGTCGCCCAAATGCCTTGGCGGAGGCGACTGTAAAGACAACTATATCGTTCGTACAACTAGTTCATTGACTAATAATGTAAACTTTTATTTGACATAGAACTTATCAGATATACTTCTAGTTCCTGCAGGAAATGACAAGACGTGGATTTTCACATTAATAGGAATACCCACATGCTAACGGTGGTAACGGAATATAGATCATAATAATTTTATTGTCATTCAATGCAGCTACTGATATAAATCCTTGAGGGAACATATCCTGTAAGGATATTTATAATTACGACATATGTCTTAACCAGCATCTAACACGAGATATCTCAGTGACAGAACATAGAAAAATACTTTCTTGTACACCGTTTATATTACTGTATAGTGAGTAATATTCTCGGTTGCAGTTATTCGCAGTATTGTATGACTATTGAAAGTTAAACTCCATGTCTAAAGGTTATACACTATTCTCCAATATCAAACCCAGTCTTGAGATTCTGATTGGTTGAGACAAGAGCAAACCTCACATTCAACCAATCATATCACTTGATTTTTAGTTTATAGCCTCCATCACAGATCTGAAAGATTGAATAAGAAGCTTGTGTATAGATGCAACACACTGTCCAATATTTGGTTACGTCTGCATGGTGGAGCCTGTGTGCATAGATGCAACACTATGTCCAATAGTTGGTTATGTCTGCATGGTGGAGCCTGTGTGCATAGATGCAACACACTGTCCAATAGTTTGTTACGTCTACATGATGGAGCCTGTGTGTATAGATGCAACACTATGTCCAACAGTTTGCTACATCTGCATGGTGAAGCCTGTGTGCATAGATGCAACACACTGTCCAACAGTTGGTTACGTCTGCATGGTAGAGCCTGTGTGCATAGATGCAACACACTGTGCAATAGTTGGTTACGTCTGCATGGTGGAGCCTGTGTGCATAGATGCAACACACTGTCCAACAGTTGGTTACGTCTGCATGGTGGAGCCTGTGTGCATAGATGCAACACACTGTCCAACAGTTGGTTACGTCTGCATGGTGGAGCATGTGTGCATAGATGCAACACACTGTCCAATAGTTGGTTACGTCTGCATGGTGGAGCCTGTGTGCATAGATGCAACACAATGTCCAATAGTTGGTTACATCTGCATGGTGGAGCCTGTGTGCATAGATGCAATACAATGTCCAATAGTTGGTTACGTCTGCATGGTGGAGCCTGTATGCATAGATGTAGCACTATGTCCAACAGTTGGTTACGTCTGCATGGTGGAGCCTGTGTGCATAGATGTAACACAATGTCCAATAGTTGGTTACGTCTGCATGGTGGGGCCTGTGTGCATAGATGCAACACACTGTCCAACAGTTGGTTATGTCTGCATGGTGGAGCCTCTGCAGTATAATTGATAAGGTGACCTCTTCTCTGTCCATCATATCGATGCATTCCACGTTTTCTATGCAAGCAATTTGAATAAAACATCGCGCACTAATACGAAATACGATCACTTCTGTTGATACAAATGGCGGTCCTTCTTGTTGAAGTAGCTAACACTAATAGTAACAACAACAACAACAACAACCTGACACCACCTTTGGTGTGAGCTGGGTTGGACTTAGTGGTGTGAGCTGGGTTGGTCTTCTTGGTGTGAGCTGGGTTGGTCTTCTTGGTGTGAGCTGGGTTGCTCTTATTGGTGTGAGCTGGGTTAGTCTTCTTGGTGCGAGCTGGATTGGTCTTATTGGTGTGAGCTGGGTTGGTCTTCTTGGTGTGAGCTGGGTTGGTCTTATTGGTGCGAGCTGTGTTGGTCTTGTTGGTGTGAGCTGGGTTGGTGCGAGCTGGGTTGGTCTTCTTGGTGTGAGCTGGGTTGGTCTTATTGGTGCGAGCTGGGTTGGTCTTCTTGGTGTGAGCTGGGTTGGTCTGATTGGTGTGAGCTGGGTTGGTCTTATTGGTGCGAGCTGGGTTGGTTTTCTTGGTGTGAGCTGAGTTGGTATGATTGGTGTGAGCTGGGTTGGTCTTATTGGTGCGAGCTGGGTTGGTCTGATTGGTGCGAGCTGGGTTAGTCTTATTGGTGCGAGCTGGGTTAGTCTTATTGGTGCGAGCTGGGTTGGTATGATTGGTGTGAGATGGGTTGGTCTGATTGGTGTGAGCTGGGTTGGTCTGATTGGTGCGAGCTGGGTTAGTCTTATTGGTGTGAGCTGGGTTGATCTTATTGGTGCGAGCTGTGTTGGTCTTATTGGTGTGAGCTGGGTTGGTATTATTGGTGTGAGCTGGGTTGGTCTTCTTGGTGCGAGCTGTGTTGGTCTTATTGGTGTGAGCTGGGTTGGTATTATTGGAGGGAGCTTGCTTTATGGATCTAACACACTGTAACTATTGGATTGTTTGTCAAATGAACATTGACAAGTGTGGACATACGAGAATACAACAAACACATTTTCTTTTAATTTTATGTCTTTCCTATTTTTCTTTATATCTTTGTTTACAATGATATTAATATTTGATTTTTATATTCCAATAACTATGCACGCTATTTCTTAAGAATCATAAAATATGTCTGATAATTTTGCTACACTTTTTTGATATAAGGGGAGGGTCGTCACTAATGTTGGTAAAACTTGTGACCAAACCCAATTGCTTCTTATACATAATAACAATTTCTCTCATATAATATTCGTTACATTGTATATGTTGTACAACTATTGTGCAGTTTGTGTATATGTATGTTATTTGAAAGCAATAACATATGTTTAAACTAACATTGACAAGTGGTAGATACTAATAGTATCCAGCATAGTGGTAGTGTTATATAAAAGAGGTGTCTCATAAGTCAGAAATGACTGGCCCTTTAAATAGGGGTGACACTATATATAATAAACAAACACTTTACTTTACTTATACACATATCAGCGATGGGTGAAATAACAACACTTATAAAACAGTTTCATCGTGTGTATTCTAATTAGGACCAACGAACAGTAGTCGCTATATACGTGGATAGTAAACCTTAACTAGTTCGTCGATCCTTAAATCTGCAATTTTTCACTAACATAGTCAACATAACGGGAAAACTCCAAGCTATACACGGTCTTATTTGTTTCTGTTTTTTTTTACTTCTTTCTGTTAAATCTGTAGTGTGCGTATTTGTGACAATTATATTCTATTTTTAATTATAGTTTATAAGCCTAAATATCTGTACTGACTTCTTGGCTAATTGATTTGTTTATTCAATTTAGAGTCTTACCCGGGTGCCAGCCCGTGTATGAACTACTGCTCGGAGGGCAGCCGGGGTCATCCGCCAACCATATTAGTTGGAGAGTCGTCAACTATGACCTAAGCTAATGGTGTGGCTTTAAACCATACACACAAACAAAACAGTAGGCGGACAAATATTAACCACAGTAGCACATTACGGATCAATATTAACCCCCCAGTAACACATTACGGATCAATATTAACCCCAGTAACACATTGCGGATCGATATTAACCCCCCAGTAACACATTACGGATAAATATTAACCCCCCAGTAACACATTACGGATCGATATTAACCACCCAGTAACACATTACGGATCAATATTAACCTCAATAACACATTACGGATCAATATTAACCCCAGTAACACATTGCGAATCAATATTAACCCCAATAACACATTACGGATCAATATTAACCCAAGTTGCACATTGTGGATCAATATTAACCCCCCCCCAGTAACACATTACAGATCAATATTAACCCCCAGTAGCACATTGCGGATCAATATTAACCCCAGTAACACATTGTGGATCAATATTAACCCCAGTAACACATTGTGGATCAATATTAACCCCAGTAACACATTGTGGATCAATATTAACACCAGTAACACATTGCGGATCAATATTAACCCCCAGTAGCACATTGCGGATCAATATTAACCCCAGTAACACATTGTGGATCAATATTAACACCAGTAACACATTGCGGATCAATATTAACACCAGTAACACATTGCGGATCAATATTAACCCCCAGTAGCACATTGCGGATCAATATTAACCCCAGTAACACATTGTGGATCAATATTAACCCCAGTAACACATTGTGGATCAATATTAACCCCAGTAACACATTGTGGATCAATATTAACACCAGTAACACATTGCGGATCAATATTAACCCCCAGTAGCACATTGCGGATCAATATTAACCCCAGTAACACATTGTGGATCAATATTAACACCAGTAACACATTGCGGATCAATATTAACACCAGTAACACATTGCGGATCAATATTAACCCCCAGTAGCACATTGCGGATCAATATTAACCCCAGTAACACATTGTGGATCAATATTAACCCCAGTAACACATTGTGGATCAATATTAACCCCAGTAACACATTGTGGATCGATATTAACTCCCCAGTAACACATTACGGATCAATATTAACACCAGTAACACATTGCGGATCAATATTAACCCCCCAGTAACACATTGCGGATCAATATTAACCCCAGTAGCACATTGTGGATCAATATTGACCACAGTAACACATTGTGGATCAATATTAACACCAGTTGCACATTGCTGATCAATATTAACACCAGTTGCACATTGTGGATCAATATTAACACCAGTAACACATTGCGGATCAATATTAACACCAGTTGCACATTGCTGATCAATATTAACCCCAGTAACACATTGCGGATCAATATTAACCCCAGTTGCACATTGCTGATCAATATTAACACCAGTTGCACATTGCTGATCAATATTAACACCAGTTGCACATTGTGGATCAATATTAACACCAGTTGCACATTACATATCAATATTAACCCCAGTAACACATTGCGGATCAATATTAACACCAGTTGCACATTGCGGATCAATATTAACCCCAGTAGCACATTACGGAAAAGCCGATATATAGTATAACTGACTATTACCGGAATATAGCCTGCTATATGACGTGGTCGTCATCTTATAAAGCAAACGAATCATCTCAAGTTCACAGGTCATCAGCACGTGCTGGTGGGATTAGAAGTGACATTTCACGCGAGGAATTATTAGCTTAATGAGTTATGATTGGTTGGGAATGATGCTAATCTATTACTTAGATATGAATTTTAGCGGATTGTTGCCGTGATTCACTGGTGTTTTCCTGTCAGATATTACGTTTGCTGGTTTGATACGGTCATGTGCTCGTATCTGCCTGTATCAAACCAGGAAAAGCCGTATCATAACTAGTTCCTGAGACTGCAGTCGTTGCTAGTTTGTTTACTTCCCATAACGTCTCATATTTGACAGATAGTATATGTTTGTAGTTTCGTGGTAATATAATAGAGGACATACAAAACGCACACTTCGGATAAGTGTGTTTTTACATGAAAAACAATAACTATATAATACATATATGCATTTTCTTAAAGACCAATTCATTGCCGTCATTTTGATACCAACATATTTAAAATTGATGTAGTAATAAAGAAATTATCGTGAGATAAAGATAGTGCTCCAAAAATCGAAAGTAACACTTTTGGTTAATATGATTATAGTGCAACTTTTCGCGCTTACTTTAAGAAATAAAATTATTCTATTTTTTTAAAAACAGTAACAGTATTTTCAAAGATGTAATTGTGTTTCAACATAATTTCACACCTTTTAAAGTAATAAGTTTCACAATTGAGTAATTAATGTCTATATAATAATAATCATATAATGTAGGTGTGCGTTTTCTATGTCCTCTAGTATATGCGAAATGAAAGAAATAGTATAATGGAGACTGCCAGAAAACAGCCGCGACAGTTCTGGCGTAATATTAAAAAACAATACAAAAAGTCTGTCCCGAAAAGTGAAACGCTAAATGTAAACGATTTTTATACACATTTTAAAGGAGTATACTGCAATAAGCCAAACAAGCTACCCGATGAACCGGAAATACCCGAATTACACAATGACCAATTAGACACGCCAATTGCAGAAAATGAACTTAGAAAGGCAATAACCTCTCTTAATAACAAAAGTCCAGGTAGCGACAACTTGATAGCAGAGGTATTTAAAAACACAATCGATATCATTGCACCATTTATGATAAAATTATATAACAAGCTCTTCGAATATGGTGAATATCCAGCATCTTGGACTGAGGGTATTATAATACCAATTTATAAAAAAGGAGATGTTAATAAATCTAATAACTATAGAGGAATCACCCTCACAAATGTAATGGGGAAAATATACTCACATATCCTTAACAATCGATTAAGTAAATGGGCAGATGAAAATAATACAATTAACCCCAACCAATTTGGTTTTCAAAAGGGCAGGTCAACAACAGACTGTATATTCATATTTCACTCGATCATAGCTAAATTGCTAAATGAAAAACAAAAGGTATACTGCGCGTTCTTGGACTACGAACGTGCATATGATAATCTGGATAGGAACATGTTATTTCAAAAACATATAAACGAAAACCTAAGTTCAAAGACCGTAAACGCTATAAAAGCCATGTACAGTGTAGTAAAAGCAAGTATACGCTATAAAGCACAGTTTTCGGACAGTTTCGACTCACTAACGGGAGTATTACAAGGAGATTCGGCATCCAGTTTACTATTTCTACTCTTTATGAATGATATTGTACAAAGCATAAATAGTGACATGCCTGGGATTTTCACATATGAGGAATTAAAATTGTTTATGTTGCTTTTTTATACGCCGTATTATTTGCCTATAAACCGGAAGCTTTACAGTTAATGTTGGATGATATCGATCAGTATTGCAGAATATGGAGACTAACAATTAATACCGCAAAAACTAAGGTCATGATATTTGAAAATGGTAGACACTCAACATATAATTTTAAACTGAATAACACTGACTTAGAGATAGTCACATCTTTTAAATATCTAGGAGTGTACTTTTTCAAAAACGGAAACTGGAACAGAACGAAAAAGAAAATAGCGCAACACGCAGCATATTCAATGCACAATCTATTCATCATATTCCACCAAATTGAATTACCTATCTCGGAAAAATGTAAACTGTTCGATACATTGGTAGCATCAAAGTTAAACTATTGCGCGGAGGTATGGGGGAACCACGAAGCTATTGAAGTAGAACGTATACATTCAAAGTTTTGTCGTAAGATATTGGGCGTAAAACATCCACGTGTAATGACGGATTATATGGGGAATTAGGTAGAACACCGTTACATACCTGTAGACAAATAATAATGATCAAATACTGGATCAAGGTTATAAACAGTAATGAAAATTCGCTAACAAAGCAAATATACAAAATGCTTATACAAGATACCGAAAATGAACATTCTCAAAATAAAAACAACTGGGCTTCAAATATAAAAACATTATTAAATAACATCGGCATGTCCGATATATGGGAAAATCAAAACACGCTACATGTACACATAGCCCCTATAAGACAAAGAATTTTAGATATGTATAAACAAAGTTGGTATGCCAGCATCAGCAACACTCGGAAATTGGTAAATTATAGTTCAATTAAGCACACCTTCGGACTGGAACACTATCTAGACAGTATAGTTGAAAATAAATATAGATATGCCCTTACTAGACTCAGAATAAGTTCACACAAATTAGCCATCGAAACAGGAAGATATTTAAATATAGATAGAAACAATAGGAAATGTTTAAATTGTAATATGAACCAAGTAGAATCAGAATACCATTTTATCTTAGTTTGTCCCAAATATAGACAGTTAAGATCACAATAGTTCAAGCCTTATTTTTGCAAATGGCCAACATCTAATAAATACATAACATTAATGAATCAAACATCGGAAACGTCATTAGTCAACTTAGCAACATTTATTTATTCGGCAGACAGAATGCGAACACAACAAACGTAATAAACAGTCAGACATTTAGTTTCTTTTTCCATTTACACTTGAATAACTCTTCTGTAAAATTGCATGTATTTACTATGTATGTAATTATGCATAATTATGCTTTGCTCTTAGCATGTATATGCTTTATGCAATAAACAAGTTGAATTGAATTGAATTGTATACTTCAATCGTATTCGTGTATCTAATGCAGTACGTGTGCATGTTCATGATACATGGATAACGGAGAGTATGATTTCGATAATTAAATGTTCAAATTCATATCAAAGTAATAAATATATTATTACGTGGCTATTTCCGTCTCTGGCTGATGACAAGTTACCTCGGTGGATACCTATGCTGATATCTAGTTACCTCGCTTCGATACCTATGCTGATATGAAACAAGCCACGTAATAACCTCTAAGTATTTAAGAAGACGACGAAACAATTTTATTAGACACTATTACAGTTTTTGGTCTAATTCTGTACAACGAAATTATCAGCATTCTGAATGTCAGAGTGGATTACTTTGCTATTCTTCTCTTTAGGAGAGCCTGGTAATGAAAACAATTTGAGTGTGTTTTACGTTTATTTATCATCGCTACCGGTTGCCCATTTGAGAGACGCCACCTGAAGAGATTAGTCATTTTATATTTTTGGAGGATAGTGCAATGATACAGACCCATTCCAGAGTCTCCTCTGGTTCTTTTACTTGCAATGTGTAAAGCATCGACACGAGACCTCGGTATAAAGTCGGCAAACTATATGGGTATTTTGCTCTTAAGACGATGCATACAATCGAGATCCTCTCTGTACTGACGGGAAGCCGTACTTCGTTGCTAGTGACACTTAATGTGTCAACATACAGGCTCGACGATGTTATAATAATACGATGTTATAATAATAATAATAATTAATCAAAATTATTAATTATTTGAAAAAAGTTGTTGCTCATTGAGTTTTTCTGATATCTGTCACGGGCCGTTAGAACCACACCAGGCTCTAGGTCTCAGCAGTTTGATCACCATATGGACTACTTTCCGATTCAACCTACCAGGTATACATATATTTATGTCTAGTCGGTATATTAGGTTTATTAAAGGGCAAAGGAATAATTGTTTAATATAAAACTATGCACATATCGGGTATTTACCAATCAAACAAGTATACCATGTAGAATCACCTTAGTTAGACACACGTTTGTATTTAAGCATGTACATTTTCAACCACAATTGGCTAATTAATAATGTTATTTGTACCATGTAAGCTCATGGGTGTGTAACCTTTTGTTGAATAAACTATGTAGTATGCATAATTGTAATGTAATATATGAATAAAAATGCTATAAAATAGTATTAAACTATCGGCGATGAAATCCCGGTTTGGAGTTTTGGTGTGTAATAAATAAACATGCAGACGGCCGACAAACAACGGCATGGTAACTATTATTTCCATTCTAACATGAACAATATAATGCTATAAACGAATACATGTGTGTGTTAGTCTCCTTGTCTGTTATTTGGCTGATGGCTTTGCAAAATACCTCCCTGTAAAATACTTTCTGTATTATAGTGTCACTGAAGATCCTACTCCAGCTATCAACACTATTTTTCATGTATGGCTGATTATCCTGTCCAATCGCTGTATTGCAATGTAAAATTGTTAAAAGTTGTGCATATTTACATCCATGCACACGTTTGTTTTTACAGAGAGCATAATCCAACAGCCGTAGCCGTGGTTTATATCCAGATTTAACAACGGTATATTTGTTCAAAGGTAATATAGGAATTAACTATCAAATGATCTTAGAATTAGATTTCCCTCATGAACATAGACAACTATCGTTATGATGTTTGGCTATTTTTGTGATATTATTGCTTTCAGCGATTATTCTGTGAACTATAATTCAACAATACACGCTAAGCAAATAGAATGTATGTTCATGTTATATAGAAACAATAAACATGTGCGTGCGTGCTGCGTGCGTGCTGCGTGCGTGCGTGCGTGCGTGTACATATTTATATTATCATGGACATATTTAAGGAATGAATCGCGGGTTAATAGTTTCCATCGGGGTATGAACTATATTGGGCGTGGTTAAAGTGTATGTAGGTCGAAGGCATCCATGCTAACTTTAGACACGGCCAATGTAGTTCATACCTCGATGGAAATTATTAACCCGCGATTCATTACTTAGATTTACATTAATTATTATTTTCAATGACACAACGAAAACATAGCACACTGCATTTAAAATGATTTTAGTCCAGATTTGCAACTTAACGTGTCCCGGAACAGGTAAATAAATCACCCTTGGAACAAGGTAAACTATAAGACACGCTGCCTAATAATGTGAATGCGCATGCCAGTAACATCCAGTGCGCATGCCAGTAACATCCAGTGCGTATGTCAGTAACATCCAGTGCGTATGTCAGCGGCATATCATTAGTTGTGAACCCTCATTAAGGGCACATACGTTCATCGAAGGAAATGCAATAGCGATGTAAATATATCGAGATATTTGCCGGAGCTGTTGCCAATATGCCAGTACAGTATCTAAGCAACAGAGGGAGACCGCAGTCATATAGCGTATATAGGGACGCGTATGAGCACAGTTGTGTATCTGACAGACAACAGAAAACTGTATGACAATGCCACGTAATATAATGAATGGAGATTGGAAGATTGTGTTGCATTTTATTTGAAATAATTCAAAAGTGATTACTCTCATATAATAGGAAATGTAGAGTTCTGATTAGTTATTCGTACTAGAGCGAACACGCATTAATTTTTACTTTCTACATAAAATAATTTATAAAGGACATACAAAAATGAAATGAAAACTGTCATGTACTGTTGAAGCGTTATTTATATGTCAGTGTAAACTAAACAATGAATTACTTCTGAATCCACTGAATAATGGATTTGCATTAAATGGATTTGCATGAATATTGAATGACGATTCTTGATTTCTATTGTAATTTCTGGAACAAGCACACTACATAATGTCGGAATTTGAATATTCGCAGTTTCGGTCAGAGGCGGCACTCCGTGCAGGTGTTTTAATATGGCAGATAGTTTCGCCAATTCTGATTGTGTTTGGAACTGCCGGAAATGTTTTATCCATCATTGTACTTTCTCAGCCGAAATTTAGTCGTTGGTCGTCTACTGTTTACCTGTTAGGACTATCTGTGGCCGATTTGTGCGCATTGTATATCGGTCTAATGCGACAGTGGATAAAATACACGTTTGATAGCGATGTACGATCTATTCACCCGGTACTGTGTAAGATACACTGGTGGTTTATGTATACATGTGCAGACGTACCGGTGTGGATTCTAGTGGCGATTACAGTAGAGCGCCTCATTTCGACCCTTTGTCCGTACAAAAGCAAGATAATATGCACGAAATATCGTGCCAAAATAGTGTTAATTTGCATCGTGGTTTGTGCCATGGTGATTAATTCACACTTGCTATATGGATTTGGTAGATTAGAGATTAATGATGGAAATGTGACAACTATCATCCCATGTGCACCATTAACTGATTCGTATGGTCGATTTTTCGGGAAAGTGTGGACATGGTTGGATTTGTTTAAATATTCTCTATTCCCATTCACCGTATTAAGTTCGGGAAACATTTGTATTATATACAAACTCGTGGCAAGCAGCAAACGAGTTCAAACCCAAGTAGTACCAACGACTTCGCAACCAACTGCCCAGACGGGAAATGAAAGAACTTCGAATATGTCCATTCTTCTAGTGTTTTTGAATTTCATTTTCATAATCTGTACATCACCCGTGTGTATTTATTTCATTGGCGAACCGTACTGGATCCCAAAAGATGTACCCAGAAATATTCAGCTTCAGGACCCGTGGTGGGCTATTGTCAACATGTTAATGTACATTAATAATTGTACCAACTTTATTCTCTATTGTTTGACAGGTTCACGCTTCCGTGATTCCGTTCGCAAATTGTTCCGGTGCCGTGAAACAGCAGTCCTTAATACACAAAGTACCGTAACCGGTCAAGGCATTTCTAGATCAGGTGCAATATAAATAGCTGAGAACTATTTTAGTAGTTCATGAGTTAAATATAATTCGATCATGCAGTTAACAAATAAATGTCTTCTTATTTTAGGAGGGTAATTGTTTTTATGAACTTGTATACTTAAGTGATAACCGGCGTTAGAACGTACGTCACTGACTGCTTGAATTCGGTGACATTATTTCCACAGCAGTGGGATATAAGTGTAACGCACAGAAAATGGTGTTATTGCACTGCTTTCAACCACTGCAATAACTGCATTTTATTCCACAGCAGTGGGATGTAAGTGTAACGCACAGAAAACTGTGTTATTGCACTGCTTTCAATCACTGCAATAACTGCATTTTAGTTCAATGAAAACTTTCCATATTAAATTGGAAAACATAAAATCAAGATGAATTATTCCATTAGTTGATGAACATTTGCTTGTTTTAATTTGCTTTACGGAATTGTTCTACTAGTTTATCAGTAGAGATATTGTGTTGTGACAAACACATTGAATTGCCCTGGGAACTAGGATTATATTCGTTTATTTAGCTTAGAAGTATGTCACACACATTGAATTGCCCTGGGAACTAGGATTATATTCGTTTAGTTAGCTTAGAAGTATGTATCGGACATATACTAGATGACATAGAAAACTCACACTTCGGATAAGTGCTTTTACATGAAAAACTAAAACACTTCCATCCTTTTTATTACATGAAAAACTATAACAATTCAATCCTTTTTTTAACAATTTGGAATATTTGTATTTGTTCAGTTTGTATTATGTATTCTAACACGACCCAGCTAATAACATACATACTTGTAGAGTAAATCCTACCTCGGGTTATTCTGCGATATACCTACCTTGAACTATGCTGCGCGCGCACCGTGTTTTGGCTATTCCATTTATACAATGCGTGTACAGTTTTATGAATGAAAGTCACGTGATGTTTGTAAAAAATACCGTGGGAATTCGCGGAAGTGAGTTATTTTAGAATCAAGATAATCTCTTGTCCGTCTTGTTTTTCTGTTAAGTAACGTTTCAGTTACTATTCTGTACAGTTTTATTTGACAAAATAAATAAAATTATTGATCAGTTACAACTTTTGTTCATTTATGCACTAGATTGATATTTTCCATAAAAAATAACGTCATCACCACTTACGCGGGGGGAAATTTCGAAAGCCAAATGCAGCAGCGTTTGAAGAAAATACTCCTTTATAAAATTAATAGAAGTAAGTCATGTTAGAAGAATCGAAATAATAAGTATCAACCGTGGTATATCGCAGAATAACCCGAGTTTGAAGTTCTTATGCGTAGAAATATAGCACGAAGGCAGAATAACCCGAGTTTGAAGTTCTTATGCGTAGAAATATATCACGAAGGCTTTTCGTGATATATTTCTACGCATAAGAACTTCAAACTCGGGTTATTCTGCGATATACCACGGTTGATACTTATTATTTCTTAATTAAAGATGTGATATATCTTTGATGGAATCCTTCGTATTTCGTTTTCATGTAATACTAATAAAATAATATAGGTGTGCGTTTTCTATGTCCTCTAGTATACTTAAATGTACGTAAATACGATACCAGATTCTCTAGTGTTATCCATTTTACAATACGGAAATGAAATATGGAGGATTTCAAATGTCAACTGGTTGATAATGAACCTGGAATTCTGCAAGTTATGTGTGTGTGTATAGCTGTCAGTGTGTAATGTAGGTATTAACTTGGAAGATATACAATATATATGTTTACACATATTTAGATATGTAAATGTTATAAATAGGTTGTCCGATTATCGCAGTGGTCAGCGCGCTCGCTTCTCACTAATGCAACCCTGATTCGATCCTCTGACCAGGAAATATGTGAGATGGTACAGTGGTCGCCAGATCGAACAGGTGGGTTTTCTCCGGGTACTCCGGTTTCCTCCCACACGAATGACCACATTTACGCTTTCACCCGCGCCAACGAGAGTGATTAATATAAGTTGTTAAAACTTGCCTCGCAATCGTTGTGAAATAAATAAAGTTTAAACCTTATAAATAGTGGCAAAAATTGTCGATGATACAGAAATGTCAGCACACAAATAAAGAATTGAAACTGATCGATATTGTAGCTATCATATTGATAAAAACTAATGGCTATGTTTAATATGTAATACAAGTGACATGGGAGATGAGTTTCACGTCGTGTTTAAGTGTAGTGCGTATAGTACATTAATAAAAGGGTATATCAAACGTTTTTATTCTAATCGACCAAATATATTGACAATTCCCTAGATCTGGCTTACTCGGTAAATTTATTCATTAAGCTTGCCCTTTTGTAACTCACTTCTGTGGTCACATCATTGGCGACGACACCAATATTGTATTTGATATTACATCTTAGTACAGTCATGACCATGTGTTCTATTTTGAATAATCCACCATGACATTGTCTTTATTTTTCTACGTATTTTCATGATTCATTGCACCATACAGTCAAACCTGTGTTAGTGGTCACCTCTACTATGCTGTCCTATTAGCGCAGTGGTTAGCGCGCTCACTTCTTACCAATGCAGGAAGTATGTGAGATGGCACGGTGGTCGCCAGATCGGACAGGTGGGTTTTCGCCGGGTACTCCGGTTTCCTCCCACACGAATTACCACATGTACGCTTTCATCGTCAACGAGAGTGTTGTAAAATAACGTTTAATCTCCATTAAGCAACCAACCTGTATTAAGCAGCCAATTTCCAGATTCCCAATATGTTGTTTTATTATACATTTGGCCTCTATTAAGCAGCCACCTGTGCTAATCACCCACTTTCTGTGATTCCCTTGGCTGGCTGCATATGACAGGTTTGACTGTATATCCATGCTCGTTCTAAGTATGTATGACAATAACATAAATTGCTATATAGCCACACGTTTAATAACACCTAGTGGATGGAACTGTAGTCAAGTGGTAACAAGTTGGACTGGTAATCCAGGGATGGCAGGTTCGATCCCCCATCTGACCCTAATAAAATTAACAGTCCTTCAGATGGGACTTTAAACCGAGGTCTCGTGTCGGTGTTGTACAGCGTGCACGTAAAGGAACCAGATGAGACTCTGGAATGGCTCTCCATCTGTATCATTGCACTATCCTCCACATCTAAAATGAATAATCTCTTTAGGAGGCGTCGCTTATATGGACAACCGGTAGCGAGGATAAATAAACGTAAAACACACACACACACACCTGGAAGGATTCTGATTGGTCGCGGCATGACACTGACAGCTTGCAATAGGCATTACATGTGTTTGTGAAGTTAGTTTAAACATAATTTATTGCCAAATATATACAGCAAAAGGTTTGGGCCACAAGTGCTATACACATTATAAAACGGCCCTCCCCAATACAATTCATTTACAGAAATATATTATGGCTACAAAAGTACAGTTAAGAAAAAGATATGTTATTTTAAAGAAAAAATGCCAGCAGAAGTATTCACGTGAATGTGCTCGTGTGATGCTCGCCCCGGTCCGCGATCTCGAAACCCCCCACGCATAATAAGAAATAGAAATACTATTATTACGCTAATTTGAAAACCTCGCAGTATCATGTATAAACGTTTGAACTGAATTAAAAATACTTAGGTTCTGTTCATCTGAGAGTTCTTCTTTACCTTTAAGTAGAGTTCTTACACTAAGTGGATGATATTGACGTGTATATCTGAATAGTGCTATCCTTTGATTTAAAAATAGAGGACATTTGAAAAAATAATGTTCGGCATCTTCGATGCCACGTTCACACTCACAAATCGGGTCATCTTTTAAGTGATTATTACATAAGTCCGCATTCAAATTACTGCAGCCATTTCTTATGCGTGTTTGGAGAACGGTTAGAGATCTTGAACCTTGTAGTAATATGAAGGTACTTCATTTTGCTTAAATAATGCACATTTCAGTCGATACTTAAAACTAGATAAAGTAGGTGATGTTCGGATATTCTCTGTTAATGTATTCCATAAATCAACACTTGATGGTACAAAGGAATTCGAGAAGAGAGCTGTTCTTCTTGCCATTACTATGAAATTATCGGCATTTCTTAAATTGTAATTGTTTTCTTCACCGACTACCCTTGGAAAAATTGTTGAAAAATGCTCCGGCAGTAGACCGTTTTTTAGTTTGTACATTATGACTAATTTCTGAAGTTTTCTTCTATCATTTAAGGAGATCCAGCCTATTTCTTCTATCAAGTTATTTATAGAAACCGATCGAGTTAAACCAGTGACAACACGAGCTGCTTCAAATTATAATTGTTCTAGTCTATTCTTATCGAGTTCAGTACAACTGTCCCATACTACTGCAGCATATTCTAACAGTGGCCTCATATAAGATATATAAATTTGATTTAATGTTTTCCTGTTGATTGTAAATTTTAACGCTCGCATTAAATTTAGTACCTTTGATGCCGATTTAAAAATATTGTCTATATGCTCGTGCCATTTACCATTGTTGCTTAAAGTTACACCTAAATGTTTGTGGTGTTCAGCAAAGGGTAACTGAATCCCATCAAAAAATAATACTGGATAGTTTTGTTCCCTAGTGGTGCTAAAGAACATAGCTTCTGTCTTATTGGGATTAAAATTTACCAACCAACGTTTAGACCAATCGGATATTAACCTCAAATCATGATTCAGTATTCCCTCTAGATCTTGAATAGTTGATGTCGTTTGGGCCAATGGTGTATCGTCAGCAAATAACCTAGTTATACTTAATAAATTGTCCGCTATATCATTAACATAAACGAGAAAAAATAAAGGTCCGAGGATCGATCCTTGTGGTACACCAGAGCTAATAGTTTCACTGTTTGATATGCTGGACCCTACTACTACATTTTGAGTCCTATTTGATAAATAATTTTCTATCCAGCTTAATAGCATTCCAGTTATACCATTTTGTTTCAATTTAAATAATAAACCTTTATGCCAAACCCTGTCAAAAGCTTTAGAAATATCACAGAAGATCATGCACATAAATTGTTTTGAGTCTAAGGTCTGGCATATTTGATGATAAATTTCTATCAGTTGATAAACACTAGAATGATTAGGTCTGAAGCCGCACTGGTTATAGTATATAAGGTTATTAAAAATCAAATGATTGTGAATATGTTTATAAATAACTCTTTCCATAACCTTACCTAAACAACTCAAAAGTGAAATTGGTCTATAGTTACTAGGAGTTTCGACCGGACCCTTTTTAAATAGAGGAATAACATTAGCGTTTTTCCATAAAGAGGGAAATACTCCTTCTTGAAATGATCTATTAAAAATGACAGATAAAGGTTTGACAATATAATCCGCTGTTTCCTTTAACATTTTGTAACTGATACCATCAGGACCATTTGCTTTGTTAATATCAAGGTTTTTTAAAACATCACAAATTTCAATTTCTGTTATATGTATGATTTCCAGTGTTGCATTTGTTTTAAGTTCACGTACAGGAAGAGTTGCATTGGAATCGTCAACGTTGGATATAACAGAAAAATATGTATTTAGGCAATTTGCTTTTTCTATGTCAGTGACTGAGTATTTTGTATCTCCATTTGGAAGAGATGTAATTAGAGGCGGAATTTTATGACTGACTTTATTTTGTTTTACAAAATCCTTTACAAGCTTCCAATATTTTCGTTTATTTGTTTGTTGTGCGTCTACTAACGAGTCTTCAATATTATTATAAAATCTTGTTTTAGCATGCTTTACATAATTGTTAACTTTGTTTCTCATTTTTTAAAACTCATTCCAACCATCTATACTCTTGGTCATTAACGCTTTTTTTCTTATTTTGTCTCTTGCTTTTATTAGTTTTCTCAATTCAGAATCAAACCAGGGTTTGTCATTGGGCCTTATTAAGATATTTTTATTTGGAATACATGTTTTCGCAAGTTTAAGAAAAGTGTTATTAAATTCTAGACAACATTCGTTTAGATCACCATTATTTAAAAAAGTCCAGTCAGTATTTGCAATCATATCCTTTAACTGAGCAAAATTCGCTTTTTTATATATCCAAACATGTCGTTCATAGCAATTACTTAGATTATAACTAAAAGGCAAAATTGCATATGTTGCCCGATGGTCGCTTATTTCTACAGGAATTAATATTACACCCGAATTTATAACGTTGAGATCTTGCGATAAGACAATCGGGTCTATGGAAGTAGATGTATTTTCAGTCACTCTTGTAGGTTCGTTAATTACATTATTTAAATTATTTAACTCAAGTATATCTCGTAATTTGCGGTTAGTATTATTCAATTGATCCTCATTTATATCTCCTAATAAAATGAAGTGGCGACATTGTTCACCTGCTCTTTCTATACCAATATTTAAATTTTCCCAGAACTGAACGTTTGAGTTTGGTCGTCTATAAATTACACAAATAATTAAATCCTCGCCTTTATTTTTCACTCTTATCCATATAGAATCTGGTATCAGTATTTCAAATTCGTTCAATCGTTCTGTGTGTAATTTTGAAGATAAGTATATCAATATTCCACCAGAGTGGGACGAAATATCATTACGATAAAACTGATTGTAGCCATCAATAGAAAGCGTTTCATCTAATACATTATTGTCTAGGTGAGTTTCAGTGAAACATAATATATCAAAGTCATTAAAATTATCTTTTATAAATTCTAGTTTATTTCGTATACTACGTATATTTAAGTGCATTATCCCCAAACTGTGATTTTGGTTAGCAGGTCCCGGATTTGATTCAATATCACCGCTTTTTAACAATATTAACTTTCTAAAGACACTTAGAGAAAACGAATACTCGCATTTTCCTATAAATGTTGGGTTAAATTTAAGGCATATTCGCGTATCAAGTGTAACAGTCTCTGTCTCCCTTCTAATTATATAATTATCCATTAGGTAACAAACATACATTCAAACGGTGATTCCTGGGAAACAAACACTGACACACATCTATAATAAAAAACACGGGTTTTTTCGAGATCGAACACGAGCAACGAGCAGCACAAAAAGCACAATAGCACGAGAAACATAACCAGACTAGCAATAGTATTCTCATTAAAATAACAACTGCATGAATGTATAGGTCTAAGGTGAAATGTCAAACAAGTTCCTAACTGATACGACATGTGGAATAAATTTTAATTCTACATTTTAAAATCCCATTATGTGGTATTTAATAGGAATTACAACGGAAAGAGTGTTCAAACGTGAAGTTACTGCCTTATATTTCCTCAACTGAATAATACTTTAAGACATGTGTCCAGAAAGAACTGGTATCAAAATATATAACATTAGAATCAGTTTGCATCAGAATTACATTCTACTTTTTCAAATTAAAGAAAAGAAAAAAAAAAAAAGAAAAAATAAAAGCACATTGGGACTTTAAAAAAGATGGCTATAATTTTACAATATGGCTGTAATTATACAGTAAATATAGCTCATGCTATTGTGAGCAAAGTACGTCTGCGCTGCCATTAAGTGCAGCATTTCACAAATGCACCATCATCATAATCGATATACAAACAAAGGGTATAAAAACCAATACACAAATACAGCATTTCACCAATTTGAATGCAATTCTTCATCATCATCATTTTCGTGAACGCCACCTCATTTCCATCAACATCGTTACTTGTTTAGTTTCTAATCATATACAAACAAGCGATATAAAGTTGTATCATACATGCTATTAGTTTCATAATCGATATTCAAACAAAGGTCTACAAGCTATACCACTTAATACAGCATCTAACCAACTCAAATGCAATTCATCATCATCATCATCATAGTCGTGAACGCCACCACATTATATCATCATCATCATCGTCATCATCACAATTAGCATGTAGTTGATCATGTTTCATAATCGATATTCAAACAAAAGGTACAAAAAGCCATACCACTTAATACAGCATCTAACCAACTCAAATGCAATTCATCATCATCATCATCATAGTCGTGAACGCCACCACATTATCATCATCATCATCGTCATCATCACAATAAGCATGTAGTTGATCATGTTTCATAATCGATATTCAAACAAATGGTACAAAAAGCCATACCACTTAATACAGCATCTAACCAACTCAAATGCAATTCATCATCATCATAGTCGTGAACGCCACCACATTATCATCATCATCATCGTCATCATCACAATTAGCATGTAGTTGATCATGTTTCATAATCGATATTCAAACAAAAGGTACAAAAAGCCATACCACTTAATACAGCATCTAACCAACTCAAATGCAATTCATCATCATCATCATCATAGTCGTGAACGCCACCACATTATCATCATCATCATCGTCATCATCACAATAAGCATGTAGTTGATCATGTTTCATAATCGATATTCAAACAAAAGTTACAAAAGGCCATACCACTTAATACAGCATCTAACCAACTCAAATGCAATTCATCATCATCATCATCATCATCATCGTCATCATCACAATTAGCATGTAGTTGATCATGTTTCATAATCGATATTCAAACAAAAGTTACAAAAGGCCATACCACTTAATACAGCATCTAACCAACTCAAATGCAATTCATCATCATCATCATCATAGTCATGAACGCCACCACATTATCATCATCATCATCGTCATCATCACAATAAGCATGTAGTTGATCATGTTTCATAATCGATATTCAAACAAAAGTTACAAAAGGCCATACCACTTAATACAGCATCTAACCAACTCAAATGCAATTCATCATCATCATCATCATAGTCGTGAACGCCACCACATTATCATCATCATCATCGTCATCATCACAATAAGCATGTAGTTGATCATGTTTCATAATCGATATTCAAACAAAAGTTACAAAAGGCCATACCACTTAATACAGCATCTAACCAACTCAAATGCAATTCATCATCATCATCATCATAGTCGTGAACGCCACCACATTATCATCATCATCATCGTCATCATCACAATAAGCATGTAGTTGATCATGTTTCATAATCGATATTCAAACAAAAGTTACAAAAGGCCATACCACTTAATACAGCATCTAACCAACTCAAATGCAATTCATCATCATCATCATCATCATAGTCGTGGACGCCACCACATTATCATCATCATCATCATCGTCCTCGTCACAATAAGCATGTAGTTGATCATGTTTCATAATCGATATTCAAACAAAAGTTACAAAAGGCCATACCACTTAATACAGCATCTAACCAACTCAAATGCAATTCATCATCATCATCATCATCATCATCGTCATCATCACAATTAGCATGTAGTTGATCATGTTTCATAATCGATATTCAAACAAAAGTTACAAAAGGCCATACCACTTAATACAGCATCTAACCAACTCAAATGCAATTCATCATCATCATAGTCGTGAACGCCACCACATTATCATCATCATCATCGTCATCATCACAATAAGCATGTAGTTGATCATGTTTCATAATCGATATTCAAACAAAAGGTACAAAAAGCCATACCACTTAATACAGCATCTAACCAACTCAAATGCAATTCATCATCATCATCATAGTCGTGAGTACCACCGCAATTACCATGTGCTTGCTCATGTGTCATAATAGAATTATAAACGTAGGGTATATAAAACAATATATATACTAATAATTCAATTCATCATCATCTTCATATTCGTGAACACCACCTTATTATTATTGTTTAATCGATAAACATATACAGGTTCTAGCAGCTTTTCCACTGATATAGCATTTCACCAATGCAATTCATCGTCATTATCATCGTATTTGTGAACACCACCTCATTATCGTCATCATCATCATTATATATTTTCTCAAGTTTCATCATTCAAAAAAGTAACCTGTTTGTGGTACAAACAAACGTATAGTAAAATTTGTGACCGATACAAGATGACCAAATTCGTAATAACGAATTCATCATCGAGTAAAACTCCGGATAATAATGTATATTGACTATATGGTCATTCATAAGCAGGCACGCTCCATGGTCATTTTATTAACTTTAGTAAAATAAAACTCTTTGTGATTCGTTCACGTGACTAGAAAAAGTTTCCAATCGCCTATCTAATTCATTCATATGCAAATACCGCTCCACGGTCGTTTAACAAGCGTACTACCTTGTACACGCAATTGGTGCACGTGACTACAAACTGTTCAAATATAATCTATATTGTGTAATAAAGCGAAGTAAGTTCATGAATAATAACGATGATCGCTGGACAGTAATTTATCATGTCACAATTTATTTAAACTAATAATATTTATACAATGTTTTTTTATTATTATCGGTGCTCGTGCAATAATAATGCGATGTTTAACCTGCGATGTTTAACCTCGCAGCAAACTTTAAGTTGTAGTATTTGTATATGTTTATTTATTATATGTTTTACAAAGGTACATTTAGTTAATTTACTGCCGCACCTGACGAATTTAATTTCAAAAATGCATCAGAACAGAACAAACTATTAGTCAAACATATGAATACGCTACATCAGTATACAGATACAACGAAACAAAAAGAACTCTAATCTATACTTAAAACATCTCTTTGCGTTTACTTATAAACTAATCAGTTAATAATGTGTCGCACAATAAGTTATGTTAGGGATCGGATGACTAGAAATCAATATGTTCACGGACCTCAGTGTCCACTATGGTCAGAAACTCCTCTAATGTCGTACTCACTGGAAATACGCACTGGATTGTCCATGGCCCTGTACTTGGCAAATATCTTGCCATTGAAAGTCCAAAACGAGTTGATGTCACTCCTGGATTTTGCAATCATAAGTTTTTGCACAAGTGAATGGTTATACTTTGTCAGGTCTTCAGTAATAAATACCTTTCTTGGGTGGAACTTGAGATTCGTCTTGAATGAAAATACCTTCGATTTCACATGGTAGGACACAAATTTAACAAGGATATGTTTTTTACCCTGGCCGATAGGGTGACATCGTTCAATATCAGCAACACTCAACAAAGAGGTTGCTAAACTACGTTGTCGTCCTTTGATGCTGGTTTCCTCACCTTCAACCTGGGGTTCAACATCACGATCCTCACTGGCGCCTATACCCTTTGGTGTTACTGATTTCTTTTTCAGTATATTATCGTTTATGAAAGAGACTACATGTTTGGTCAGTTGACTCTCATCTTGGATCTCGTTTGGGACATCTAGGTTAAATATACGAAGAGACGTACGCCTACTATATTGTTGCATCTCGTTTATGTCCATACGTATATCGTTAATACGTTTATAATTTGCCCCGATTTCTCGTTTGTGTTCATCTATAGCTTTGGACTGATTAGCAATTGTCTCTTGTTGTTTTTTTACGGAGTCCATGAGTCGGTTATTTGTTTCAACCAATGGATCCACAATAGTCTTTTTATACAACTCAAATGCAGTTTGAATTGAAGCTTGTATAACTGGAATGAAAGCATTCTGGAAAGACTTCTCGTTCACTGCGTTTATCATCATCTCCGTAAACGATTTGGTATCAAATACACGAGCATCACTGGTTTTAGAAAGTTTAGAGAACTCCATGCTAACATCTACCGGAGAATATGGTTCTTTCCTTTTTTTCTCACCGTCCGACATTTTCAAAAAGTTTACACACAATACAAAAGCACAAACCGTGAAGATGAGTAATGGCGGTTTGTGAAGTTGTTCAATTATCAGGGACTATTTACTACAGCGTAAATATACAGCTTAATGTAATAAGGCTCAACAATATACTGGCAAACAGAAACGTATTGTTTCTTCAATTACATTGTTGTTGTTACTGTGGTAATGTGATAAAAAAGATCTTACACTCGTGGTGAAAAGGCTGGCAAAGTTCCAAAATTAGTTTCATAAAATATTGTATGAAATCACCACTCATGTAAGATCCTGGTTTTACTATATATATATATATATATTGTAATTATGTTTAAATGTTATGGATGAGAGATAGTAACGTTTTATTAAGGCGTTTTCTTCTTTTGGTATTGAATTACCCGTAGATAGTAACTTATATGCCGTTTAAAAATAGTGACGTTTCCATATTACTTATAGAGTATAAGACCAACTTTAATATGTTTATAAATTATGTTATTTCAAAATTACACGCGTGTGGGTATTGATTTATAGATCGTACATTTATTCAATAATTCGAAGTTCTGCACGTTACGCAGTATAGTGTAGAACGTATGTCTTAATGTTGCCATAAGCACAATATTGATCGCGGAGCAATACATAGGCGTGCCATTCAGGCGTGAAGGCACGAGCTTTTTCTTAGCGGGAAAAGTATTGCGTGATCACTTCTAAGCGAAACATCGTGAGGTGGAGATCGACCGATAATTACAGCTATTCGGATTCGCATAGATGTGTATGTTCAATGTGTTTTCGGCTAGTTATGGGTGGTTGATTGTAGAAGAAAAGGGATTATTCAACATGTTTGTTATCTTGCATTGTATAGTATGAGCGACGCCTCCTGAAGAGATTAGTCATTTTAGATTTTTGGAGGATAGTGCAATGATACAGACAGAGACCCATTCCAGAGTCTCCTCTGGTTCTTTTACGTGCACGGTGTAAAGCACCGACACGAGACCTCGGTTTAATGTCCCATCTGAAAGACTGTTAATTGTATTAGGGTCAGACGGGTGATCGAACCTGCGATCCCTGGATTACCAGTCCAGCGTGTTACCACTGGACTACAGATCCGTCTGTGCATAGTATGATGGAGTTTCAGTTAGTATATAGGTGGAGGAGAAGACGTGTAAAAAAGAGATATGCATTACATAAGATAAACATTTCTATATAGTGGTTTTGGGTATATGCATTACATGATAGAAATTTCTATATAGCGTGTTTTTGGCTCCGGGGTACAGTTTTCCAGATTGTTTTTTACATAAACAACAAACTATGAATTTTTACCTCTGGTTTTTACACCGGCCCAGTCCGAACCTATTTGGAAATATGGAACTCAAAAAGGGTAGAGGATTAGATATGTATACAACATTGATACGTATTATTTGTATGTCATAAATTGTGTTTATATTAAACATGCCTGTAAATAAATAAATAAATAAACGCCAGACCGCAAGTCGATATCACCAGCGCGAGTCTCGCTCACTACAAACGTGTGTTTGGTATTTTTTTGTGTGGAGGTACGTTAAGACGCGCACTATTGATCGTTTATGGAATTGCACACAGGTTTAAGTGCTGATATTACTAGCAAATGTAATGATCGATCAAACAGAATATATTGGCATGTTGTTGTCTTCAAAGAAATTAAATACATGTGTACGATATGTTGTTGTTCCTTTATGACGCCAATAGCGATAGTTCGTTTTATACTCCCGTGTGACTTCCTGTGTGACTCCCGTGTGACTTCCTGTGTGACTTCATGTGTGACTCCCGTGTGACTTCCCGTGTGACTCCCGTGTATATTCCTGTGTGCCTCCCGTGTGACTCCCGTGTGACTTCCTGTGTGACTCCCGTGTGACTCCCGTGTGCCGTCCTGTGTGACTCCCGTGTGACTTCCTGTGTGACTACCGCGTGCCGTCCTGTGTGACTCGCGTGTGACTTCCTGTGTGACTACCGTGTGACTTTATGTGTGACTCGCGTGTGACTTCATGTTTGACTCCCGTGTGACTTCATGTGTGACTTCATGTGTGACTCCCGTGTGCCTTCCTGTGTGACTTCTTATGTAACTCCCGTGTGACTTCCTGTGTGACTCCCGTGTGACTCCCGTCTGCCTTCCTGTGTGACCCTCGTATGCATTCCTGTATGCCTAATTCCTGTGTGACTTCCTGTGTGACTCCCGTGTGACTCCCGTGTGCCGTCCTGTGTGACTCCCGTGTGACTTCCTGTGTGACTACCGCGTGCCGTCCTGTGTGACTCGCGTGTGACTTCCTGTGTGACTACCGTGTGACTTTATGTGTGACTCGCGTGTGACTTCATGTTTGACTCCCGTGGGACTTCATGTGTGACTCCCGTGTGACTTCATGTGTGACTCCCGTGTGACTTCATGTGTGACTCCCGTGTAACTTCATGTGTGACTTCATGTGTGACTCCCGTGTGCCTTCCTGTGTGACTTCTTATGTAACTCCCGTGTGACTTCCTGTGTGACTCCCGTGTGACTCCCGTGTGCCTTCCTGTGTGACCCCGGTATGCATTTCTGTGTGACTAATTCCTGTGTGACTCCCGTGTGACTTCCTGTGTGACTCCCGTGTGACTTCATGTGTGACTCCCGTGTCCCTTCCTGTGTGATTCCCGTGTGACTTCTTGCGTGACTTCTTGCGTGACTCCCGTGTGCCTTCCTGTGTGACTCCCGTATGACTCATGTGTGCCTTCCTGTGTGACTCCCGTGTGACTTCATGTTTGACTCCCGGGTATGTATGCTTAGTGCCACTCCAGGGTGTGTATGCTTACTGCCACTCCCGGGTATGTATGCTTACTGCCACTCCCGGGTGTGTATGCTTACTGCCACTCCCGGGTATGTATGCTTACTGCCACTCCCGGGTATGTATGCTTAATGCCACTCCCGGGTATGTATGCTTACTGCCACTCCCGGGTATGTATGCTTACTGCCACGCCCGGGTATGTATGCTTACTGCCACTCCCGGGTATGTATGCTTACTGCCACTCCCGGGTGTGTATGCTTACTGCCACTCCCGGGTGTGTATGCTTACTGCCACTCCAGGGTATGTATGCTTACTGCCACTCCAGGGTATGTATGCTTACTGCCACTCCCGGGTATGTATGCTTACTGCCACTCCCGGGTATGTATGCTTACTGCTACTTCATAGTATGCATGCTTACTGCCACTCCCGGGTATATATTCTTACTGCCACTCCCGGGTATGTATTCTTACTGCCACTCCCGGGTATGTATTCTTACTGCCACTCCCGGGTATGTATGCTTACTGCCACTCCCGGGCACACCTGTCCGACCACAGTACCATCTCACATTCTTCCCGGTACGAGGATCGAACCCGGGTTGTATTGGTGAGAAGCGAGCGCGCTAACCACTGCGCTAATCGGACAGGCGTTGTTCAAGCACAATAGGACGGAACCCATTGTTCACACATAGATGGATAGAGGCCAATGCTATGCGTATTCCAGTGTTCATTCTCTATCAATCCCACCTCCGCTTTCTACTCATATGCTCTGTGAGGGTCAGGTTTGGAGCTAAAAACTGTTCCCCAATCTCAAACTCAGTCTCAAGCTTCTGTGTGTGTTTTACGTTTATTTATCGTCATAACCGGTTGCCCATATGAGCAACGCCTCCTGAAGAGATTAGTCATTTTAGATTTTTGGAGGATAGTGCAATGATACAGACAGAGACCCATTCCAGAGTCTCCTCTGGTTATTTTACGTGCATGGTGTACATCACCGACACGAGACCTCGGTTTAAAGTCCCATCTGAAAGACTGTTTGTTTTATTAGGGTCATACGGGGGATCGAACCTGCGGTCCCTGGATTACCAGCCCAGCGTGTTACCACTGGATTACAGATCCGTCTGTTCAGCTGGGTTGCAGGATGTAACAGTCATATATACTATGCTTGGATTATTTCAGCCTTGATGTCATGGGGCGATATAAATTATATTCATGAGCATGCGAACATAATTAATAATCACCCTGTTGAATATTACCAGTCACGTATAGCATGATCACATTTCGAGTTAATTGCACCAGCTGGTATCTAGCCAATGGCAAACAGATATACATTAACATTAGTAGTAGATATTTATTCAAATACAGTGACAGTTTATTCAAGAATACGAACTATCAGTCAATCAAAGATGATATAAACAATGCGGAAGATACATAATCACTGTAATTTAAAAGGGTGGACTGCAGTCCATTAAAATAGTAACTGTTGTGTTCTTAAAATGGAAGGACACGTTTAGTTCGTGTCATACATACGGGTTAAATCTACCACGACCAATATTTGTTGTCTACATGAAATAAATTTCTTGAGACGTTATTTAAATTATTGCAATTAAAAGTTTCGTTCCCGACTGTATAGATCTGCATTCAAGATGGATTACTATTCTTGATTTCTATTGCATTTTGTACAAAACGAAAACACACTACAAACCACACAAACTAATGTCGGAATTTGAATATTCACACTTCCGGTCTGAAGCGGAGCTCCTTGCAGGTGTTTTAATATGGCAGATAGTTTCACCAATTCTGATTGTGTTTGGAACTACCGGAAATGTGTTGTCAATCATAGTATTATTGACGCCGAAATTTAATCGTTGGTCGTCCACTGTTTACCTGCTAGGACTAGCTGTTGCCGATTTGTGCGTAATATATATCGGTCTGATGCGGCAGTGGGTAATATACTTGTTTGACAGAGATATACGATCGGTACACCCGTTATTGTGTAAGATACACTGGTGGCTTATGTACACGTGTGCAGATATACCGGTGTGGATTCTAATAGCCATTACTGTAGAGCGCCTCATTGCGACCACTTGTCCATTAAAAAGCAAGGTAATATGCACGAAATATCGTGCAAGACTGATGTTGATATTGATCGTGTTTAGTGCCATGTTGGTTAATTCACACTTGCTGTATGGATTTGGTAGATTGGAGGTTGATATTGAGAATGTCACAACTGTGAGCCAGTGCGCTCCATTAACGGATCCTTACGGGCAGTTCTTTGACACTATTTGGGCATGGATGGATTGGTGCAAATATTCTCTTTTGCCATTCGCGGTGCTGAGCTCTGGAAACGTGTGCATTATTTACAAGCTTGTGTTAAGCAACAGACGAGTTAAAACCCAAGTTACATCAACGATATCCCAATCAACCGTACAGTCGAGGAAAAAACGAACGTCGAATATGTCAGTCCTACTCATTGTTTTGAATTTCGTTTTCATAACATGTACATTACCCGTGTGCATTTATCTAATTAGCAAACCGTACTTTATTCCAAAAGATGTGCCCGTAACAATTCAGCTTCAGGACCCGTGGTGGGCTATTGTCAACATGTTAATGTACACTAGTAATTGCTCCAACTTTATTCTCTATTGCTTGGCAGGTTCACGTTTCCGTAACGCTGTCCGTAAGTTGTTCAGCTGCCGTGACACTTCCACCCCTCACATACAAACTACTGTGTTAGGTAGCATTACACGATCTGCTGAAATGTAACACTTGAAGTCATTTTCTTACTTCCTATGAACGTTTTACTGGTTACTGTTTACATGTTTCATTATGCTTTTTCATTGTTTTAATTTGTTGAGGGCCTCATGGTAGATTGACTTAATTGTTCAAATGAATTCTCTATGTCATTACAGTGGCGTAGCTATGGGGCACGGGGGGCCTGTGCCCCCCCCCCCCACTGAACAGATGTGCCCCCCCCAGTGCCCCCCCCCACCACACTAGAACTTTTGTTTTGCGGAAATATAATTGTGTATTTTATAACATTTACTTGGATTACCATGTTAAGATTAACTTAATTAAACCATTAATATTGTCTTATGCTTCTGCTCATGCAAGTTATCAATGTGAAATTAACGCACGTCCAAACATATTCGAAATAAAAACACTCAACAGAGTTCAAAGCATTACACATACGAATACTAAACATTCACGCCCATTTTCCACCACCAGTAAGAGCTAAATGTCAATCACCCTGACTGGATGGCATTATTTTATCCACCTGTTTATGTTTTTCACGTGCAATTTATAGCATTGACAGATGGATAAAACATATTTGTTTCAATATTGTGTTGATAGACTGTAACTTTTCAGTGTCACAAGCTTTCAAATTTGGTAGTTGAACTGTTCCATTCTCTTTGAAGTCTACCGCCGTGTGTACATTGGGATAATTCGGCAAATGTACCAGCGCATGTTAATTACAATACTTCGCAAGGCGTAATACTTATCATATTATCATAACTATTTGATCTTTGTTATTGATATGTTGCTAAACTTGCTTTTACAACATATTGGTTCACTGGAAAACTGCTTCATTTGATTAGGTGAGTGGAATATATATATTAATTTCTTTATATTTTGTTTTTCCCATGAGTATAATATATATAGGCCTATATTTGCAGGCAGTTATGATTACAACTGAGTATAAGTGTTACTGTGGGATTTATGCAATATGCAGTATTATCAACAGGAAATCGGCTGCGCAGAAATCACACATACATGTACACTAATTTCACTAAAACTGTATGTATTATGAAGAATGTAACTGATCATTATTTATGTAGCACTGTTATCCCGCTGTACAGTTACAGTACTGGTAACTGGTGATATCATCTGATGCAATAGTGCAGCTATTGTACTACTCATACAGTATTAGTATAGTTATACGACAGTGGAAAAGTAAAGGGAATATGATTAATTGTATACATGTACAGTACTACTGTACTACAGTACATATATAAATGAGCACATATATATACATTTGTTTGCGCTCTTTAGATTGTTAAAATAGATCCCAGCTTCGGACACGAATTACCATCTTTTCCACATAGTATTTAAAATAATCATTCTAACATTTATAGGTTCTGAAGTTCCAAGTTCAATTGATTAATGAGTATGCATAATATGCAAGCCAACATCAAAGATTTCTTTGGGAAACGTTCTGCTTATGCAAAAGACTCATGCAGCAAACGTCAACATGTGGATGATCTGCTACAAGCAACCGTTGAAGAGGACGTTTGGCTTGGTTGTTATTCAGACAGTGATTCATCAGATAATGAAAGTGACTCACAACAACTTGACACATTGACAGTAATCGCCAAACCAGACCATGGAGGAGATACTCAACACAATCCAGGACCATCTGATATTAGTAGTGGAAGGAGAGAAGCCCCAACACAACCCAATGTAGCATTCCCCTCAAGACTATTTGGGACAAAACGGCGTTCATTTCTGTCTGCCTGGTATGATACACACAACTGGTTGGAATATTCTGTGAGCCATGATTCAGCATTCTGCTTCTGTTGCAGAATGTTTCCAGTACCAAACAAAAGGCCACCAGAGAACACATACACATCTACTGGTTATCGCCAATGGAAAAAGGCCACTGAGAAGGATGCAGGGTTCGCTCAACATGAACGGAGTGATTACCACCATCTGACATTTTGTGCATGGAGGGAATTCCAAGAACATGTCAAGGCAGGTGCGACAATAGATGTGGCTCTAATATCAGCACATGAGAAGATACTAAATGAGAACAGACATTACGTCAAGCAAGTAGGAAAAGTGTTGTGTCTAACAGCGAGACAGAAAATAGCACAAAGAGGACACAATGAGGATGTGGACAGTACAAACAAAGGGAACTTTCTTGAGATACTGGAACGCATCAGTGAAAGTGATACTGTTGTGAGAGATAGACTAAGAGGGCCGTACAGGGTCAAGTACACCAGTCCGGAGATACAGAATGAGATGTTGGCTATATAGCGAGTATGATCCGTGATGAAATCAGTAGAGAGTTGGCTTCAAGCGTTCAATACTCAGTCATGATCGATGAATCAAAAGATATCAGCAAGAAAGAGCAACTATCTATTGTCGTACGATATGTATACAAGAACTCAGTACATGAGGAGTTTCTCGATTTCACCAGGCTTCATGAATTGAATGCGGAATATCTGAAAGACAAGTTAGGTGAGGTACTGAGCACATGTGGAATTAACTGTAAAGACTGCGTTGGTCAGACTTATGATGGTGCCTCTGTTATGAGTGGTGTCAATCGTGGTGTCCAGCAGCTATTCAGAGAAAAGTTTGCGCCATTAGCTATATACATAAACTGCTACAATCACAGGCTCAATCTCGTTATTGTAGATAGTGTAAAGTCTGTGAAAATGGCAGACAACTTCTTCACTTTGTTAGAACAATTATATGTGTTCATATCATCACACACACCTCATGAAATCTATCTGCAACAACAGGTAAAACTATTTCCTGGAAAGCAAAAGCGCACCCTCAAGAAGCTGAGCGACACTAGATGGTCATGCCAGTATGTGTCCTGCAAGGTATTGCTCGATACACTACCGGCGGTGGTGGCAACACTGCAGGAAATAGCTGAGAGTCACACTGGAAAGAGAGCACATGATGCTAGAAGTCTGTTGGTGCACATTGATGTTGGTATGGTGACATGTCTAGTTATGTTCACACACATTCTGTGTAGAACCAAACTGTTATCAGATACGCTGCAGTCACCAGCATTAGATCTAGCAGCAGCTGCAGATTTGGTGGAGGTGGTACAACATGATCTAGTCGATGAGCGATGTGAGGAGGTATGGAATGGTATTTGGGCAACAACAAAGGATTTATGTGAAGTAATTGATGTTGATGTGATCCCTCCTCCACGAAGAGTCAGAAGACAACCGAGGCATCTACAAGACAGCATTGTTATGGCACCAACAGGTGTGCAGGAAGATCTACCTGGAGAGTACTGCCATACACTGTACTATCCCGTGATGGACAGATTAATAGCTGAACTAAGTTCCCGATTTGATGGTGCAAATCGCTATCTTCTTCGTGCAATCTCAGCCCTAGACCCATGTAATGCCAGATTTCTAGAACTAGGACAGCTTAGTAAGATGACAGTACAATATCACATTGACGATGAGTATCTGGACATAGAATTGCGACAGGCAAAACGGTTAATAGACACCAAACGGGCATCGGGAATTGATATCGGGAGCATTGGCCAATTGGCCACATTTATGTTCCCGTACCGAGACGCTTTTCCAGATCTATGTAAATTGTTGAACATTGCGCTTGTGTTGCCACCAACATCAGCATCATGTGAACGAAGCTTTTCCTCAATGAAACTGACTAAGAGCTACTTAAGGAATACTATGTCTGACAAAAAGCTATCTTCACTCGGAGTAATTGGTATTCATCCCCCAAAGAGCAAAACAACTCAATATGGAAGAATGTGTTACTCTATTCGTTAGAAAGCATAACAATAGGAAGATCCAACTATTCTAAATCAGACTGAATGGATACAATATCGATGTGCAAGGAATTAAGTAGGACTTATATAAATATAGTGATTAGGGCTAGGCATGTCTGTTTGTTGCTTTTTTATCTTATATAAATATGAAGTATTATATAAATATGTAATACTGACATGAACATGTTTATCTAATACTGTATAATGTATATATAAGAGAAAACATACACGACTGACGGACTATAATATATCATTTGTGAGACTAAAAGTAATTATGAATGTTTATGGTTTAAATATACTATATCCTCATAAACTGTACTTTTTACTGATCCGCGACTGTTTTCACTTAAAAATGTGTGCCCCCACACTGAACCTTGTGCCCCCCATATGCCCCCTGCAAAATATACCCTAGCTACGCCACTGTGTCATTATTATTATTATTATTATAATTATTATACATGTGTGTATGGCCAAATGCGTTCTCTCGTTAAATAAAGTCTTTATTATTATTATTTTCCAGTTCAATGTGACTGAATTCTAAAGCAGTTATTTGCATACACTTGTTTTCGTTACACAACCAGTAATGATGTTATATATACACTGGGGGTTCTGGCGCAGACTCCTAAATGTTTACAGAAATAATTGAGGACCAGAACCCCATTATATATACTACTCAACCAGCTTTATTCAGCTTACAGCCAAAAAACCCAACATGTTTAATGTTCTTGAACATTGTTGAAAACTATATAATCTATTTTGACTAGGATACTTTGTTTTTTGTTCGGCTCTCTTCGTGGCTCCGCATCTCCGTACCAAATCACCATAGCACATACATTGATGTGCGTACACCGTTTTTAGTATGTGTTATATAAAATTACTGGCATTAGAAACTGGACACGTGTATACCGTGCATATTTGTTTTTAACAGTAACATCACTTTAAAGAATGTCGATATTAGTCGTCATTTAAAACAAATATGTACATGTAGTATACATATTGTGAATATTTTCCTAATATTACATGTTGACGTGAACAGTACATGATAACATACGGTATTGTGGAGAACAGTACATGATAACATACGGTATTGTGGAGAACAGTACATGATAACATACGGTATTGTGGAGAACAGTACATGATAACATACGGTATTGTGGAGAACAGTACATGATAACATACGGTATTGTGGAGAACTGTATATGATAACATACGGTATTGTGGAGAACTGTATATGATAACATACGGTATTGTGGAGAACTGTATATGATAACATACGGTATTGTGGAGAACAGTATATGATAACATACGGTATTGTGGAGAACAGTATATGATAGCATACGGTATTGTGGAGAACATTATATGATAACATACGGTATTGTTGAGAACAGTATATGATAGCATACGGTATTGTGGAGAACTGTATATGATAACATACGGTATTGTGGAGAACTGTATATGATAGCATACGGTATTGTGGAGAACAGTATATGATAGCATACGGTATTGTGGAGAACATTATATGATAACATACGGTATTATGGAGAACAGTATATGATAGCATACGGTATTGTGGAGAACTGTATATGATAACATACGGTATTGTGGAGAACTGTATATGATAACATACGGTATTGTGGAGAACAGTATATGATAGCATACGGTATTGTGGAGAACTGTATATGATACCATACGGTATTGTGGAGAACTGTATATGATAACTTACGGTATTGTGGAGAACAGTATATGATAACATACGGTATTGTGGAGAACATTATATGATAGCATACGGTATTGTGGAGAACATTATATGATAACATACGGTATTGGTGAGAACAGTATATGATAGCATAAGGTATTGGTGTGAACAGTACATGATAAACATACGGTGTTGTGGAGAACAGTACATGATAACATACGGTATTGTGGAGAACAGTATATGATAACATACGGTATTGTTGAGAACTGTATATGATAACATACGGTATTGTGGAGAACAGTATATGATAGCATACGGTATTGTGAAGAACAGTACATGATAACATACGGTATTATGGAGAACAGTATATGATAACATACGGTATTATGGAGAACAGTACATGATAGCATACGGTATTGTGGAGAACAGTATATGATAGCATACGGTATTATGAAGAACAGTATATGATAACATACGGTATTATGGAGAACAGTACATGATAGCATACGGTATTGTGGAGAACAGTATATGATAGCATACGGTATTATGGAGAACAGTATATGATAACATACGGTATTATGGAGAACAGTACATGATAACATACGGTATTATGGAGAGGAGTATATGATAACATACGGTATTATGGAGAACAGTACATGATAACATACGGTATTGTGGAGAACTGTATATGATAACATACGGTATTGTGGAGAACTGTGTATGATAACATACGGTATTGTGGAGAACTGTATATGATAACATACGGTATTGTGGAGAACGGTATATGATAACATACGGTATTGTGGAGAACTGTATATGATAGAATACTGTATTGTGGAGAACAGTATATGATAACATACGGTATTATGGGGAACATTATATGATAGCATACGGTATTGTGGAGAACAGTATATGATAACATACGGTATTGTGGAGAACAGTACATGATAACAAACGGTATTGTGGAGAACAATACATGATAGCATACGGTGTTGTGGAGAACAGTATATGATAGCATACGGTGTTGGTGTGAACAGTACATGATAAACATACGGTGTTGTGGAGAACAGTACATGATAACATGGTATTGTGGAGAACAGTATATGATAACATAGGGTATTGTGGAGAACAGTATATGATAACATACGGTATTGTGGAGAACAGTATATGATAACATACGGTATTGTGGATAACAGTACATGATAAACATACGGTATTGTGGAGAACAGTATATGATAACATACGGTATTGTGGAGAACTGTATATGATAGCATACGGTATAGTGGAGAACAGTATATGATAACATACGGTATTGTGGAGAACAGTACATGATAACATACGGTATTGTGGAGAACTGTATATGATAGCATACGGTATTGTGGAGAACAGTATATGATAGCATACGGTATTGTGGAGAACAGTATATGATAACATACGGTATTGTGGAGAACTGTATATGATAACATACGGTATTGTGGAGAACTGTATATGATAGCATACGGTATTGTGGAGAACAGTATATGATAACATACGGTATTGTGGAGAACAGTACATGATAACATACGGTATTGTGGAGAACAGTATATGATAGCATACGGTATTGTGGAGAACAGTATATGATAACATACGGTATTGGTGTGAACAGTACATGATAACATACGGTATTGGTGTGAACAGTATATGATAACATACGGTATTGTGGAGAACAGTATATGATAGCATACGGTATTGTGGAGAACAGTATATGATAAACATACGGTATTGTGGAGAACTGTATATGATAACATACGGTATTGTGGAGAACAGTATATGATAACATACGGTATTGTGGAGAACAGTATATGATAACATACGGTATTGTGGAGAACAGTATATGATAGCATACGGTATTGTGGAGAACAGTATATGATAAACATACGGTATTGTGGAGAACTGTATATGATAACATACGGTATTGTGGAGAACATTATATGATAACATACGGTATTGGTGAGAACAGTATATGATAGCATACGGTATTGGTGTGAACAGTACATGATAAACATACGGTGTTGTGGAGAACAGTACATGATAACATACGGTATTGTGGAGAACAGTATATGATAACATACGGTATTGTGGAGAACTGTATATGATAACATACGGTATTGTGGAGAACAGTATATGATAGCATACGGTATTGTGAAGAACAGTACATGATAACATACGGTATTATGGAGAACAGTATATGATAACATACGGTATTATGGAGAACAGTACATGATAGCATACGGTATTGTGGAGAACAGTATATGATAGCATACGGTATTATGGAGAACAGTATATGATAACATACGGTATTATGGAGAACAGTACATGATAGCATACGGCATTGTGGAGAACAGTATATGATAGCATACGGTATTATGGAGAACAGTATATGATAACATACGGTATTATGGAGAACAGTACATGATAACATACGGTATTATGGAGAAGAATATATGATAACATACGGTATTATGGAGAACAGTACATGATAACATACGGTATTGTGGAGAACTGTATATGATAACATACGGTATTGTGGAGAACTGTATATGATAACATACGGTATTGTGGAAAACTGTATATGATAACATACGGTATTGTGGAGAACTGTATATGATAACATACGGTATTGTGGAGAACTGTATATGATAACATACGGTATTGTGGAGAACTGTATATGATAACATACGGTATTGTGGAGAACTGTATATGATAACATACGGTATTGTGGAGAACTGTATATGATAGAATACTGTATTGTGGAGAACAGTATATGATAACATACGGTATTATGGAGAACAGTATATGATAGCATACGGTATTGTGGAGAACAGTATATGATAACATACGGTATTGTGGAGAACTGTATATGATAACATACGGTATTGTGGAGAACTGTATATGATAACATACGGTATTGTGGAGAACTGTATATGATAACATACGGTATTGTGGAGAACTGTATATGATAACATACGGTATTGTGGAGAACTGTATATGATAGAATACTGTATTGTGGAGAACAGTATATGATAACATACGGTATTATGGAGAACAGTATATGATAGCATACGGTATTGTGGAGAACAGTATATGATAACATACGGTATTGTGGAGAACAGTACATGATAACAAACGGTATTGTGGAGAACAGTACATGATAGCATACGGTGTTGTGGAGAACAGTATATGATAGCATACGGTGTTGGTGTGAACAGTACATGATAAACATACGGTGTTGTGGAGAACAGTACATGATAACATATGGTATTGTGGAGAACAGTATATGATAACATAGGGTATTGTGGAGAACAGTATATGATAACATACGGTATTGTGGAGAACAGTACATGATAACATACGGTATTGTGGAGACCTGTATATGATAGCATACGGTATTGTGGAGAACAGTATATGATAGCATACGGTATTGTGGAGAACAGTATATGATAACATACGGTATTGTGGAGAACAGTATATGATAACATACGGTATTGTGGAGAACAGTACATGATAAACATACGGTATTGTGGAGAACAGTATATGATAACATACGGTATTGTGGAGAACTGTATATGATAGCATACGGTATTGTGGAGAACAGTATATGATAACATACGGTATTGTGGAGAACTGTATATGATAGCATACGGTATTGTGGAGAACAGTATATGATAGCATACGGTATTGTGGAGAACAGTATATGATAACATACGGTATTATGGAGAACAGTATATGATAACATACGGTATTGTGGAGAACTATATATGATAACATACGGTATTGTGGAGAACTGTATATGATAACATACCGTATTATGGAGAACAGTATATGATAACATACGGTATTGGTGTGAACAGTACATGATAACATACGGTATTGGTGTGAACAGTACATGATATCATACGGTGTTGTGGAGAACAGTACATGATAACATACGGTATTGTGGAGAACAGTATATGATAACATACGGTAATGTGGAGAACAGTATATGATAGCATACGGTATTGTGGAGAACAGTATATGATAAACATACGGTATTGTGGAGAACAGTACATGATAACATACGGTATTGTGGAGAACAGTATATGATAGCATACGGTATTGGTGTGAACAGTATATGATAGCATACGGTATTGTGGAGAACAGTACATGATAACATACGGTATTGTGGAGAACTGTATATGATAGCATACGGTATTGTGGAGAACAGTATATGATAGCATACGGTATTGTGGAGAACAGTATATGATAACATACGGTATTATGGAGAATAGTATATGATAACATACGGTATTGTGGAGAACTGTATATAATAACATACGGTATTGTGGAGAACTGTATATGATAACATACCGTATTATGGAGAACAGTATATGATAACATACGGTATTGTGGAGAACAGTATATGATAACATACGGTATTGTGGAGAACTGTATATGATAACATACGGTATTGTGGAGAACAGTATATGATAACATACGGTATTGTGGAGAACTGTATATGATAACATACGGTATTGTGGAGAACTGTATATGATAGCATACGGTATTTGGAGAACAGTATATGATAACATACGGTATTGTGGAGAACAGTACATGATAACATACGGTATTGTGGAGAACAGTATATGATAGCATACGGTATTGTGGAGAACAGTATATGATAACATACGGTATTGGTGTGAACAGTACATGATAACATACGGTATTGGTGTGAACAGTACATGATAGCATACGGTGTTGTGGAGAACAGTACATGATAACATACGGTATTGTGGAGAACAGTATATGATAATATACGGTATTGTGGAGAACAGTATATGATAGCATACGGTATTGTGGAGAACAGTATATGATAAACATACGGTATTGTGGAGAACAGTACATGATAACATACGATATTGTGGAGAACAGTATATGATAGCATACGGTATTGGTGTGAACAGTATATGATAGCATACGGTATTGTGGAGAACAGTATATGATAACATACGGTATTGTGGAGAACAGTATATGATAGCATACGGTATTGGTGTGAACAGTATATGATAGCATACGGTATTGGTGTGAACAGTATATGATAGCATACGGTATTGTGGAGAACTGTACATGATAACATACGGTATTGTGGAGAACAGTATATGATAGCATATGGTATTGTGGAGAACAGTATATGATAACATACGGTATTGTGGAGAACAGTATATGATAACATACGGTATTGTGGAGAACAGTACATGATAAACATACGGTATTGTGGAGAACTGTATATGATAGCATACGGTATTATGGAGAACAGTATATGATAACATACGGTATTGTGGAGAACAGTACATGATAACATACGGTATTATGGAGAACAGTATATGATAACATACGGTATTGTGGAGAACAGTACATGATAACATACGGTATTGTGGAGAACAGTACATGATAACATACGGTATTGAGAGGAACAGTACATGATAGTGTAGGGTGTTGAGAGGAACAGTACATGATAGTGTAGGGTGTTGAGAGGAACAGTACATGATAATGTATGGTGTTGAGAGGAACAGTACATGATAGTGTAGGGTGTTGAGAGGAACAGTACATGATAGTGTAGGGTGTTGAGAGGAACAGTACATGATGGTGTAGGGTGTTGAGAGGAACAGTACATGATAGTGTTGGGTGTTGAGAGGAACAGTACATGATAACATACGGTATTGAGAGGAACAATACATGATAATGTAGGGTGTTGAGAGGAACAGTACATGATAGCATACGGTATTGAGAGGAACAGTACATGATAATGTAGGGTGTTGAGAGGAACAGTACATGATAGCGTACGGTATTGCGAGGAACAGTACATTATAGCATACGGTATTGAGAGGAACAGTACATGATAGCATACGGTATTGAGAGGAACAGTACATGATAGCATACGGTGTTGAGAGGAACAGTACATGATAGCATACGGTATTGCGAGGAACAGTACATGATAGCATACGGTATTGAGAGGAACAGTACATGATAATGTAGGGTGTTGAGAGGAACAGTACATGATAGCATACGGTACTGCGAGGAACAGTACATGATAACATACGGTATTGAGAGGAACAGTACATGATAGCATACGGTATTGAGAGGAACAGTACATGATAGTGTAGGGTGTTGAGAGGAACAGTACATGATAGTGTAGGGTGTTGAGAGGAACAGTACATGATAATTTATGGTGTTGTGAGGAACAGTACATGATAATGTATGGTGTTGAGAGGAACAGTACATGATAGTGTAGGGTGTTGAGAGGAACAGTACATGATAATGTATGGTGTTGAGAGGAACAGTACATGATAGTGTAGAGTGTTGAGAGGAACAGTACATGATAGTGTAGGGTGTTGAGAGGAACAGTATATGATAGTGTAGGGTGTTGAGAGGAACAGTACATGATAACATACGGTATTGAGAGGAACAATACATGATAACATACGGTATTATGGAGAACAGTATATGATAACATACGGTATTGTGGAGAACAGTACATGATAACATACGGTATTGTGGAGAACAGTACATGATAACATACGGTATTGAGAGGAACAGTACATGATAGTGTAGGGTGTTGAGAGGAACAGTACATGATAGTGTAGGGTGTTGAGAGGAACATTACATGATAACATAAGGTATTGAGAGGAACAGTATATGATAGTGTAGGGTGTTGAGAGGAACAGTACATGATAGCATACGGTATTGAGAGGAACAGTACATGATAGCATACGGTATTGAGAGGAACAGTACATGATAGTGTAGGGTGTTGAGAGGAACAGTACATGATAGTGTAGGGTGTTGAGAGGAACAGTACATGATAATGTATGTTGTTGAGAGGAACAGTACATGATAATGTATTGTGTTGAGAGGAACAGTTCATGATAGTGTAGGGTGTTGAGAGGAACAGTACATGATAATGTATGGTGTTGAGAGGAACAGTACATGATAGTGTAGGGTGTTGAGAGGAACAGTACATGATAGTGTAGGGTGTTGAGAGGAACAGTACATGATAGTGTAGGGTGTTGAGAGGAACAATACATGATAGCATACGGTATTGAGAGGAACAGTGCATAATAGCATACGATATTGAGATGAACAGTACATGATAGTGTAGGGTATTGAGAGGAACAGTGCATGATAGCATACGGTATTGAGAGGAACAGTACGTGATAGCATACGGTATTGAGAGGAACAATACATGATAGTGTAATGTGTTGAGAGGAACAGTACATGATAACATACGGTATTGAGAGGAACAATACATGATAGTGTAGGGTGTTGAGAGGAACAATATATGATAACATACGGTATTGAGAGGAACAGTACATGATAACATACGGTATTGAGAGGAACAGTACATGATAGCCTACGGTATTGAGAGGAACAGTATATGATAGCATACGGTATTGAGAGGAACAGTACATGATAGCATACGGTATTGAGAGGAACAGTACATGATAGCATACGGTATTGAGAGGAACAGTACATGATAACATACGGTATTATGGAGAACAGTATATGATAACATACGGTATTGTGGAGAACAGTACATGATAACATACGGTATTGTGGAGAACAGTACATGATAACATACGGTATTGAGAGGAACAGTACATGATAGTGTAGGGTGTTGAGAGGAACAGTACATGATAGTGTAGGGTGTTGAGAGGAACATTACATGATAACATAAGATATTGAGAGGAACAGTATATGATAGTGTAGGGTGTTGAGAGGAACAGTACATGATAGCATACGGTATTGAGAGGAACAGTACATGATAGCATACGGTATTGAGAGGAACAGTACATGATAGCATACGGTATTGTGGAGAACAGTACATGATAACATACGGTATTATGGAGAACAGTATATGATAACATACGGTATTGTGGAGAACAGTATATGATAGCATACGGTATTGGTGTGAACAGTATATGATAGCATACGGTATTGTGGAGAACTGTACATGATAACATACGGTATTGTGGAGAACAGTATATGATAACATACGGTATTGTGGAGAACAGTATATGATAACATACGGTATTGTGGAGAACAGTATATGATAACATACGGTATTGTGGAGAACAGTACATGATAAACATACGGTATTGTGGAGAACTGTATATGATAACATACGGTATTATGGAGAACAGTATATGATAACATACGGTATTGTGGAGAACAGTACATGATAAACATACGGTATTGTGGAGAACTGTATATGATAGCATACGGTATTATGGAGAACAGTATATGATAACATACGGTATTGTGGAGAACAGTACATGATAACATACGGTATTATGGAGAACAGTATATGATAACATACGGTATTGTGGAGAACAGTACATGATAACATACGGTATTGTGGAGAGCAGTACATGATAACATACGGTATTGAGAGGAACAGTACATGATAGTGTAGGGTGTTGAGAGGAACAGTACATGATAGTGTAGGGTGTTGAGAGGAACATTACATGATAACATAAGGTATTGAGAGGAACAGTACATGTTAGTGTAGGATGTTGAGAGGAACATTACATGATAGCATACGGTATTGAGAGGAACAGTACATGATAGTGTAATGTGTTGAGAGGAACAGTACATGATAGCATACGGTATTGAGAGGAACAGTACATGATAGTGTAGGGTGTTGAGAGGAACAGTACATGATGGTGTAGGGTGTTGAGAGGAACAGTACATGATAGTGTTGGGTGTTGAGAGGAACAGTACATGATAACATACGGTATTGAGAGGAACAATACATGATAATGTAGGGTGTTGAGAGGAACAGTACATGATAGCATACGGTATTGAGAGGAACAGTACATGATAATGTAGGGTGTTGAGAGGAACAGTACATGATAGCGTACGGTATTGCGAGGAACAGTACATTATAGCATACGGTATTGAGAGGAACAGTACATGATAGCATACGGTATTGAGAGGAACAGTACATGATAGCATACGGTGTTGAGAGGAACAGTACATGATAGCATACGGTATTGCGAGGAACAGTACATGATAGCATACGGTATTGAGAGGAACAGTACATGATAATGTAGGGTGTTGAGAGGAACAGTACATGATAGCATACGGTACTGCGAGGAACAGTACATGATAACATACGGTATTGAGAGGAACAGTACATGATAGCATACGGTATTGAGAGGAACAGTACATGATAGTGTAGGGTGTTGAGAGGAACAGTACATGATAGTGTAGGGTGTTGAGAGGAACAGTACATGATAATTTATGGTGTTGTGAGGAACAGTACATGATAATGTATGGTGTTGAGAGGAACAGTACATGATAGTGTAGGGTGTTGAGAGGAACAGTACATGATAATGTATGGTGTTGAGAGGAACAGTACATGATAGTGTAGAGTGTTGAGAGGAACAGTACATGATAGTGTAGGGTGTTGAGAGGAACAGTACATGATAACATACGGTATTGAGAGGAACAATACATGATAGCATACGGTATTGAGAGGAACAGTATATGATAGCATACGGTATTGAGAGGAACAGTACATGATAGCATACGGTATTGAGAGGAACAGTATATGATAGCATACGGTATTGAGAGGAACAGTACATGGTAGCATACGGTATTGAGAGGAACAGTACATGATAGCATACGGTATTGAGAGGAACAGTACATGATAGCATACGGTATTGAGAGGAACAGTACATGATAGCATACGGTAGTGTGGAGAACAGTACATGATAGCATACGGTATTGAGAGGAACAGTACATGATAGTATACGGTATTGTGGAGAACAGTACATGATAGTATACGGTATTGAGAGGAACAGTACATGATAGCATACGGTATTGAGAGGAACAGTACATGATAGCATACGTTATTGAGAGGAACAGTACATGATAGTATACGGTATTGAGAGGAACAGTACATGATAGCATACGGTATTGAGAGGAACAGTACATGATAGCATACGGTATTGAGAGGAACAGTACATGATAGCATACGGTATTGAGAGGAACAGTACATGATAGCATACGGTATTGAGAGGAACAGTACATGATAGCATACGGTATTGAGAGGAACAATACATGATAGTATACGGTATTGAGAGGAACAGTACATGATAACATACGGTATTGAGAGGAACAGTACATGATAGCATACGGTGTTGAGAGGAACAGTACATGATAGTATACGGTACATAGACAGATATTAATGACAAGCACCACTCATAATAAAATTGTTTTCAATATGCATTCGGTGATATATAATTAAATCATATACGAAAACTTAAAATATTCGCTATGTATGTTATGGTTTCCAATATAATATAGAAATAAATACATCAGCGAAATAAAACTACATTAAAAACAAAACAAAAACATTGTATTACTGTTTGAAAGTTAATCGGTTAATGGATTGCATTGCAATTTCATTGAGGTAGTAGTAGTATCTGTATTTACATATCACCATTGTGCATACAGTATTTACAGTAACATTACATGTATAGGGTACACCATAACAGTACAGTGCCACTCCAACATGGAGTTATAAAAGATGAACACAAGTATACACACTCATTTATCACAGTATGTTAGGGATAAAACTGCAATATCAATGCTAATCGGATATTACAAACTGCTCTAAAACAATGATAAAACATTAAAAGACAAAATAGGTACGTATGCAATGTCATGCCACATACAGTAGTAGTGTCGATGCTTTACGAACATGTTCTACTCTATGAAATCGTATTTAGCACTAAAAGGTTAGGACAATTTTTGTAACAGTTTAGCTAATTATCATAAATTTGCATAAATTATGCTAATAATGTAAATAAATCTTGGCTGTACCCCATGTCCGAGAAAGTAGGAAATATTTGTAAAGCGCAGAAAATCCTTGTTCATTTGAAAATGAAATTGTGTAATGTAATATGAATGTTTGTACATTTGCACATTTGCACATGTAATTAATGCGAATTTGTCATTTTAAACGTGGCGATATTCTAGAATATGCCCTTGAATTGCATACCAAGGTAAATCCCAAAACATTTGTATTATGCTGTTTGTGTACTTATGTTTTGTATGTTACATTTATCATTCTGAATGCAAGAACATATTATAAACCCTTTCATCGTCAATGTCGCATAAAAGCGACTTTGAAATAAGCAGAGAACCCGAATCAGACAGAACAGAACGTGCCGTCTGATCAGGCTATATGCTGATTGCTCTTCAGACAGTGGAGCGGAAGCACCTGTCCGAATAGCAAACAACATATATCCTGATCAGACGCGGCGTTACGGTTGATCTGGATGTCTGTTGTTTTCACATGCTCTGAATTTATTCGACACTGGTGTGCTCGTGTAGCCTGGGAACAGGTGTCGAATAAATAATCAGTCAAATAAATATATTTTAAGACCGATACTGTTAATTGGGCCGTATTGAGTTTCTGATCATATCATTTTGCCAAACGTTAAAGCGACACTACATCGGCGTAAAACGCAAATGTCTGCAGAATGTAATTTGCTACTATATGGTATATTTATTTTCCAAATATTTGCCTCAAAAACTGAGTATTTCAACAAATAAACAAACGTTCATTGACATAACAAAATAATGTAAATAGGGTCGACATGCATGCGTAATATTACTTGGCAACATTAAACTGAGACTCATTAATCTCCGCCAAAGCCTTCGTAAGTGTCCGTGAACTACGACCAGGACATACGTTAGGTTTTTACCGTTAATATTTGAATCAAGTCAGTAAGTAAGTGTACCATATAATCTAAAGCTCATATTTTACTTCGGAAATCCGATTATTAACGAAGTAAGTTCACGGAATATGCAAATGTCTCAGTTTAATATTGCCAAACATTTTTTTTTAATACAACGCGTTTATCCTGAATAACAATAGGTATGGTACATATGTACCTGCTATCTCACATGTGTGCCTATTTATGCATATTTATGTGTAGACTAATCTTAGTTAAATTATCTCTAATCGAAAGTATCGCCTGTTTAGTATTGGCTCCAATGACAAACAAACGTCAATTCATGAGCGCGGGTGACCGTTATATGAAATCCTACTATCACTTTTGAAAGTTTGTATACCACAAAACACTGTTTATTGATTCAATGTTAGTGTTCGACTGTATTCAGAACAATGTCTAGTAGCGTTGCATTTATACGTGACAAAATGCATTTTATTTGCTTTTTGTGATGTAATGTCGCTTTAAAAAGTGAAAAGTGGACAGACTGGAACCCAGGCTAGTTCTCGTGGTACGCATGCTGTTGTCCACCATGATGATTTATCCTGCAGCACCACCTACATACTTTATTTGAGAGGATAACTCGTGGATTTATTGGTGTTGGTTGTTAGGTGTGATTTACGTTTATTTATCGTCGCTACCGGTTGCCCATATGAGCGACGCCTCCTGAAGAGATTAGTCATTTTAGATGTTTGGAAGACAGTGCAATGATACTAACAAAGACCCATTCCAGAGTCTCCTCTGGTTCTTCTTATGTGTACAGTGTACAGCACCGACACGAGACCTCGGTTTAAAGTCCCAATTGAAAGACTGTTAATTTTATTAGGGTCAGACTGGGATCGAACCTGGAATACAAGTCCAGCGTGTTACCACTGGACTACAGATCCGTCTGTTGGGAAATCTAAGTTATGGCTTTATACGTTTTTATAAAGTGTATGTAACACCGCCTATGAACATACCTCATTTCCTTTTAGTCTGTCCGAAATTTAAAGATATAAGAAGAAAATATTTAAAACGTTATTTTTGTTCTTGGCCTAACATGCATAAATTCTTATCTCTAATGACTTGTCAGTCACAAACACAGATCTTAAACCTTGCTAAGTATATTTATTATGCAAATCACACAAGAAATCAATAGATCATTACCATCATTCCTTACATTGCTATTATACTGTTATAGTTCATGCTTCTCTGTAAGCTGTGTATATATGTGATGCTATAGGTATCTTCTGATGTTTAATGCAATACATATTGTATTGTATTGTATTGTAAAGTAATTATGCAGGATTTTATAGTACAGTTCCATGACGAAGTTGCATCATAAGGCTATCAAGTAACAATACTACTCTTATATGTAAGTAGATCTACTTCGTCTCATTAGAATACTCCCACTTCTTCATTCACTGTTACTTCTTATAATTGATCAGTAGTACGTTTAAACCAGCACTGCAGAGAGGAAATTTCTTCTGCATCACAATGGAGAGGCCAGGGGACAATAGAGAATAGAGAATTGTGGAAGTCGTGATAGCGCAATGGATGCGCGTTAGCTTCAGGTGCGACAGGTCCGGAGTTCGAGCCCTGCTGGAGCCGTTACGATTGTGCCCTTAGGCAGCAAGGAATTTAATTTCCACGTTGTCTCTTCTCTCTCCCTCGTGGCGATGGATTCCATCAGGAATGAGGTCTAGAGAGTGATTAATATAAGTTGTAAGAACTTATTTCGCAATCGAGCTAAAATAAATTTGTTTAAGCTAATAGAGAATATTATTTTACTGTCTTATACAACGAAACGCGTGTTACACTGGAGCACGGAGCTTCACTGCATAGACATATCGGCATACCTCACCATACTGAGACACTGGAGCACGGAGATCCATTGCCTAGACATATCGACATACCTCACCATACTGAGACACTGGGGCACGGAGCTTCATTGCATAGATATATCGGCATACCTCACCATACTGAGACACTGGAGCACGGAGCTTCATTGCATAGATATATCGGCATACCTCACCATACTGAGACACTGGAGCACGGAGCTTCATTGCATAGATATGTCGGCATACCTCACCATACTGAGACACTGGAGCACGGAGCTTCATTGCATATACATATCGACATACCTCACCATACTGAGACAATGGAGAAGGGAGCTTCATTGCATAGATATATCGACATACCTCACCATACTGAGACACTGGAGCACGGAGCTTCATTGCATAGATATATCGACATACCTCACCATACTGAGACACTGGAGAAGGGAGCTTCATTGCATAGATATATCGGCATACCTCACCATACTGAGACACTGGGGCACGGAGCCTCATTGCATAGACATATCGACATACCTCACTATACTGAGACACTGGAGCACGGAGCTTCATTGCATAGACATATCGACATACCTCACCATACTAAGACACTGGAGCACGTAGACTCATTGCGTAGATATATCGGCATACCTCACCATACTGAGACACTGGAGCACGGAGCCTCATTGCGTAGATATATCGGCATACCTCACCATACTGAGACACTGGAGCACGGAGCTTCATTGCATAGACATATCGACATACCTCACCATACTGAGACAATGGAGAAGGGAGCTCCATTGCATAGATATATCGGCATACCTCACCATACTGAGACACTGGAGCACGGAGCTTCATTGCATAGATATATCGACATACCTCACCATACTGAGACACTGGAGAAGGGAGCTTCATTGCATATATATATCGGCATACCTCACCATACTGAGACACTGGGGCACGGAGCCTCATTGCATAGACATATCGACATACCTCACTATACTGAGACACTGGAGCACGTAGACTCATTGCGTAGATATATCGGCATACCTCACCATACTGAGACACTGGAGCACGGAGCTTCATTGCATAGACATATCGACATACCTCACCATACTGAGACACTGGAGCACGTAGACTCATTGCGTAGATATATCGGCATACCTCACCATACTGAGACACTGGAGCACGTAGACTCATTGCGTAGATATATCGGCATACCTCACCATACTGAGACACTGGAGCACGGAGCTTCATTGCATAGATATATCGGCATACCTCACTATACTGAGACACTGGGGCACGGAGCTTCACTGCATAGATATATCAACATACCTCACCATACTGAGACACTGGAGCACGGAGCCTCATTGCATAGATATATCGGCATACCTCACCAAACTGAGACACTGGGGGCACGGAGCCTCATTGCATAGATATATCTACATACCTCACCATACTGAAACACTGGAGCACGGAGCCTCATTGCATAGATATATCGGCATACCTCACCATACTGAGACACTGGGGCACGGAGCTTCATTGCATATATATATCGGCATACCTCACCATACTGAGACACTGGAGCACGGAGCCTCATTGCATAGACATATCGGCATACCTCACATTACTGAGACAATGGAGAAGGGAGCTCCATTGCATAGATATATCGGCATACCTCACCATACTGAGACACTGGAGCACGGAGCTTCATTGCATATACATATCGGCATACCTCACCATACTGAGACACTGGGGCACGGAGCCTCATTGCATAGATATATCGGCATACCTCACCATACTGAGACACTGGAGCACGGAGCTTCATTGCATATACATATCGACATACCTCACTATACTGAGACACTGGAGCACTGAGCTTCATTGCATAGATATGTCGGCATACCTCACCATACTGAGACACTGGAGCACGGAGCTTCATTGCATATACATATCGACATACCTCACCATACTGAGACACTGGAGAAGGGAGCTTCATTGCATATATATATCGGCATACCTCACCATACTGAGACACTGGGGCACGGAGCCTCATTGCATAGACATATCGACATACCTCACTATACTGAGACACTGGAGCACGGAGCTTCATTGCATAGACATATCGTCATACCTCACCATACTGAGACACTGGAGCACGTAGACTCATTGCGTAGATATATCGGCATACCTCACCATACTGAGACACTGGAGAAGGGAGCTTCATTGCATAGATATATCGGCATACCTCACCATACTGAGACACTGGGGCACGGAGCCTCATTGCATAGACATATCGACATACCTCACCATACTGAGACACTGGAGCACGTAGACTCATTGCGTAGATATATCGGCATACCTCACCATACTGAGACACTGGGGCACGTAGACTCATTGCGTAGATATATCGGCATACCTCACCATACTGAGACACTGGAGCACGGAGCTTCATTGCATAGATATATCGGCATACCTCACCATACTGAGACACTGGGGCACGGAGCTTCACTGCATACATATCGGCATATCTCACCATACTGAGTATCGATAGACTAACTAACAGAAGCTAGAGCATATTGGCATTGTCATTAAATATGAGGCTTGTCCGAAAGGAACCAGTCGGTTGTATTTCAGACACGAACGCGCCTCTGGGTAGAACCACATACCTTCCGCAAGTCCGCTGGATAGCTTCCTCACATGCAATAATTCAACACCCCATTGGGATTCGAACATACAACGATGAGGGGCTAGTGATTTGAGTCAATGACCATAACAACTCATTGCAGTTAGAACATATCATCCATCGTCATCATTTGTTTGCACCCAACAAGATATATCTATATGTATATAAAGTCAAACCTGTAAAAACACATGCAGGTGAAAAATCACCAATCGTGGGAGACATGTATTTATACCCAATTATTCTATGACTGTCACGTGATTATTTTTATTCCCAGGGTGGTGTTTGTTCGGATGTTATATTTATTCCCAGGTTTGTGTTTGTTCGGATGTTATATTTATTCACAGGGTGGTATTTGTTCGGATGTGATATTTATTCCCAGGTTTGTGTTTGTTCGGATGTTATATTTATTCACAGGTTTGTGTTTGTCCGGATGTTATATTTATTCACAGGTTTGTGTTTGTTCGGATGTGATATTTATTCCCAGGTTTGTGTTTGTCCGGATGTTATATTTATTCACAGGTTTGTGTTTGTCCGGATGTGATATTTATTCCCAGGTTTGTGTTTGTCCGGATGTGATATTTATTCACAGGGTGGTATTTGTCCGGATGTTATATTTATTCCCAGGTTTGTGTTTGTTCGGATGTTATATTTATTCACAGGGTGGTATTTGTCCGGATGTTATATTTATTCCCAGGTTTGTGTTTGTCCGGATGTTATATTTATTCCCAGGTTTGTGTTTGTCCGGATGTTATATTTATTCCCAGGTTTGTGTTTGTCCGGATGTTATATTTATTCCCAGGTTTGTGTTTGTCCGGATGTTATATTTATTCCCAGGTTTGTGTTTG